>NDFZ01005151.1:298823-353011 GCA_002192655.3 Mamestra configurata
GGGCCAGCGCCGTGCTGCGCGGCGCCGCACCGCACGCCGCCGCCGCGCACGCGCCGCTGCGGCAGACTGCGCTGTCGCTGCTGTCCAAGCTGCTGCCTGCCGTCACTGATACTACGCCAGGTATGTCCAACTACACTACTTGAATTATGAATATGTACTGCTTTGAAATAAAGTCGGTTGACTGTGCCGTCGTATACTTCATAGGGCCGTAGGCTTCAACCCTCCTCATATCCTTGTTGACGAACCAATTTTTATTACCAGCGTCCGGCCCTGTCATCGTGCTGTTGGATTTTCCTAGAAAAAATCTTGTATGCTAAATTTGTTCTACAAATTACGAACACATAAAAAAACAGCAAATCAGACAAGCCTTTTTCAAGTGTATACTAGTATCATAGTATCATACACGCGGCAGTTGAATTTTGTTTGTATTGATAATGGATATAGATTTTTAAAATAGTTCATGCTCCAAGAAAACAAAACTTTTAGCTATGCAAACATTTTGTCTTCAAAGTTAGTATACCCCGTACTGGCAACTTAACTACCCAGTAAAATTATTATAATAATTTGACTGGGTAGTTCGGCAAAAGTTGGAATATATTCCAACTTTTGCCGAAGTGCGGACCATGAGTTGTACAATTCCCGTATTGAAAAGAAAATGTACACTCTATTTTTCTTAATCTTTAATTTATAAATCTTTAATTTGAGATTAGATTTGACATCACTCATATAAAATTGCCACTAAACTAAGAACTTTTTTAAATACAAGAATTGTTCTCCTGAATAGTGCCATTAACACTCAAATTGCTCAATTTCTACTTCAACAATCTTTCAGGTCTCCAAGCGGTCCTAGAATGCCTAGACTCCCACCAACCGGAAGTGACCCAGTCCTTGCTGGACAAGCTGCCGGAACTGGTGGTCGGCATGCAAGAGCACGCAGCCAAGGTGCTGATGAGGGTGTTCGACCTCGGGCTCAAGTCCCGGCACCCTGTGGAGCCCTGTATAGCCAAGTGCGTTACAACGATCAACTTGCATCGGGGATGTTAAACAGAAGAAAATATGACCCAGTAATGGACCACAGACTGCAATTGACGTCATCCACAAATGCCCACTACTATATTGTGTAATTCAAGATAATTTGAATCCATCCATGGCTACTGACCGAATCTTTGACTTTAGCAATATGTATTATAAGCTGATTTATAAGTGACCATTTGTATTAAAAATAAGGGTTGCCAAGGAATTTGAACATTGTCTTGTATGACATAGAGTTTATTGTTAAAATTTCAAAATTATCTCGAATTTGGTAAGACGCATTGTTATGGTGTAAAGAAGAACCAAAATATAGAAAAACGCGGTTCCTGCGATGCTAGGAGCGGGTCCTGTGACGCTAGGAGCGGGTTATGTGACGCTAGAAGCGGGTCCTGTGACGTAAGGAGCGGGTCCTGTGACGTAAGGAGCGGGTCCTGTGACGCTAGGAGCAGGTACTGTGACGCTAGGAGCGGGTCCTGTGACGCTAGGAGCGGGTTCAGTTGTATCAATCGGCTAGTAATAGACTAGCGATTTTGTTTATCTTTATATGAATTTCAGAAGAATTTTACATTATTATGTATGCATTATGTTCATCTAGCAACAAATAATTACTGGCTAAATGCGAGTATGCTGTATAGTGTACACCTCTGACTATTTCTAAAGGTAACAAGCTAGAGTTCCCAGAACTTCGTTAAACTGTTTCACTTCATGAAGTTCTTTTGTATAAAATATATTTCTTAGTATTAGTTAATAGATTTACTTTTAAGTATTTCCTGTAATAAATGGTAATAAAAACAAATGATTTTGAAAACGTATTGATATCATTTTATTAGTCGCACAACATACAAAAAATGCTGTCCTATATATTTAGAACCTGTGACATTCGCACAATTTACAATCAATTATTTTAACTGGCTGGAAAATGCAGTATGGTGATACAAAAGAAAATAATATAATATGTTTTTTTCATGAAACTGAAAATGCTCAAAAGATTTTTTATGCTAATTATTTTGGTTCAATAAAATAAGTAAGTATTCTTCTAAATTATTACATAAAATAATTTCATAACATAATAATACTCAACAAAATAAATAATTTGCAAGTAAAGCACATAAACCCGCACCAAAGCCGACAGTTCTCAGTGGTGATGAGTCATCATCACCCTGATCATCACCCTGATCATCACATCACCATCCATCACCAGTCGTTGGAGCCAAGGTCAGTGAACAACTTGTCCTTGATCTTTGGTCGGGGGTCTTCTGTTATTTTTGTATCCACTGCTCCGGCTTGGCCGAGAATGTATTCAAATTCTGGAAAGGAAGAGAAGATTCTTATTTACAGACTTCAAAAAAAGGAGGTTCTCAATTCAACAGTTTTTTTTTTTAATAAAGCTTAATGATAATGGTGTAGATTGCTAAAAATAATGAATTGAGCCTGTCAGTTATAAAAAAAAATATTGGACACTGTTTTTGTCATGTAAACAAGAAATTAAGACAATACAGTACATGTAAACATCATGCATTGACATGTATTGTCTTCATTTTTTGTTGTCACATCTAAGTAAGAGTGTACAAGCCATAATGTAGCATCAAAAAATTCATCCTCAATGCAATGTGCTCAAGGGACTGGCGGCTTAGCCTTGGGCCAAAGAAAAGCCAGCTCTTGGGTTACGGGAAGTGTCAACCAGACATCAATATTTCTTTGATGACGAATTTTTTGATGCTATATTTTAGTTTGTATATGTAAGTTTATTGTATATGTTAATTTTACGTAAAGTGACGTAACAAACCCCAACTTCTGAACTTTGATGTGTTTTATCCTTGTCAATTTTGATTGATTTGATAAAGCAATAAAAAGATGTCCAATATTTTTTTTTAATAATTACTTTTTTTTACTATCCAGGAAACTGCTATCATCTGGCAGTTAATTTAACCAGGACACCAATAAAACTGGTGAAATAAATATAGCAGGACAAGATGGCCTAGTCCAATATCAAACTGGCTTGTTCAAGGCAGCTCTGGAAAAGGATTACTGGAGGAATGGGGGTCTTTGCCCATCAGTAGCTGCAATTTTAGTTAATAAATAAAAGTTTTGCATGTTGCATCTGCATTCACACAGAAAACAATACCAGCTGCTGTTACTTTGATATGAGCATTAAAAACATAGAATTTGTTTTAAGGAAACATACCTTCAACAGTCAAAGACGTTCCTCTCAATTCAGTGGATCCAATAAACTGCTTCTTCATATCCCCTTCAAAGTACACAAACACGCTGGGCAGGTTCCTCTCTGGGAAGTTAGGAATGCACGTCTGAGCCAAGGCCTTGATGAACTTGGTGTATGGGAACTTGGCTGCCAGCTGACGCATGTGCTGGTTAATTAGGGCACACTGTTGGATGCTGGAAGAGATGAACAATAAAATGTCAAGGTATAGATAAATCTTGGGAACAGGTTAAATGGTAAGATGAAGCTCTTCTTCAAAAACAGTACTGTCAGGATTTAGGATTTACCCTAACAATAATAAATTCTAACTATTGGAAAATAAATAAAGTTCATAACAACACTAAGTATCATCAGTAACTTGGAATAAGTGTATATCAAGCAAGCAAGCCTTTTTAAACATCCAATAGCTAGATAGCTACAACTTGGCAGTCTTTAAGTCAAGAGTGAATAGGTCACTTCTAGGCAAGCGTGCTCCATCTTCGATCACATCATCGCTTACCAACAGTTGAGATAGTGGTCAGACAAGTCAAAGTCAATTCAACCATTAAAAGGCACTTTTGAACCTCAAATTTACAGTTTAAAATTAAAATATAAGTGACTCTAGTTGTCCATTCGCAAAAAGTAGATTCTAATGGAGAAGAACGGACAAGAAGAAACTACATAGTTACTCTTTTCAAATATAAGTTTTACTACATTACAAGTGCCTACAAAAAGTTTAAAAAAAGTTAAACTCACCCTTGTTTGTACAAATGTATCACCACCCATATCCCCTCGCCAGCCTTGTTGACTTCCTGCACATAGTCCTGTCCCGACACCTCCCGGATGTCTCCAAATCGGGGCTTCTCCGATAGCCTCTTCAGCTCAGCAATGCGCATCCGTCTGTACTGCTCTATTATAGCCTCGTCTTCTGAGTCCTCAAGCTCATCAAGACCATCTAAATCTAGTTCTGATAGCTGTTTGTCCTCTGGAAAACATTTATAATTTATGAAATAGAAGAACTGTCACTCAAAGCTCCGTTCCCCACATGGGCGTTTCTCTGACTTTTATCCCCTATGTTTGCTGGGAGAACACACAAATTTGTGTTAAGCTCGCCTTCATTAATTCATTATTTAAAAGCTGCATACTAGGTCTTGTTTGGTGTACAATAAAGGTTAAGCTGTTGTCTTGTACATGTGCTGGTTTTGAACACTAATTTGAATAACTTTTGATAATTTTACAGTTATTTAGTTTAGTTTGGGTGCTTATTGTCAGTCAAGTGGAACACCTACAAACTTTTGGAAACCGTTACTTTTATACAGTTAACAGTTATGCTACCTTGTTAATAAGGAGTTATTCACTCGATTTTGAGAGAATTTGAGTTATCAAAACTCATTTTAATGGGTTTTTTTAACAGTTTCTACAACAGGTGTCATCATAACCTATAACCTTTGTTTATACTTACTTTCTGCCTGCTTCTGCTGGATGGTCTGCTCTATCATATTAACTATTTGGTCCTCTGAGATCTCCGCCTCCTTGGGAGGGATGATACCTTTGGCGCGGAGAACATCGTTCCATTCTGTATCCTCATTAGGATTCTAAAAATAAACACCATGTTAACACCAATATCAATCACACACACGTATCAAAAACATCTTTTATTACGCCACTTGTAGTAATATACCTGCATTTTGTGTTAGAATTGTTTGTTTCTGTAATTTTTATGAAAATAAAAGCTTTATTTTCCGGAAATCTGACACCATCGAATGACAGATGAGATGATTCACTTTTTTTAAACCAGTGTGGCCCTTGCTCTGGATTTTAAAAGAATCATCGTGTGATTGATTGTAACAAACAATGCAGATAAATCTTCTTTTTTAGAGGAAATCGGTATAAAGAAAACTAAAATAAAGAGAAGGCAAAAAATAATTACTATTCAGAGCGTGCACATTTGTTTTCAAAATAACAGAAGCAGGTATTCTGTGAACAGAGTTATTTGTGTTAGCAACATTTTCTCGAGAAATTAATCAAAAACGTCATAGTCCGTGACATGTTTACGTTTTCATGCTTTACTTTCTGTATTTCTTAGTTTCATGGTTTCATCAATAGCGTAACGTACTATCTAAATAAGTTTCATTTCAATTAATAATTAACGCTAACAACCACCATGAACCGGGAAAAAAGGGAACCGGATTACCCAACCGAGCTGGAGTCGCAGTTCGTGATGCGTCTGCCTGAGGAGCCTGCTAAAGTGTTGAGGGATGTGCTGAAATCTGGTGAAAACCTGAAGAACAGACTGACTATACAAATTGAGAATGACATGCGCCAAGGCGAAGTTCGGTTCGACCACTGGCTCATGCACGCCAAAATCGTCGACTTGCCAACAATCATAGAATCAATGAAAACGATAGACAATAAGAGCTTCTACAAAACAGCAGACATATGCCAGATGATGATATGTAAGGAGGAACCTGACCAACCATCCGTAGAAGAAGAATCCCCTGCAAAAAACAAGAAGAAAGATCCTTACAAAGTTGACAAAAAGTTTCTTTGGCCACACGGTATCACACCACCTACTAAGAACGTGCGCAAGCGACGATTCAGAAAAACTCTGAAGAAAAAGTATGTGGAAGCACCAGAGATTGAAAAGGAGGTGAAAAGGTTGTTGAGGGCCGACAATGAAGCTGTCAGTGTCACCTGGGAGGTTATCAAAGAGGAGGATGACCATCCCAAACAGGATCAGACCCCTCATGTTAAACCAGAGAAGAAGACGAAGGCTGAGCGCAATCCTAAGCGAGAGTCCGTCTCTGTAGACGTATCCAACCATGAGTCCTCCAACGTTGTGGACATATTTGGAGGAGCTGTCAGTGATTCTGACTTGGAGGATGATAACATCAATGTGGAGATGGAAGACAGTCGGCTCTCGGCATATGACAGCCGTCTATCAGACACCAACTCCATGCATGGTGAAGGCCCATCAAAACGAGATGCTCTACCAACTCAATTCAGGTCACACATGTTCCAATCTCCACAAGAACTTGCTCCAAAATCATTTGTAGGCCACAGTCGGGCAACTACCCCAGCAGCTTCAGGAATGTCTAAAAGTGGTGGACTATCATCAGAGGATGATGGTGATTACCAACCGCGAGACATGTCAAAGGACAATATGACATTTAGGATTGAGCAGCTGAGAGCGGAACTTGAAGAGTTGAAGCAGCGAAGACAGAGGACCCAGCATGAGATTTCTGGCATGGAGAACTTGGCTTTAAGACAGAGGTTCCAGGACATTCTACACACTCTGAACCAGGATATCATGTATAAGGAGATGGAATACCAGGGCCTCCTGACACTGCAAAACTCGGATGATATCTAGCATTAACTTTGTTAGATATCTGTATATCTAACAATAAATTTAGCCTAAAATAATATAGGTTTGAGTTTGCTATATTTGTAATTATTAAATATTTCTAGCCCTTACTGTTTCATTATAGGGCAGATAAATAATATTTAGAAAAGGTAACTTTATTCTGATGAATAAATAGAATTCTGTCTATGACTTCTGCATTGTATCAAAAATGAGATTTAAGAAAATAGAGGAATACTACTTATATGGAGAAGCGTGAATAGGTACTGTTAGTTAGTAAATAAATGTACTACAATTTGTATCTGTATGAGCTATTTTATTTCTTGAATTCAATTTCTGTGTGTAATCTAAAGAACATACTAGTAATCCAACAACATTCTCACTATTATGCTAATCAAGAATATTTGAAATTGATTTGCTAATTCAGCTTTACTTGTTAGTCAGGTTGATCTGAATCAATCAAACGATTCAAATAGAAAAATCTAGTCGAGTCGCAGTCGAATCGATTAAATTTATGTCCGTGACTACCGCAGGACCACCAACGCCAATCGCTTCAGAATGCAATACGAAACGTACCACTCGTCACACACCTACCGACGCGCACCGGTAAGAAAGCAACCAGCCGTCGTCGCCGATCCAGAACGTTCTGACCGGTAAGAAAGAGGCGTGGCTTACGTACTAGCTCCGTTTACCGTCACACACTGCCCGTTTTCAACCCGGTGCCGGTGGTTTTGCCTCAGTACGCCTGCAGCTGTGCCTGAGTATATTTTGTGATTTTATTGTTTTGGAGTTGTTGCGGAGTTACGAAAAATGGCAAAATCGACAGAGACTATTATTTTAATGGTTCAAAAATTCGTATATCGATTTATTACGTAATAACGCAAAGCACTAGATCACGAAGAAAGCCCAGTGACCGGTGGGTGTGTAACGATACCTCGCTTTCAATTCTGTTCTGATCTGTTCTAGGTGGAGAAGAAACGGTAGGTGTGTGACCGGACTTCTTAGTACTCAATTGGTACTAACTAGTACTCGAACAATAGAGTTGATATCTTAGTACTTTTCGAGAAAATCGACTTTGAAGGTGGTCCGGCGGTAGTCACGCTCCGGTCAGCAGGACGACCATGAGCGCCGAAAAAGGGGGCATACTACAGCTATTCTAAGTATACAAATAATTATTTCCCTTATATGTGACTCATTTCGTAAAAAAATCAGAACTGAAACATTTGTATTTAGCGAGAAATCAACGATGATTACTTTCGCGCGCTCGTTCAGCAGGACCACGACTTTCAATGTTGATTCCAAATTTGAGGAGCTTGTCGCTTTCTTCAAACCTACATAGAAAATTAGTACCCTGCAAGATAAAATTAGTACCCAAAATTCAAAATGAGCACTCCAGTATTTTACGAGATATACCATGCCATTGGTGAAGTGGCGGTAGTCACGGTGTTATATTTTCATTTCAAAAGTTTCCTATTAAAAAATCGTGATTTTTTCACAAATTTATACAAAAATTAGTACCCATAAAAAAGGTATAGTGACTGAAAGTTCAGATTCCTAAGTGTTGTATTTTAAGAGAAATTAGCTTTCATTACTTTCCATACTAAATCTCCGTGTATAACCCGACCAAATCAAGATTTCAATGAATTTGAACTGTTTAGTATATGATTGTATACTCGTGCCCGACCACCTTCAAAGTCGATTTTCTCGAAAGCTACTAAGGTACCAATTCAGTTGTTCGAGTACTAATTAGCACCAATTGAGTACTAATTATTTACCAAATATGGAAGCGATTGGCGTTGGTGATCCTGCGGTAGTCACGGACATTTAAATTTGACAAGGTGCAAGCTTGCCAGTGTTTCTATTTTTCTTACCAATAAAACCATTACTTGGAGAAGTAAGGTGTGGATTTTATTGGTTTTGCTGAAAAGCTAGTTGATTTCATAAAATCTTGTTATTACAAATAACAATAATGGTAGTATTTTATTCAAATTATCTTAATTATTGATGGTAAAACTAAAACCTGTCAGTGTGAGTGGTCTCCGATGGTTTCTTTAACATTTTGAACATAAAAACTAACAACACGATTTCATGCAAAATGACAATAAAAATTATAATGCTTATAACACGTTCACTGTATAACAAAAATATTTCACGCGAATGCAGTTTTTGAATTTGCTGATTTTTTCATGCGTAAAAATGAGTTAAATATTTAAAATATCGGCCCGCTCTGACTTTGACAGTATGACACGTCTTTTTTTCTCCGCAAGGTTGTCAACTTGCGTCGTGTTGGAAAAATTTTACGTCGCTATGTTCAGTCCAGTCAGATCTCGAAATAAATAAATTGAATATGGCTGAAGTCGAAGGACATAAACATCGAGAAACTAATTACCATGAGGGAGAAGGTAAATTATGTTATGATATTTATGGTTAGAGCGCGTGGTTAGTGAGTATCGCGGACGTCAGTGCGGATCGGCTGCGTCGCCGAGCCCCGTTACCCTCGTGTTACCTTTGTGACATTGAAATTGGGTTCTTTTTATAATTGCTGCGTGGATTTGTGGTGCTGGGCCGCCAGGACCAGAGTGCGCCGCCCGCCTGACGCGTTGAGTGGTTCCGTCGCACGGACTTAGTGAACATGACCGGGGGCGCGGACCGGAGCCTCCACTCAGGTATTACATTGTTTTGTTGTAATATTGGATATTAGCTGAGGTTAAGTGCGCTAGAACGTAATTAATGTTGTTTATTTGCGCGGGTTTAACCTCAGGCGACGTGTTGAACTTTGCACATCGCCGAGTGTTATTATTGCATTGTTAGCACAACATGAACGTTAAATATTCGAACTGTTTCCTTTCTTGTCCAATTAGAATGTTTCACAGTGTGTGAACAATCTAAATCTGGTATTTTGCCAGTCATTAAGAGTTGACAAGTCAGAGCAATTTGATTTTTAATTATTTATATTGAGTTATAACTTGTTAATACAAAGACTTTGATTTCAAGGTTGATAGTAATGAAGTTTAAAATGTTTTGTTAATTATTTTTGCATTATCATAACAGTTGTTTGATGAATTCTTAATGAGTGGCTCCACAAGTTGTTTTCAAGCGTGTGATTATTACAGTAGTTTCGCCACAAGATTAAGATTTCCTTTGTACTTAACTTTCTTGATAACAATAATCTTGCCATTATGTGGCAAACTTGTTGATACCATAGATAAGTTTCACTTTCTTTATTAAACCCTGTTTGGTTTGCACAAACTTAAAATCATCATAATTTTTACAGCTGATATCTTTATTTATTATTGATATAGTTGTATGTATCCTGAGATACATAAACCATTCATTTAATAATAATTATTAATTAGCTTAGTTATTCATAGACTACAGCTGGCTGGAAACGGCTACAAATATCCATCAGTGTTTTAAAATAAATTCGCTTGGAAAATTACGAAGAAACATCGGGTTGCACAACATTGCTTTTGTCAGACATAGTATTCCTATTCAAGTTAATTGAATAATCAGATTATGGTTAGGAATCCATCTTTAAATCTAAAACTAATGAGTGAAAATCATAATATTTATAAACAAATAAATACTTTTCAGTTACAAAAATATGACTCAACTTTATTGACTACATTTGATTTCTATTGTGTTATATTTTATTCTGTATGTATATTTAAAGTCCATTGTGATGTGGTATTAGCATTTAATGTGCTCAGTGTTCCTTGAACCTTCAAAAGGTCATACTCTTACATTCTGAAATATATTTTTTACTACAATACATTTTGAAATACTAATTTTGACAATATTTTGTGATGTCATGATGACCTAAAAATGGTTTCCAAAATTGAATGAACATAATTGTTACATAGCAATTGTATCCAATTCCATGCATCACATTTTCATACAGCTGAGCACCAGTATCTTATATGGAGCTACTAACTGGTCTCCACAACCCAGTAACAGCAGCATGATACCCCTTAGTTCTGTTAGTACTGGTTTCAGAGCTTACCATGAAACAATTTGTTATCCCCAGCTGGTTTAGTAAGCAATCTATACTAATATTATAAAGAGGAAAGATTTTTATTTTTGTATGTAACAAATAAACTTAAAAACTACTGGACCGATTTGAAAAATTCTTTCAGCAATGGATGCTACATTATCAGCGATTATCCCCATACTCCCACAGGAACGGGAACTATGCGGGTGAAACCGTGTGACGTCCGCTATTCATCAATAAATTCAGTTTCAACTCTTTCAGTTATCTCTCTCCCTTTGTATGTTATCTAGTACAGAGCAAGTAACTAAATCAACTGATAAAAATATCCAAAAAATATGCCTGTGTTATGATAATACGTTTTTTTATTTATATTCTACACTTACTATACTTTATCTTCTGGCATGTTTTATGTAGCCATTTGTAATGTAATATTTGTTTTGATTGCATCAATATGCTTGGTGAAAATATCCAAAAGTGTTGTGCAACTCATGCCTTTGATTTAAGCTGACTTACAAACAACAGTCTTTGATCTCTGATGCAAAAACAGTCATAATAATGTTAAAATATAATAGAATCTAAACTATGACAGTTATAAACTTTTAAAACAAGATCTCTCAGTTCTCGGTTCTTTGATCTGTCAGTTGGTTTCCAATTTTATTAGAATTGTGGTCACTGTCCTACAGCCATTCATTCACATAGAATTGCATTTATATCCTTTTGCAGTCACAGTCAGTATTCCAGTATTTAAATTAAGATACACTGAAAAAATACCATAATAAAATTTAAAAAAAAAATAAGAGTCCAAGGTAACTCCATAGTTTATATACAACTTGTTGATCCAAGTATAATTTTAACCAACCAGTATCTAATACAAAAAAGCATACCAAGCAATAATACCTGTTTTCAAGTCTGTTTTTTGCAACACTCATACCTTATTATTATTTTTTATTCATGTGTTGTTGCCAACATTAAATAATTAAATTCTGTTTAGGTATAAACTTGTTTGATTATCTTGTGGTAGGTGAAGTAAAAAATATAGGTACCTATTTATTAGTGCTTATCTTTGTTGTTTGTTTGGGTTGAATTTGGATGTAATGTAGCTTGCATAATATTATCATCATTTTTATATATTCAATTACGATCTTTAGATTCTGGGTATAATTCAATTAATCAATTTTTTGAATTTATAAGAATTCTTGAAATCGGATTTATGGTTTCGGAGATGACCCCCTGTATTCAGTCTCTTTATAATATAGTTTTAGAAGAGAACAAACATAATAGAAGACAGATGTCAAATAATTAATTTCAATTAGACTTTTAAAAGGCACTTTTGAATGTCGTTTACAACTAATCATTATTGATTCTAGCTGTCCATTCAAAAATATAGTTTCACACGGAGAATGGACAAGAAACTACCTACTCTTTAATAAGAATATGCACAAGCATATCTTTCTTCCTATCCAATACCAACATAACAGTGTGCAATGTGCATTCAATTCAAATGACAAATTGCCACACAGCACATACCATATAGACATCATTCATGTGCAGAATACCTCTGCGACTTCAGACCGCACCTTATACCAATCCTACCATTTATCATGGGAGGCTGGTCTGTCCCATTATCTTACAATAATTGTGTAAATCTGTCGGGAATATAACTCAAGGATTGTCACGCCCACCCACAATGCCCACATCAGTACTAACAATACGACTTCAGTTTTAAATGAGTATAAGTTTGTACAGTTGTAGGTTCATTGCCCTTTTAATGATTGCTAGACATCTGTTTCGGTATTGCTAGTTTTTCAAAATAACTTCGCAAAGCTAGATTTTAATTAGGACGTCTTCGATAGAGCTAGAATTAAATGACTAGGCTTGAAAAAAATCGTTTGCTTCGTATTATAATATTTCTTATCTGTCGGAAACATTTCATGATTATCGCTTCCTCAACTGTTGTGAATGAGTGACAAACGTGCATAAACAAACAGTCCATTGTTTTAAAGATCTTAGATGCCATCACCCCGTAAATAGTAATTAATGTCAGCCGTATAGATTTTTTGAGGCAATTTCTGCCAATTCATAAAGGCTGTGTTCATTGGGTTGAAAAAAAAGTTAGGCAGATTGCCGAAGACGTTCTACGAACCAGTGTAAACGTCTAGTTGTCTGTCAACGGCAGCCGAAGTAGACCGAGTTCGGCGCCGATCGACGCAGACGCTTGCAAGCCAAAGACGGCAGTCAACTCTTTGACATTATTAATTTATTAGCCGCGTTCAGCACGCCGATGTCGTCTGACAAAATCGGCAGACGATGCAATGAAAACTAGCCATAAGCTAACTTTTCAAATCTCCCTTATATTGCAATATCAGTCCCTATCAGCCAATGGGCCGTCTCGCTAGCGTTACGTATGCGGCAGTGATCCGCAAACCCAGTGTAGTGTTCCCGGCCGCCTGCCAAGGTCCACTTGCGTAAAGGTCGGGTCATGCGCTCGTTAGAATGCAGACAATCGGCTCCTACCAAGTTGTTAATGACGGGCTGGGCTGCTAAGCGGAGTGTTACGTCGGAATGGGAGGCTAAAACTTGCGCAGATTGTTTACAAGCTAAATGTTACAATAATATCTTTATTTCTGGTTCCAACAAGACAGTGTTAGTAACATAGAATTATTGCTTCAGTACGTCGCATAGATTGGAATTCTGAAATAAAAAATTCGTCACAGTACAGTTTCCAATTTGCCAATCAGAAATCATGCCCAGGATGCTGTCAGGGCTGGCTCGTTCCATGCTCAACAAGGTTACACACATCTTTTACGCATAAATGCACGAAGGTAATCAATACGCATTTCCGCAAACATCTTCGATGCGCTACAGAAGCGAAGTAGTCCCGTCAGCACTCTGAAAGTCAAAATTGACGGAAATTTCTTAGAATCCATTAGGGATGTTGCCTGGGTAAAAAAAATATGATTCTATGTAGTTAGATTATTGAAAAATATTGGATACGTATTTTTTATTTTGTCAAATCAGTAAAAAATTACGAAGATAAAACGCATCAAAGACAAGGAGTGGGGGCTTGTAACGTCACTTTCTAGTAAAAAGTGTACTGGTAAGTGACGTCACACGAGTTTTCAACGTATTGTATCGTCTTCATTTTTTGTTAACGTGACAAAAGAAAAAATACGTTTCCAATATTTTTTGGAAATCTATCTGACGGACTAATTGGATTTTTTTAGTCAAATACCCTATTTAGCTCGTACGTTATATTTATATTTCTGTTAGCCCCGCTAATGAGTACGTTTTCATTGTTCGTGAAGTAGGTTTCCGAACTCACGACTTTTCGGAAGCACCGCGAGGCCAGTCGTGTCTTACGATTGTGCTGTAATCATAGAACTGTTTTTCATATTTCTATGGCTGTAATATTGACGTAGTTATATTCAAAACGCAAAACTGCGTAAGTGACTAAACCAGTTTGCTTTCAGGGCAGGATAAGGAGCTCATGGCTAAATAAGAAAAGCCACTCGGTTCGATCCTCGAGGTTAAGCAACGTTTACCGAGGTCGGTCCGTGGATGGGTGACTATTCATTACATACCGAGACTCCTCCGTGCCTCTGAAAGCACTTAAAGCTGTCGGCGGCTCTCATTTGTAGATCTTTGACAGCCGAGCCGTTATGAATAGACATAAGCCAATCTTGCCAATGTGGGTAACGTATTACCCAGTTATTGGGTTGAAGAGGTCTGATTGATAGACAGTCGTGACATGTATAGCTGATCACCAGTATGGTGATCAGCTGCCTCCGGTCAGATGGAAGCCGGCCCCAATCATCTGCCTAGCCTTTTTTCCCAACTAAATTGGATTCAGCTGAATACCAATACTTTACGTGGAGCGGCTGCCTACCAGACCTCCACAACCCATTAACTAAGTAACACGGTACTCCTTGGCAACACTGGTGTCAGATTTTCTGGCTTCTGACAATCCGTAACGACTGCCAAAGATCTACAAATGACAGCCGGAACCAACGGCTTAACGTGCTTTCCGAGGCACAGAGGAAACTATCTCGATTAATTATCAATCTTACGGAGTCTGCAATTTTCCGGTGACATACACAATAAATCCAATCCAATAGTTTCCAAAGTATCTGTGTCTTAGTAAGAAAAAATAGTTTACAATTCCACGCGATATTTTACAATCTTACGGCGTTCGCAATTATCCGGTGACATTTACCTATTTCAGTATTTTTGTGCAGCCCAAACGCACCTTAGCATACCTCACCACCCACTCGAAGAGGTATCCTATTCTTACCGCGAGACCACACAGGCATGTTCAGTCAAATATCTCTAAATATAACTGTATCTGGGTCTGGCACGGTTATCGTTTGTTTTGCCAAAATTCTAGCTATAATCGTCAAGCATATTTGCATGATTATCTGGATGCTGTTTCTTGTATCCGCTTCTCTTTAACCTCTTGAACGCCAGAGCAAAAGCGCATTGGAGTGCCCCCGACGCCATGCCTCAAATTCCGTACTTATTGTCACATATCTGTGACGATTGCCGTACAGGACACGCACTTGCTTGTCATGTATACGTGACAATGGCCTTCAAAAGGTTAACTACAATGTGGTGCCTGACTGGTAGAAATTGCTTGAATGAATTCAATTCCTGATACACGAAATACATCTTCATTTCCGGCTGCCTCGATTGCACCAGACATGTTGAACAGTGATCTTGTTTGGTTATTTTTAGTTGTCTTTGCGAATGTGTTAAGAAAGAAAAAGATTGACACTAGTCTTGCCAATAGGTATCATGTTACCCTGTGTACTGTGGAGGTCAGAAAGCCAGTCGCTCTAAGTAAAATAGTGGTGCTCAATTGCATCCAAACCCAACACAGTTCCATTCCATTCCATTTAGATCACTCTCCTTATTATTCACGCCTCATTAAATCTCGAAAACGTCTCATACAATAAGTCGGTCACACAAGTTATCCAGTGTTGAATAATATCGGCCCCACATTGTTTTCATATCATTACGCTTATTACGTAAAACAAACAGCTTTGTCTTGTTAAAATGTTACAACATAAGAGATAACACTCCATTGTGTATTACTATGCACTTAGCATTATATTTAACACCAGTTTTCCCACGATAATCACCCATCATCACCTGTCTGAAAAGTACCTAATATTCTAATCCAGGATATAATCCATTTGTAAACCAAGTTTCACCGAAATCTATTCAGCACTTTCGACATAATTGACCAGCAAACAGACCTAAAACGTTAGCACCAAGTTAGTATTCCGATTGCGAAAGTGCGTCTGTTTGTTCTGTACGTTTTTACGGCAAAAATGCTGTACCGATTATAAGGCGAAAGTTTGTGAGTGTGTGTATGTTTGTTACTTCTTCACGCGCAAACGGCTGGACTAATTTTGATAAAATTTGGTATGCAGGAAACTGACACCCTGGATTAGCACATAGGCTACATTTTTTATACTAGCTGCGCGGGTAACACCGCGGGGCTCAGCTAGTAATTTATAAGCTCGATATCTGTGGAAAGATTTTGTGCATCGAAAAACAAAAATTACACACGTGGGAGGAGTCGCGGGTCATAGTGTGTTAACAAATTAAGTGGTGTACTTACGGTTCGTTGACGCGATATAGTGACCTTTGTAGCAGCGTGACCCCTTTTGCGCATTGCGTGATGTTACGTACCGTGCTGTAGTGTTATGGCTTCGAGCAGTGAAAGTCTTGTGTCGAGTTGTCTGCAGTCTAAATATGGGTATGGAGACGTAAACGTGCCAATCAATTTCATAGCTTCCAGCTATGGGCAGCTAATATTTTGTTCACCTTTGTAGTATTTTCCAAACTAATCCAAGGCATCATTTACAGCTATACTTTATTCACTGCAGGGCATAGGAATCTCTTTGCGCGTGCTTGTTCTCCCGCTCTTGTTCCCGTCTCCACAGGATTTACCCGGGTGCCTAAGAACAATTTTTAAGTCCCCACACAGTGAAGAATGACTCCCAAATGGTGGAGATTCAACCAAACGTACTCTGGTAGATATCGCTATCAGCGATAAGACGGCCATTGCATGTTTTTTTTTAAACATGGTAAATCATTAATTGACTTCGTTCTCTGGGTGGAGCGGAAGGGCGTGTCAGACTCTTACTGACTAACCCATCCGTGTTCTTTCTAAAGCCCTTTGCGTTCCAGGTTCGCGGTGACTTTCGATCAAATTCCGCAACCCTGGCATTGCCTGTACAGCTACAATTTTGATGTACTTTCAATAACATATTTTCTATTCTGTCCCAAATCCTCTGTATATCTTAAACATCTCAAGTAACAAATCGACAACGACCAAATCCATAAGCCGTGACCCCAATCAGTCCAGTACCACATGCTCAACGATTAACAATTGATCCGATCACTGCTAAAACGTTATGTATCTCGATAACACTCGCTCAATAGTATCGCTCCAAGGCTGTATCGATTAGAAGCAGGCAGAGTCGCAAGCGCAGGCTAATGAGCTATGTAACAATCTATTTCGACCTATATTACAAACACGTCAGTCTTGTGAGACATTACTTTGTTAGTTTTGGCCACTGAGGCAGAACGTATATCTGTTATTGGTTCTAGGGAGAAGTTTCCTATAATCCTGGTCTATCTACCATGGCTTATATCTCGTCCATGAGATCTTTGCTTGTTGATAGCAATTTAAATCGGCACAGAAATTATCATCGAGTTTGTCGCCTTGGCGTATGCGGGGACAGGGAGTAAAGTACCGCAAATCGCTATTGAAAAAGGAGGATTCTTCGACCGGTGTTGTGTCTGGTGGGCAACTTGTCGTATGTTCAAATCGCGCGGAGAACTTTGATAATACAATGTAGGATTTGTGTGACGTCAAGTCTATTTATTTTGTTCCTATGTGTGCTATAGATGCAACGCCCCATCTCCTGGCTTCCCCTGGGAGCGTTAGGAGGTGGAATGGGGATTACAGTCTATCTCTAATAAACCTAGTAATTCCGCTTCTAGAGGCTATCTTTGACTGAGTAGTCTAACTGGTTTCTAAAGCATTGAGATCGTTGCCTGGGGCATGGCATGCCTTAACTTAATTCGTTTCTGAGTTATTTTCCTCTATTACTCTTTCACTGAGAAAGATTCTTTCGGCTTTTATCCTTTGATGCGTTAATGTCTCTAGGCTTCTACCCCTAAAGTTTCGGTTATGATGCTTCGGAAGCTCTCCCGTTTTTGCGTAAGAATTTGATGCCGAGCAATCACTAACGATCGCAAGCATGTAAGCCAATACACTCAACGATTTTAACCGCTGAGCCAATAAAATTCCTTCCCTACCTCCAAGAATGTTCAACCTACATAGAATGCTAATCATCCCTTTGAAAGTAAACAAATAAGTCGTAATGAATGCGTATTGGCTCACCGCAATGCTTAGCATTCTTGTCGGATGAATGTAACTTGTGATATGTTATAGTAGGATTGTGTCTGAGTGCTAGAAGGAAGGTATTCACTTACATGCGGTGAGGAAGTGCACTTGAGCCTGATAATTGTCTAGTGTGGTGTTATCGTTCATACATGTTATTGGAATGTAGGATACTTCATTAATTCATTTGCCTAGCCTTTTCCCAAGTATATTGGGGTCGGTTTCCAGTCAAACCGGATTCGGCTGAATACTAGTATTTTACGTGGAGCGGCTGCCTACCAGACCCCCACAACCCATTAACTGGGTAACACGGTACTCCTTGGTAAGACTGGTGTCAGATTTTCTGGCGCCTGACTATCCGTATCGACTACCAAAGATCTACAAATGACAGCCGGTACCAACGGCTTAACGTGCTTTCCTAGGCATGGAGGAGTCTCGGTATGTTAAGTCACCCATCCACAGACCAACAGCGTTGCTTAACCTTAAAGATCGACCTGTGCGGCTGTTATTATTTAGCCACGAGCGCCTACTCGGATACTTCATTGATTGTTACACTGAATAATAAGGGGATCATTGTCTTGCTCGTTTCGTGATAGTCTTTTGGCTTCCTTATATACTACAGCACATATAAATTAGTGAGTTTTGTTAGATTTAAACGCAGATTTCGGCTCAGTGAACGATATAACGTAAATGAAGACGTGAAGAGTCTGTGCTGGTCCCAATATACTCAAATATTGACCGGAAACAGCTGTTACATTGCTCTTTACAAAACGTAAGTTATCCAAACATATTGGTTAACTTAAGGTTAGACTGTAGATCTACTGATACTTGGCCCGGTTTTCAGTATAAGTCGTTCTAATCTAAAACAAAATTAGGCTCCCTTTTCACGTATAGCCAGAACACAGATGAAACATGTACGTGGGAAAGCAACTTGCAATGATAACTGTAGATTCGTTTCTGTTCAAGCAAAAACCCTTGAGCGGCCGGAAATGCTCCGAGTTCGTAGTAAATCATAGTACTTACCTGCTTAGGTATGTCGTTAAAGGAATGTCTGCTAATGACGGTCAGCCATCGGGCCCGTTGATTTAGAAAGCTGCGCTTGCGCAACATCTAAATTGCTAACACATGTCCATTTCCGAGTGTCATGCATGTTATGCGTGTGTTGTTTCGCGGATGTTGGGGAACTTGACTTACTTTAGATCTTGGAGTTGTGAGATTAAGAATATAGAACTTCGTAGCTTCATGTTTCATCATATCAGCCAATTGCCGTCCACTGCTGAACGTAAGCCTCCCCCGAAGAGCGCCAACCATCCCGGTCTTGAGCAGTCCCTATCCATCCGCTGCCAGCCACCTTCTTCAAATCATCGATCCATCGTGCCGCAGGGCATCCCACACTACGTTTGCCCATACGCGGTCTCCATGGCCGACCCACTTCCACTACAGCATGCTTCAGCTTTGGCTACCTACAATAATAATATCTCTTTATTTTAGACACAATTCCATTTCAACAATTTGAAAATAAAAATACAATTACAAAAGTTAATGTTAATTGAAAAAAAAAAATGCAAATGAGTGTTAGTACTTTGACAGTATTTTTAAACTAGAGAACTTATGTCTACCTATTTACGCAACCCATATTCCGATGCAAATGTACACCTGTCCAGTATTTAATGAATCTATCTATGTTCTCATCCAAAATTCTGAGGATAGTGTTGGTCTTTGATTGAGTTTTGCTAAGTCAAGATGGACGCTTTGTCAGATCTTAGCTCTTAGTTGCTAAACTTGTAGTTTTCCCTCGTAAAACGTATGTCTGCAGTATATGCACAAGCTTTGAAGGCTTGGAAAGTGTCTTTTGTTCCCATGCTTTGTCGTGAGAAAACTTTCCGTGTTGAGAATAGTCTAGACGACGTACAATGCTACGTTGTTTTGATGGATAGTGGAAACTTCGCCAAGTTCAAATAACTGGCAGACTTTTCGTATTTTTTATTTTGAGCGTTTCCGTCCCACTGCTAGGCAAAGGCCTTCCTTTCTTCCTGCCTTTCTTCCCGGCTTCGGGCTATTGTGGATCAATCTTGTCGATAGGCGACAAGCTCGTCTCGCCAACTTCGCCTGGGTCTGCCGCGATGCCGCCGGACATTTTCTGGCTACATTGTGGTTGCTTTGGCCCAAGAATCATTCGACATGCGGTAAAAGTGTTCAGCCCAGTACCATTTAAACTTGGCTGCCTTTTGGGTGACATCAGCGATTTGTGTTTTGGTAGTACATTTCAATTAGAAATTAGAGAAAACTAAGTTATGGAAGCAGGGTAGGAAAAGGCATATCCAATCGAAGAGGATGCCAATCCGGTGGGTTTCCTGCAAACGATCATCATACCAGTTAGTAGTTCGTTCCATATCGCCGCTGGTCAAGCATGAACAAACACACTTTACATAATCCGAATGCATCTAGGCGTTACGGTATTTTTTTACCTTTATAGACGCTGTAACAAGCATGTGACATAAATGTTGATGTTTTTTTTTATCGGTGTATTGACCTTACATGTTCTGCATGTTAAATGTTCTTGTAGATTCAGAAATAGTCGTTTTTATTGCAGTATTCTAGTAGCCAACTTAAATTGTATGTCGTGCATAACTTTATTCTGTTTTTGCCATGAAATAGCCTACAGGATTAAAGATCCTACATGCATTTTTTTTCAAATGTTTTTTTTTAGTGATCTGTGAATAAAATACATGTAAGTTTCACACAGAAAGAGGACTTCAAGGCTTATTTCAATCTGCCAGGGTTGCGGAATTTGTTCGGACGTCGGCCGTCCAGCGGACAAAGGTTCATTTAAATGTATAGGCCGCTTCTTCGGTCCAGTTTTTTCTCTGATGACGGATCCGACGAGACGGACGCCGTGGACAAACGGCGTTATGATCCACGCGCGCCTCAGAGAGATGTTAGATTATGAATCGGGGCCCGTTAGCGCCAGAGCCTGCCAGGGTTGCGGAATTTGTTCGAAAGAGTCACCGCAGCCCTGGAACGCAAAGGGCATTTGAAGGAACACGGATGGGTTTTAGTCAGTAAGAGTCTGACACACCTTTCCGCTCCACACAGAGCGGAAGAAGTCATTTGATGATTTCCAATCCTTAAAAAAAAGGCTTATTTCAATACTGATACAATCCGTTATGTTATCTTAAACCGATCTATTCATAGTCCGTTGTCACCCATGCAGGGATTATTAAAATAGGTCAAGTAACCATTCTCCGTAGAGCAATGAAAATCGTGAGGCGTAATCTTCTGAGGATCACGGACCATTGTTAGCCAATTCAATATGATTGGCCATGTCTGGAACTCCTGACCACTTCTGGAGTAGCTAAACTGTCTTAACACATACACTGTATGTTTTTGTGTGACAGAAATGTCGATTTTACAAAGCCCTTTTTTATTAATAGCTTCATAGAAGTTGACTTTAAATTCATTGGATATCTTTCAGTACTACAATGTATTTATGAATATGAACAGCTTTTACTATAATTATGTTAAAATCAGGTGTTCAGTACACTTTAAGTTCGTATATGTAGTCCAAATATAACAGCTGGTTGTTTTTCATATTCCATTCCTGTTCAAAAGTAGACATTTTGTTAACTTACATAATTTGTACTTTGACCTTCTGAAATGAACTTGAAATATAAATCACCTTCATAATTATGGAATGGTTATTGAAATAAACGTTTTATTTTTTTATCATCTGCCTAGCCTTTTCCCAACTATATTTGGGTCGGCTTCCAGTCAAACTGGATTCAGCTGAATACCAGTATTTTACGTAGAGCGGCTGCCTACCAGACCTCCAGAACCCATTAACTGGGTAACACGGTACTTTTTGGCAAGACTGGAGTCAGATTTACTGGCTTCTGACAATACATAACGACTGCCAAAGATTTACAAATGACAGCCGGGACCCTCGGCTTAACATGCTTTCCGAGGCACGGAGGAATTTCGATATTTTAAGATGGTCACCCATCCACAAACCGACCTCGGCAAGCGTTGCTTAACCTTTAAGATCGACCCGTGCGGCTGTTATTCTTTAGCCACAAGCTCCTAAATAAAAATCACCTTGTAGGTGCGTATTTGCTCTCCCACTACAAAAGATGAATTTAGGAACACTAAAATTTATTGGTCCTATTTACGGCTACATATTGTAAAACAATCATGTTCGCAGTGACCAACAGTCTCCTATTGTTCGTGCATAATTTTGTGCTGATTAAATATTGAGTAGTGGCTGCATGCCCGAGGTTATGGATCGATACACTGATAACAGCTCGTCATAAGGCTTAGAATTGCGTACTCCTTATGGACAATCGATAAGAAATTATGTATGTACATGTCTGAGGTGCAAGGTGGATTTGAAAATGTCTTTACGATTGATATCTTTGGATTTATGCGTGCAATAAATTGTTTTGTATTCATTTAAATATATTGCGCTTTAAATTAGGCAATTTAGGCGTCGTTCTTCAAATGGCTACATTTAATATGATACTGCGTTTATTTTAATACTAGCTGTTGCCCGCGACTGCGTACGCGCATACCCCGTTTTTTTCGTTCCCGTGGGAATTTCCCATTTTCATATAGCATTCCTCATTAATGTGGCTATCATATACAAAAATAATTTTCAAAGTCGGTTCAGTAGATCCAGAGATTACCCCCTACAACCTCACAAACTCACAAACTTGACCTCTTTATAATATTAGTACAGTTAAATCTCTTTAACATTTTCCTGAAAGCTACACAACTTACAGTCAAATGTGAATAGGCTACTTCTAAGCAAGCGTGCTCCATCATTGACCATATCAGCGCTTAACATAAAAGGTGAGGTTATACGCGACCCGAACAATACTGTATTATTCACAATTCCCGATAACACTTCAAACACATTGCATTCATTCATTTCTCATATTGCGATAACAGACAGACTCACTAGACTCGTTTTGATTCCAAACGTCCACTATAGTTAATTCAAAACCAGTATTATTGAGAGAACAGTTATATTTCGAAGAAACGGCTCAGATATTTGTCTGTAGTAATAGGCCGTTAAGATAATATAATATAATATCTTGGGACAACTTACACACGGTCATCCGATCCCAAACTAGGCAGAGCCTGTACTATGGCAACCAGACAACTGATAAACATACTTATAAATTTCTACATATTAATATTATATAATATATTATATATTATTTTATATATTATATAAATACATAGATATTTGTGGTATGTCGGAACTGGTAACAAGTACTAGGATAGGTCTTGCTGGCACAGTTATTTGCAATGTGCCCTCAACCTGCGGATATGCAATGGAACAGTAATGCCCTGATTTGCATGAATTTTCTCACGATGACTAGGCGGCGGATATTGGGTGACGAAATCTGGTTTGTGTGTGTGGTAATTTTCTTCTTAGTGTTTTGATTATACTAGCGGTTCGGTTAGGCTTTGCTGGGGTACAAATTATGAACACAACCCTTCCTCGTTTATCGATCTTTCTTGTAGTGTGTGTTTCCAAACGCATACAACCCTAATCTCTTCAAAGTTCGAGTGAACAGGCTTCTTCTGAGTAAGCTCGCTCCATCGTCGACTTTGTCTCTGTCATCTCTGACCTAAAGTAGAGTCAAGAGCAAATCCATCTCAAAAAAAAAACTATTCATTCAATTCAATGCTATACCTATTAAGGTTCATGAGATACAGGTCACAGACGGACCGACGGACAGTGCTTAGTAACAGTGTCCCGTTCGCACCCTTGGGTTACTTAACCCTAAAATTTAAGAGTAGGTATTATATAATTGATCTAAACGATTACCGGCATTATAAAAAATAAATTGAATTGAACAAATCCGTTTCATTTGACGACTTACGCGTATCGAATGAAGAATAAAATTGATTTCATGCTTGAAAGATTTTTTTACTTAGTAAGCCTATTACAACAGGCGTACAATATTAAAACTTTAAGATAAACTAGCGGACGTCACGCGGTTTCACCCGCGTAGTTCCCGTTCCCGTGGGAATACGGGGATAAAATATAGCCTATGTTACTCGCTGATAATGTAGCTTACCAATGGTGAAAGAATTTTTGAAATCAGCACAGTAGTTTTTGAGTTTATTCATTACAAACATACACACACACACACACACAAATACAAATTTTTTCTCTTTATAATATTATTACTACTATTTTAATTGTTATAAACAACAGATATTTTAGTTGACAAGGATAATACTGACACAAATGTACCTATCATTTATTTTTACATCAGCTCACATTTTTTAGCATACCTGCGCCGGCGCAACGTACAATTCAAATGCAATAATGATCACACACAAACTTTAGATAAACTGGCTTCTGCTAGCAGTTATACCCGCGTGAATGTCGAAGTTTATCCCAAGGGAACACAGTCTGGGGATAAAAAGTAAAGTCTATGTGCTATTCCAGACTATAATCCATCTCAGTGCCAAATTACATCTATATCTGTTCAGCCGTTTCGGCGGGACAGAGTAACAAACATACATCCTCTCTGTACAAACTTTCGCATTCATAATAGTGGTAAGATAAGATGAACACGTAATGGTTTATTTATATACGTTGGGAAATTGCATTTAACTTCATTATGATAACGACTAATTGATAAGACATCGTAAAAGCATTATCTTAAGCCTGGGTCTCAAATGGTAGCTCTAATTTGTTGTAGATTGAGATTAATATTAATATCAGGCGATATTGTTGATTAACTTATCAAGAATATAATTTCATCATTTTCCGACGATTTCAGTCTATTTCCGTTAAGTCTAACGATCTTCGATATTCTTGTTCTATAAAGCTGAAGAGCTTGTTTGTTTGGTTGAACGCGCTAATCTCAGGAAATACTTGCTCGAATATTTTAGTGTTGGATAGCCCATTTATCGAGGAAGGCTATAGGCCAAATAAATAACATCAAGCTACGACGAATAGAAGCGGAGCATTAATGATAAATGTGACGCAGACGAAGTTGCGCGGGATCAGCTAGTGTTATAATAATTAATAACTACGATATAAGTTAGTAGCAGCCGGAAGTCAGGATTTGCCCTCAGTTGATGGCAATAGACTTGTCCCCTACTGGGGAGAACCCCTTTACAGTCTCCCTAGGCATGTGCCATAACAGGCGTTGCACAGTTCCATGTGCTGATGGTGATCACCAGGGTTGTAGTGGTGTAAACATGCACGTTTTGGAGGATACCCAGCGCAAAAATACGCGCCCTATTACATTAAACAAACATGTGGTTACTATAAGTATATCTCTACCTTACCCTTCGGATGTTACAGGCGTGATGACATTTTGGATGTTATTGACAGCATATACGTCCATTTTTTTTTGTTTTATTTTTTTTTATTTTTGTTTTTATTTAATATGGGTGTGCTCTTGACTCTAGTCTAGGTCATAGATGACAGAGACAAAGTCGACGATGGAGCGAGCTTACCCAGAAGAAGCCCGTTCACTCTAGTTTTGAAGAGATTAGGGTTGTATGCGTTCGGAAACACAGTTTTCTAAAAGTTTTGTAACGGCAACGTGATAATTTCAGTGTATTTTCTTTCACACAGCGTGTTTTCATAATATTTTCCGGTTGAATCTTATGATGACATCGGACCTGGCCCAAATCTTCTCTTAATGTTCTTTATCGCGCGTTTTATTGGCTTTTAAATGCCGATTACTTCTTAAGAAATTCATTTTAACACGTTTCGGGCTGGTTTATTTTGTTTTGGGATGAAAATTGTAAATACAAACCCAAAAATTATGTTGTATTTAATTTTTATCACAGATCTTTAAATGGTCATGAGCACTCGAACCTCACGGTCCAAGAGTTTCGTCCCCAAACGGCTCGAAAATGCAGATCTATGCAGACGCTTAGTTGACACTTCGCGTGACCCAAAGGCTGGCTTTTACCTTGGTCAGAGGATAAGCATTGCCGTACAGCATGGCAATGCCGTCAGTCTTTTGGGCACACTTCCAGTCGACAGCGATGCGGATTAAATTTTTGACGCCATATTTTAGAGTTCACCTAGTTAGAAGTTCAGTATTTATTAAAACAGCTGGACGGCTGGCTGTCTATACAAATAAACAACTTTTACAATTTAAAAAAAAAATCTCTAATATTCTGGAGATTTTTTATCGCAAGCCTCATAATAATCTTAGTGTGTTTGACCACTATCGCTATCTCAACTGATGGTAAGCGGTGATGTGGTCACGATGCAGCACCCTTGCCTTGAAGTAAACTATTCGCTCTTTAATTCAAAATCCCCAGGTAAAATATATTAATTAGCACTTCTGAAAGTCGAATAATTAAATACAATCTGCCCTCGACCACATTGTTTTTTATTGCAAATTTTTAAAGGCCAACATATTACAGGTATTTTATTTCTTAAAAATTGTATGTAACGGAAAATTTAATATCACAAATCATGTCGATCCGCATAATTTGGTAATTGTCGATCCGAGTAATTTGCTAATGAATAAATTACACGAGGAAAAACATCTGTCCAACAATTTTCCCTCTCAATCTGTGATTAAAGCAATATCCATTCATACCGTGTTTTAATCGAGTTAATGAAATATAACTGGTAATCAAGAAGTACGCGAAAAGTTCAACAACTCGCAACTTGGAATAGTAGTTACATGCCTGTTTAGTATGTCTATCTGGGCTAGAAACTTTATCGTTTTTCAATACTTTACTATAAATTGTTATCATTGTACCTCCATTATTGTATAGTACAGGGTATTATGGTCTTAGATAACTTTGACAGTCAGATAACCTAAGGATCCAAGCTAAACTTTTTTAATCTAACGACTGTATAGCCCCACCGCCTTCTTTTTGCATATGAATAAAAAAACAGACAGGTTCCAGGTAATGGAGCGAATCCTCAAATACATGTTCGGGTTTTTTTTAACTAAGAGGCAATGGACAATGACACAATTTCGGCAAAAAGAAGCATTCGGTCTTGGAAAATGTCATGGTGGTTATGTTGAATAGAGGCCGGTAGCTATGTACATTTTTAGAATTTAGCTTTGACTCTTATGTCAATATGGCTTGCTTCTGTCATGTGTTTGAGGAGTAATAGTTCCTTGAGTGGTCTCAGACAAGGCCATCTGGATGGTATCCTACACGATGGCATTATAAGCTGTTTAAAAATACTGAATCTTGCTCACTGCGAGCTGACGACTTCCCCGACGAAGTTATTTCTCACCATAAAACAAGTTTATGGCTAGCTAAAATAACATATAAAAATATTCAAAGTAACGGTACGTATGTGGGGCATAAAGTGACATCATTAGTTTTGGTTCAACGTCCTCATTTGAATAATCTGTTTACATACTTAACATGATAAAGCGATAATTTATTCCAATGACCAAGTGTCGCCGTCGATAACTCGTGCTCCGCGTGGCTTTACCTGTGTTTTTTGATAAAATAGAAGCTCTCCATCATTGTCACTATCCACACTCTGAAGCTCATTCCTTGTACTAATTTCCATGCTCGTGTACCATCCCCTTCCAGGTTCAACCCGCAGTAGCTAACTTTCACATCGGCTTATCTCTGTTTTTCAGAGGTATGTGACTACTATCAAAAATCTTCATGAATTAGTATTTGACAGATCTTATTAAAATACTAAGATTTGTGAAAAGATAAATGAAATCGATGGAAAAATGGAGAAGTTACATGCTTTTAAGTTTTTCTATCCTTGTCACGCAAAACGTTTGTACCGGATGTCGCAAATTTTACTTCGTATTTTTTTCTACGTTTTGTCCAGCTTACCTAAATGTAGCAAAAAATCATCAGCGGCCAGCATCGGTGGTGATACACGGACAGACAGACAAAACAGTGATCTTATAAGGGTTCCTTTTTTACCTTTACGGAACCCTAAAAATGAAGTCGAATGCCATATCTATCTAGATTCGTTCACCCGCTTTCCTCGCCAAAGCGGGTGAATGACAAACTCCACATCTATACTGCTACTTTTATAATTGTTTTGCGTGTGGGAGAACGGAAAACAGACAGATAGTTTTGATATTAAACTATCGTTATTCCCACGGTCTTGTGGGAAGGGTCTCGTGACAATCACTTGTTTTCCTTCCTTAGCAGTTTTCTGTGGCCTCAGAACTGAACAATGGACGTATTTTCTGCACTTTTCGCGTGCATGGATTTACTGCCTCGGCTGTGGTGTCAATTCCGTGTTACGTGATACAGAAATTGCAGTAAGAAATCTTTAGCTAAGTTCTTTACTATATTCGAAAGTTTTTTGCCATCTGAGATACACTAAAAATATTTTTTTCTGAGCGAGAACACGTTATACATAATTATAATCCACAGCAACTTTTAAATATGGTACAAAACATTTCTAAACTTCTTCGTCAAACCAGTTATGCTCCTTTTCTTTGTTTAGACGTCGATTTTAGTGTCGTTTAACGATGTAAAAGAGACTTTCAGTGTCGCAAAATAGTACTAACCTCACATATCTTCAGCCATCCTTGACCTCAAACCCGAGCTAAATATCAAGTAGGTAGCCAACCACAATATATCCTCATTGACTCCCATATTAATGGCTTAATCTCATTAGTCGGTAATTCGGTCGGTTTATTGCGGTCTGGCCCATTCACTTTCGCACGCCGCCACCGATTTCGGACTCTTAAGCAATAGCTTTTGTTCATAGAGGTTCAATGTCAAGGCTTCGGTCGTTTATTTGGGTCATTTGGATGCGATGAGAGAAGTTCTAAAGATGGCTTGCAGATATAAAAATTTGTGTGTAGATCGTAAAGTATTTAAACAAAGCTGTGTAAGTTTGAAAAAATAAACTCAGAGACAGTTGAATCGTATCTCCGACACTCGTCGAGCTTCATAGACACGCAGTTTTTCTGGTGGTCGTCAGTGGGAATTTTGGCTTTTAGGAGTTGTTCAGCTTCGCTCTTGGCCTGTATTCAGCTCAAGAATTTGAAAAAATAGTCCGTAATCATTTGACGATATTCGTCACCATCGTCTTTGGATCTCAAACATATTCACTATTGAATAATTATAAGCTCACCAGGACAGAACAAAAGATATATTTTCGACTGCATTATGTCGGCACGGCATGACAACCATATCGATGTTAAATCCAGGCCGGCCATTACATATTATTTCTTGCACTCATTTAAAAACAGTGTCCTATTTTCATACATGTGCCAAAAAATACATCTATCAGTGTCGAAAAATCAAAGTATATACGATTCGTGTAATAGAATTATTTTCAATCAGCGCCCGGTTCTCGGTTATTGGGTGCATGCCAGAACTACACAGCAGTATACCTCTAAACATGAATCATGTAAAAGTAGACGTATTTTCACCCCTTTTTTTAATGCCGGGGTCGGCGTGTGTTTGTTATATTCGTATCTCCAGTGACAGTTCTATAACCTGTCTTCAAATAACAGAACAGTTCTAAATCTTCTGTTGTTTCTTTTCCGGAGTGGACTAAATGGGAAGCTATTTTAGTAGTAGATCTAAGGCTTATTTCACACGAACCACAAACACCACAAAGAACACGTGGGCCGGTGCTCATTTGTATGTAAAATTAATAGTTAAATTCACACGGACCACATGTAGCCGTCATTACCGACCACATCGCAGCCACGTCGCAATCACCAGCGACACCGCGAACTAAAGGCTGGACACATCGGAAACACACCCACATTTTGTAAACACTTACCACAACGCAACCGCAAGAAGCCACAGCAACACTATTCACGTTACCTTTTGTCGCGACGGTATGGTGTGGTTGTGGTACGTGTCAAACAAGCCTAAAACGGACCATCAGGCCTGTCAGACTACATTTAATCTAAACAGTCTTGAGTCAACAAGCTATTGTTCTATTCAGGCCACCATACGGAATTCATCGAAACTTATGGGTTAAATGTGTAACGTTGGTATCCTGCTGCATACATGAAATGTAAATAAATCAACTAGACAGTTGGGTTTCAGTGGCATCTGATCGAAGTGTCTGCACCCAGATCAAAAACTTCGAAATAAAAACATGACCTTATTGCCGACCAAGAAATAAAGGGCTTCGGTGCCAAAGCATCGTATTGAATCGTTCAGCCTCATTAGGAAGAAAGTCTATAAAACAGAATAATTTCGAGCTGATGAATAGTTTCCGAATGTCCCCGTTGTTGGAGCCGCTCCAAGCAGGTTATTGACATAATTCGCCTGAGGTTGGGAGCTCGCCAGACCTGTGTTTCGAGTGCATCAGTAATCTCTCATTGACTACGTAATTATTACGGTCAGTGAAAGTGTCAGCTGGCTTCTTTTCGACATTTGTACTTACCGGAATACCTTACGAATGTTGGAAAACGATTTCCAACGCATTGAACGACTGGGACTGCTAATTGAGGAGCAAGCTCATGTGTGCGAACGTTTATACGGTTTAATCTTTTGACCGCCAGAGCATAAACGCATCAGTGTGCCCCCGACGCCAAGCCACAAATTCGCCGTACTTTTTGTCACATATTTGTGACGTTTGGCGTACAGGGCACGCGCTTGCTTGTCATGTATACGTGACAATGGCGTTCAAAAGGTTAATGTCCTCGCTATATCTAAGCCTGCTGATGCTGTGCTAAAAGTAAGGGTCGTCTAGTGTTATGTCCAATTCAATTAATAAACAACTTTCATCGATATGGTTGGCGCACCCAAGTACACTGGGATGAGGCCACTCTTAATTAGTGAGTGTTTCTACGTAAAATGGGGTTTCACAGACCCGTTTGGCACTTTTGAGTGCGGTGCCCCTATCCAAAACATGGCCCACTTGTTGGAGTGCCCCAAGTCCTCTCACACCTGTATCATTGAGGCCCTAATGAATGCTACTGATGTCGTTGTGGACATGACCACCTACTGAGCTCAAACTCTTTGAGAATAAGATCCATATCTTAAATGTTTCTTGAACGTACTGCTGCTCATTTTAAAACTAAAGCCTACTTGAGGCGATCTACTTTACCTTCCAAGTATTTGAACTATGTGACTTGTGTTCCAGGAAGTGAGGTGGTAGGCAAGCTGAGTTTGCGTGTCAATTATAAAGACATACAAAGTAAGTGGATGTGCGTCTGTCTGTGTGTTTAACTTTCCGATGTGGAGTCCTTAACACGTGTCGAATGTTGTACAAATCGATGTCTGCGCTTGTAAATACTCCGCTGATGTATGGAAGACTTGGCCTGTATTTATAAACTGTTGCACCAGTGCAGTTGCACAAGTCTTACTTTGTATTTTAATATCTTGAGAGATGTGGCTTGCTCGTATAATGCTTCAACTGGAAGATTTTTTTAAATGAGCTCTTGGGGTATCCAAGGGAGCTTTGGAAATATAAAATCATATGATTGTCACTGCAAGAGATTAATCAAATCAATTTTTTTAAGCAGTTCTCACATTTCAATAATATTAGCCTTGGCGAGGGTACTGTCGTGCCCCCAGATTAAGTCGAAGTCACAGCAACTGTTTAGTATGTTTGAGCACGAAAAACTAGACAGCAAAGTACTTAAATAAATTAGCTTCTTCATTTATCTTGTTGTTACTCGCCATTTTAACTTTCCTAAGTGACCTGTCGTGGCTCTCATTAGTTTAGCTACAACGGACAAGACGAATCACAATTTCGAAACTTCCTTACTCGAGAATTTGCTAGCTCCAGTATTATTAGAACATCCTGCTTACATTTGTCTTGGAAAGGCAAGTCCTTCTACAGTGTATTCGTGGTCCATTCGAAGAAGACTACACAATACAATAAAGATCTTGTGCTCTTCAGAGACGGAATATATTATGCCTCAAAAAACGCGCTAAGCCGTTTGTTGGTCCACGCTGTTATTCGTAGATCTTTGACAATTACGGGTCGGAAGCCTTAAACTCGCACCACGAGTCTTACAAACGTGTATCGTCTTACCTAGTAACGGAATTGTGAAGGTCAGACTCGTACTCGCTTCTAACTTAACCTTTTGGACGCCAGAGCATAAACGCATCACGCGTGCCACCGACGCCAAGCCACAAATTCGCCGTACATATTTGTGACGTTTTCGTCGTACAGACCACGCGCTTGCCTGTCATGAAACGTGACAATGGCGTTCAAAAGGTCTAGGTAACACTAAAGCTGGGTACTGCCCGATGTTACGGGCCGTAATGTAACATTCGCAGCGTGCATATGAGCCGTGTCCTAAAATCCGTGTAAAACAAAACACATACGTACATGTTCACGAACGCTCGCTTTGTAATATGTTACATTATGCTCCGTAACACCGGGCAGTACCCACCTTAAATTCAGCTGCATCCAGTTATTCTAGGAGCCGACCTAAACAGGGAAACGGCTAGGCAGATAATGGCTCTCTCAAATCTGTTTATAATAAAATAAAAAGTGTACAGTGGGTGAATGCTTGGCACTGTCCGATGCGCTTGCGCCGGTGGTATGCCCAAAGTGACAGGTGTGATTATCTCGAGAACCATTAGCTATATATTAATGTTGGTGGTATTTACGCCAATATTATGTAATCCATTATCTGTTTGACTGTTGGTAAATGTTTCAAACACTTGATCTATGGGAACACATTTCAAGACCAATCTTGAATCAGTGTTTGGCCATGCAATCACAATTTCTGTCATGAGAGTGGATGAAGATTTACTGCTCAGCCATTTTATTAGACTATTTGCAATTGGGGTGTCATGCTGGCAAAACAACTTGATTTGTTACGAATGTCTTTATTTCTTCTAGTATTTGAATGCCTGTCTCTTATCATTGATGAAGAGTAGAATGTTTTGTTTGGCTCCGGTTCGAATCCAATTTACATTCCGTTGGATGCAAGTGGATTATCCCCGGAGACGGTATTTTTGTCTAAAATTAGACTTTTTCCACTGCTTGAAATGATAATGTTGATCATGGATTTCCGCACTGTTTGGTATTGTATTTGTTCATTGAATTAGGTTTGGTTTTAAATATGGGCGTAGATAGCTATTTTTAATTTGGAAAATCCTAAATATCACCATTATTTCTTGTTGTTTAGAGCAGTACTAAGTTACCACTATAGTAGGCGCCAGATAATCGTGGAATAACGGTCATTGACCCACCTACAATTATTGACATTTTTAATTTGAAAAACGGAATTAATGACACAAAGCTGTCCCGAATCATCATCTCTCGTGATCCTTAACATTGTCTAATAATGAAAAACGATTCATATTTAATTGTTCAGGTACCTATGAACAGTTATTAGGGAAAGGTCAATATACTTTATTCCACATTTATCTGGCGCATACTATAGTATAAAGTCCAACAATGTGGTTCAGACTAAGAATCTAATTGCGCCAAATAAGCAAATTGACCAATTTTAGAGGTTGTTCGTTAATAATAGCGTGGGATTCTAATCCTACTGTATGTCACAACTTGAAACAATATGAACCATTGTCCGATATCTTGTTCATGATTTTTTTTAATGTATTTATTAAACCAAGAAAAAACGTTTTGGGAATACTTTCATTTTCCGTACAGCTTAATAGGGGAATTCCTTGCCGAAGTCTGTGTTTCCTAATAGCTACAACCTGGGGGCTTTTTGTCAAGAGTTAATTGGTTACTTCAAGGCAAGCGTGCTTTATCGTCGACTACGTCATCGCTTACCACTAGGTGAGCTATTTTTCAAACGCGAGCTTATAAATTTAAAACCACCATCATGCAACACAAAGGCATAGTTAGGTACCGGTAAAATGGGGTGAATAGAAACAAAACTGAATAGTATTTTCACTTGAATGCCATAATATTGGTTAAAAAAAAAATAACAATCTTTTAAAAGTAATACTGGTTTAAAAATTGGGAGTCCTAAATGCTGCAAGCAGAATTTAAATAAAGTGAAAAGCCCTTCAAAGTTTTGTTTCTACGTATTCACCCCGTTTAACGGTACATTCATAAGCAGGCTTCAAAGCCGCACTATTCCAGCAAATCATTATGGAAAGTATGTGTTGTGTCGTCAGCCTTCTTTCTTTCCGAGAAAGTTTTATTATATGTAAACAGCCAATTAGGAAGATTGTATTGTGGTTTGCACTGATGTGGCCTTAAGATGGTGGTTAATGACGATAAAGAACTTTGATCGAGGCACTTGCGTCAGCCAATGACTCAAACAGGTCTTCGTCATCTGCATGATGGAGCCTTATTGCTAATTAAGTTCTTTATTGTGAAAAATACTACGCAACTTTGTTTCACCCACTGCTGACTACGGGGTTTCCAGCCTTGTGTCACGCTTCCCTGATCTGTTGCGAATATCATCCAGGGCTTCCACAATCTTTTGTAGGTTTCCTAATGAGGACTTCGATGGAATGAGCGTACCTAAAAGGTACCTATTCACTCTTGCTTTGAAGGCTGATGACTTATTAGCAGGTAGATACAAAGACGCAGTTCTAAGTCAAATCATTTATATCAATTAGACCTTTAAAAGCAGTTCTAATGCAAAAAGTGACTTCATAATTCCATTCGCAAAGGTATATTCGTTATGATCACACAGAGTTTCAGACTTAAATGCATATAAGAGGATAATTAAAGTTAATTAAGCAATATTTATCTATAAAGGTGTCTAGATAACATGCCTATGTGACCGTTACTTTCTTCAAAGTGTATTCTACTGCTTGTAACGATATCCTTCACGCGGAAATAGAGCGCTTCCAAGAAACGGTGGTTATGGCAACTCCTAGGACAAACACAAACAGCTTAACTGTTACTAAAAATGTTTTCTTTCTTTAGACGATCACTTTTTATCAAACGACCTTTTTTATTTATTATAATTGTTGACTCTGCACGTGTTGGTGCTACTGTTACTGCCGGCAGTAATTGAAATAAATAATAAGTAAATGGCGTGACACTGACTTTGAACCATTTCTTAAATAAGCATTAGTGGATCTTCAGGGGCCCTACTATGAAGTCTTAAAACGATCGAGATTCCGCTCCTAGAGAGAGACGGAGCTATACATAGTGTATAGCACTATCCCTTTTACATCGTCGGAATTGGATGGCATTAGCACGTCATAGTAGGGCACCAAGGCTCGCTCGTTCCAACGTAGACCTCATCCCTCGCTTACCATCGCTTGAGATCGAGAACTTTGAAAACTTATTATTGGGATTTAGCAGGAAGGATACTTCCTGGTGAATTCCTTACTTATTAATAGGATATTTTAGCATTCGTTCGAAAATGAAATGAATGATTTTAGAAGTACGCATTTTCCTTATAATCGAAGCGAGTGATTTGGACTTTAGTATTGTTTTTAATTAATGTACCTGGCTTCAAATATGTAGCTATTATTTCAATGTCATGCTGTAAAAAATACTCGTATCAGTTTTTGTTTAAATTCATGTTTATGTAGCGACGATTCCTTTGTGTTCTATTCTATGTCAAACTAGCGACCTGCCCCGTCTCCGCACGGGTGCAAATATATAAACCTTCTTCGTATATCACTCTTTCTATTCTTTGTATTTGTGAACCGTATCTTAATCCGTTGCGTGGTTTAGAAGAAATAATCGCAAAAATAGCGGATACCGGAGAAATACTCTTTAGGGTGTTACTACACGAATCGATCGATCGTCGATCGACGTTGATCGATTGGTGTGGTAGCTTTGGCTGAACGACGGATACCGGATGATAAACAATTGATCGACCGGTGATCGATGCCATCGATCGACGTTGATCGATTGGTGTGGTAGCTTTGGCTGATCGGCGGATACCGGGCGATAAACAATTGATCGACCGCCGCTTGATGCCATCGATCGACGTTGATCGATTGGTGTGGTAGCTTTGGCTGATCGGCGGATACCGGGCGATAAACAATTGATCGACCGCCGCTTGATGCCATCGATCGACGTTAATCAATTGGTAGCTTTGGCTGATCGAAGAAAGAAGCAGAAACTATCGATCGACGTCGACTAATTCATTCTATCATCGATCGACGTCGACTAATCCATTCTACCATCGATCGATGGCATCAATCGATTGGTGTGGTAACACCCTTAGGATATAGATGAAGAGATATTCAATGTTTCTTGTAATAAAACGTTTTGATTTGCGTGCTAAGTAAATATTGTCTATAGAAAATCAGCTTTTCTATGTGTAATCGCTTTGTTGTCAAGTCAACAAGAAACCTTATCAAGACACTGTTAATGATATTTATAGTAGCAGGTGGGCATAGTTTTTCTTTATTTACCTTCCTGGTATGAGTAAATCGACTTCTAACAAGTCATGTTTAACTCTCTACTGATACACATAACATTAGGACCTCACGAAATTGCGGTGTACTAAATCCAAACGTGCTCCTTCTAGAATCACAGGAGAGTTATTTATTTATTCAACTTTATGTACAAGTAAAGTACATTGTGCAAGGGTGGTCTTAATAGTTAAGGCATTTTCTTCCAGTCGACCATAGAGTAGTAAAGAGGTGCCTAGAACATTGCAGGTGGCCTAACTTAAAGGACAAAAACAACGGGTTGCACTCCGGGAGTGCCGGCAGAAGTGAAAACTTGAACATTAACGTTGTGCATTTTTGATATTTTGGAATAATTTCGCACGAATTGCTTTAATTATCAGTATAAAAGTACTATCATATATGTGGTAAAATACAATATTCAGTTATTGCGCTATCACACATAAACATGTCAATTTATATTACATTAAAATTTATCACTTCGGAACTTTCCCTCCGTCTTACGAATTTTCGATCAGGTCACGTGTCCTGACGCGAGTTTAACAATTTTTTACCCATCCCAAAAAGTGCACAACGCCGCTAAAGAAGTTTTCACTTCAATTAAGGAATTTACGAAAGTATTCTATATGGTTTTTAAGAAGTTTTCTTTGCCTTCCATCTTTATTTTAACCAGTTCATAGAACTTTTATCAGTCAATTGAGACACTTATATCCGATTAGGATCAATGTTACGCATTAGCGGCAATACTTGTACAATACGCTTGGAATTAATATAAGACATTCATTCTGCATTGTTCACTGCGGCATTTGGATTACATACGCTATTTATTTGTTACTACTTGTTTTAATGTATGTGCAAATGGAAATATTTATATGTTGGTATGCTTCGATCCGTTGATCTGAAAAATTTGCATGTGCTACCCGTAAAATGTGCCATTTATTTTGACGAAACGTCTTGTAGTAAATAGAACAGTTGCGACAAAATCCTAATTATTGTATTATTTTAGCCGACTAGTTGAAAAGCCAACTATCTGGCCACGTTTATATTCGGCAGACTAGTCGGCCATGACCGAGCCAACTAGTAATTTATATTTGAATTCAGAATTCGAGATAATTATCAAATTTTGGAACAGCAAACTCAATACCTTGCAGGACAAAGTTCACATTCCATTGCAGCACTTGCTTTTTTTTAGAACCTTATTCATCAAAATGTTCTCTCAAAAATAAAAAAATATATTCAACGGTAAATTCGATATTCGAGCGTCGATTAATTAAAATTAACTTGAATTTTTTGTAGTCCTTAGTCAGTCCAACTCTACCTTTTATGTCTTCTCAGCGAAATCGCGTTTCCACTAGACATTCTGATGTTTCTAAAATAAACCCGACTTTATCTATGTACCCACAGATTTTTTCGACTAAGCTCGCCATTCAGAAAGGCCAAATCACAATATGTAGGCGGAGATTAGCATTACTTGCGCACAGCTGAACATTTTGAACCCTACCCTATAACCCTGCCATTATAGACCGTTCTTCCCTTTGCGGATCGCTGGAAAAACTCCATTGACCTTATTACATAAAAAGATTTCAATTTCCAACTGACCTTTATAAAGTCCTGAAATCCCTTAATCAGCTTGTGTTTTCGGCTAGGGCTTAAAACATATAAGGTGATTGGTAAATGAGTGTGTTACTTCAAATGTTTATGTTCTGGAAGCAAAAATCTTGACTCCGGTGACTTGGGGAAATAGGGTGGTTAAGGTTCCGTACCTCAAAAGGTAAAAAAGGAACGCTTATAAGATCACTCTCTTGTCCGTTTGTCTGTCCGTGTGTCACCACCGATTTTCTCAGAAACGGGTGGACATAGCAAGATGAAATTTATACCAGATACTGAAGTCTATAGTCCCTATTAGGTCTTGAGTCAAGACAATAAAAAGATATGGGCAAATTTAGATATTCGCGAAAACTTGTAAGTAACCAATATTTACTTTAAATTGTTTTTTCTGACTTTTCCGTTTACTTGTGTTGTAAGACCTAGCTTTTTTTTGAGTAATGGAACCTTTGTTTATTCTAGAGAAGTTACAATACATTTTCGTAGCTTGGACCTTTATGACTCTTAAGAAATTTCCAAAGTATTGGGTATTTTGTTTTATAAATTTCGCTTATTCCTTTTGATAAACGAAGTGTAATCGATACTTTTGATAAAAAGTATCGATTACACTTTTAAATATTTCTTAAAAAAAAAATATAAAATATAGTCCGCCGGTGTCGGAAGCAGAGGGGGCGGGCGTATTCAACTCCGTATCACCTACGTACGGACTTACGATTAGTTCCGAACCCGAACTAAGAATGAATGACAACACGATCTGACAGTAACTGTCAAATCGTGTTATTAATTCTTAGTGGTTAGGTGATACGGACTAGCATACGCCCGCAACTAAGCCCGAAACTACGGACTTCGGGCTTAGAGAGTAGGCCCCAGGGTCCTAGCTACCGGTGGTTAGGGCTCCAGAGAAAGGAACCTCCTCACTATACGAGCCGTATCGAGTACTGCCTTCTGTATCAGGCTTTTGTATATTATTATTATTGCAGTTTGGTACTGATAAATCCAATATGGTCCCCAAGTTATCGGTTACAAAATCGTTGCATATTAGTTCTAGAATCTAGATCATCCCATTTGAAGGAACGCACTCAATTACGAATGACCCAGTATATCCGTATAAGTCCATAAACAATACGGATGTGGGTATCTTGACCTTCGCGCCGCGTCCGCTCGCAACGTACTCGAAGTACGAATTATCCTTAATTAGTATCGGCGAGGATATTCATTGTTACTTGCTTCCGCGTTGCGAATGTTATATTTGAATATGCTGCTAGAATAGTGACCTACTTAAGACATGGTAGTTGCCAAGAAATCGATTTCTTCTTGCATACATTATGGATGTGGCCATCCTCGAAGGCAGACATACGCAGGAATAATATGACCCGTTCTTTATCCTATGACTGCTTTTTGAAGTGATAACTTCTTATGGAAGGGTAAACCGCTTCGTAACGTAACGCGTTACGGCGCCAGTCTGTCTGGCTTCCCTTTCTCTCACGCATACGGCAGCGGTAGGCAGGCTCTTCCTCTCTCACTCTAACCCACAGCGCTAGTCGTATTTCGGACAGACGCTTCCCATATTAAATAGTTCAACTTAAATTAGTTTAAGTTATCACTTCTGTCGAACGTCCACACGTTTTTTCATATTATGAACTAGCTAGCTTCTGCAAGCGGCTTCGCCCGCGTGATGGTCGAAAATTATCCCAAGGAAACATGCTCCCGGAGTGAAAAGTATCCTAGGTCGTATTCCAGGACATGGTCTACCCGTGCGCCAAGTTTCATCCAAATCCGCTCAGCCGTGAAGAAGTAACAGACAGACTTGCATATGAAGTACATACATACTTGCGCGTTTACATGTAATATAATAGTATAGATATGGATGTTTAGCAGTAAATCGGTTTAACTGGACCTTGTCCGGAGCTATGACACGGGGCGTTTAATATTTGGAGTAAATAGGGCATATAAGTTGTTTTTCTAGAGAACTGTTAGAAGCACTATGTCTTAGCCAGTAGTAATTAGTTTCCTGTATTATCCTTTAAAAGGTTTTTAACGTATATTCTCTTATTGTTTCTAGCGTTATCACAGCCTGTTGCGAGAGTCGAGGCTCCAAGTAAGTCTAGTTCAGAAATATTGTAATGTTACAGAAACTAATCCACTTAGTTCGGTACTCACTTTTAACACTGCATGGTTATACTAATGGCACTTTTAATAGACAAAATTCAAATTCAAAAGTCATTTATTCAAATTAGGCTGAGTGCCAGCACTTTTTGAACGTCAAAGTTCTACATAAAGACAGTCCCCCAAAACGCCCGCCCGTCACCACTTCCTAGTGTTGTAGCTGGGAAGAAGAAGTGGTGCAACAAACTCCCCAGCAACACATCTGTCTGTTAAGCTTTTAAAAACTTGAATTTATACAATAGTATGCAAAGTATTTTACAATACATGACACAAAACAACACAACACAAACTACACCCTCCTTAATTTATAAAATTTAAACTACATGTTTAAATTACTCATACGTTCATTATAACAAGATCTCACCGTGTAAACTAAATGCCCGGTCACACATGGTCTCCGTTTTACTGGTCCGTTTTATCGGATACGTTTTTTTTTCATCGATGGCGTATGGAGTTGTATGAGCGACTTCACATTATGACACAGTATTCAGTATACAGTAAAAATATCGGTCCGTAGTAAAAAATATTCGTTAAAACTGGTACAGTTAATACGGAGACTATGTGTGAACGGGCTGTTAGGTGAAGTCATGGAGTGAGCAATGAGCATGAAGTGAACTGTAATTCCATCGCGAATCTTTTAAATATCACGTTCATCAGAAATTTTTTGTATTTATTTACCTTGATCTAACTATTTAACCTTTTGAACGCCAAAGTATAAACGCATCGGCTTACCCCCGGGCCTCGACGCCAAGCCACAAATTCGCCTTATTTTTTTCAAATATTTGTGACGTTTGGCGTACAGGGCACACGCTTGCTTGTCTCATACGTGACAATGGCGTTCAAAAAGTTAGAATAATTCAGTTTAGTTAAGAGACGAGAGAAGGCAGATAACTCGAAGTAACTCGATGCCTTCCTAAGGTAGTTGTGCCTCAGAAAAACCCAAGGTTTTTCAGTTCCGATAAAACCATATTAAGATAAATAATACAGGCAAATCCGGGAAAATATAGTCGCTATAAAGAAGATAGTAAACTGACTGATAAAAAGACAAGTATTACACGATAAAATTTATCGCTGTTTATATGGAAGACCACCACGCTTCAATACTCGTAAATGTTATGTATTTTCTTATTATTTTTATATTGAATAGTACTGAGAGCATACTACTGGGATATTATTACATTATTTTAAGGGTTCCGTACCTCTGTATGGAAAATGGGAATCCTTAGGCCGCATACACACGGGATCCGTCATTGACGATTCGTCAAAATATCCGAATTGATGTTCCCTTTCTTTTAGTGATTCAGAGTACAGTCTTGGATGCACTACTACTACCTACTGAACTGTGCGCTATTATCAGGACTTGCCTGTTTTTGGGCAGTCTTCAAAGGGTACTTTCCGTCTAAGGAGAGCAGTGTTTTTTTGTCGTACTTTTTCTGAACAAAACCCTACCGCTGCTACCATGAGTCGGGGGCCCGGAATACAATTAAATTCACGCGTACCGGGCCCGCCACTGCTAGCGGGTCCCAGTACCCAGTGAGGCCGATTCAACGATCACAAATAAAGAATTGACACTTAAAACCATGACGCAGAAACATGTGCGAGCCAAGACAAAGAGCTTCACAGTTTACTTGCGTCAAAAGGCCATACAAAAATAAAAACATATTGTCTGAGAAATATTGGAAAATTCCTTCCAATAAGTTTTGGTCAACACCCGCTGGGCTACAAAAAAGTTTGAATAGCCTTGAAGTCAGGGTATCGTTGGAAACCCCACCGTTTGTTTTGCGACACTAATAACTTAAGTTGATTATGAGAATAAGAAACAAAAAGTATTTAGGTACGTATAATGATGGACAAACAATGGCAAGATAAACACGAAAAAAAGCCGGACAAGTGCGAGTTAGACTCGCGCACCGAGGGTTCCGATCGAGTGTTGATTTTTTTCGAGTATACATTCTACGGATACATCAATGTATGTACGTCACAGTCATTTCTTCAACCAAGAATATAAGTTTGTATTCGCATTTTTTTTGTATATATAAAAGAACCAATTCCTTATTTTCGGACTTTTTCCTGTAATACTGTAAAATCTATCTTGAAAATTTCAGGACTGTGGGTCACCGAGAAGTACCCTATAAGTTTTGATTCCCCCCGAGCGTCAAATAATGCGCCATAAATGGAGCTTAAACGGTCTTATCTTTAGATTGCGTTGACTTAGAAGTTTGGTTTTTTTTTTTCATTAAGAGGTAGCTGTTCTGAATACTTCGAGTTAATTTCAGCTTGATTCCTTTACGCGTTCCTGAGACAAAAAAGGTCTTGACAGACAGACAGGCGGACAACAAAGTGATCCTCTATGGGTTCCGTTTTTGCCGACTGAGGTACGGAACCCTAAAAATGAAATTAGTTGTTGCTAACCGATTACCAAGGATGAAAATGAAAGTTATGATGCTCTAGCTTTTTCCCTCGAATTCTTTCCCGGAGCATATTCCACTGGAACTGTGCATTTTCTGGGATCTAAAGAGCCTTTGCCACTTAGTAATAGTGTAGTTTTCTCTTAGTGAAAGAATTTTCGTAATAGGTAAATTTGACTAAAAAAAATAATTAGTCCATCAGATAGATTTCCATAAAATATTGGACGTGACACGTATTTTTCTTCTGTCAAGTAAACAAAAAATGAAGACTATACAGTGCTTTGAAAACTCGTGTGACGTCAATTACCAGTACACTTTTTACTAGTGTGACGGTACAAGCCCCCACTCCTTATCTTTGATGCATCTTTGAACAGGCTTCTTCTGGGTAAGCTCGCTCCATCGTCGACTTTGTCTCCGTCATCTATGACCTAGACTAGAGTCAAGAGCAAACCCATATTAAATAAAAAAAATATCTTTGATGATGAAAAATCGGAGACGTCCTTATAACTAAATATTTTTTTACCAGTAAAGTATTATATTACTAAAAATATTATATATACTATTCTACTCAAAGTAAATGATCGCTGATAGGCAACGCACCTCGCATAGTCATATTTGGTCTAGAAACATGTTTTTTTTTTACAAGAACTTATGTTATGAAGGAAAACGCAATGGGAATAATTTTAGATACTTAATTAATAATCCCGTACAGTGGTTGAATAAGCAGATGGACTTAATTTTTGCCAATAGTAAATCTCAATTGGGTTTTTTTTGTGCAGCATTAGAAGTCACAATATAATCCGTGGTAGTGGCTCCCGACGAACGGCCTGTGAAGAAATGGGTCGGCCGGCCTATTAAGGAATCACTTTGCGTTCAGTCGCCATTATCGTAATTTCTCTGAAAGGTTTTCGTCTGTACTAAATGACTGAAGGGCTCCTTCGATGTTATAATGGGTCCGCATCTGAAAGGAGCTTAAGCGCTTCCTGATTCGAAGATTCGGCAGGTAACATCACTTAGGCAAGTGGTTACAAGCGCTTCTGCTGAGTATGAGGTCCTCGGTTCGGTAACAGGGTCGAGCAAAAGTGATACGGAGTTTTTATTGTGGTTTTTCTCACCTGAAGCCTGGTGTCTGGATGTGTCAGGTTGATGGTAATGGGCTAGTCCCCTATTAGGTACAAGGGACTTAAATATAACTGGTTAAATTTGGGTGTACTGTAGGTACCGCTCTACCTAAAGCTCCGGCCAAACCTGTGCGTCAAGTAATAATAAGTAGTAATTGCGGCTTTTCGTTGATGTGTTTGTCAGTCAGTCACTCAGTCAGCCAGTACTACACAGTCTTTTAGCTGTCGCTAAGTTGAATGCGAATGCGTTTAAAACAATAGGATTAAGCGACACAAGCTAGCGCCAATGTCTCACTGTGCCTACACGTTTATCTCAATGTAAAACGCATTTCGTGCCGTATCATTTAATCTGCCTCTCGCGTATCTGTCAGTACAATAATCTGCGACCTTCCGCTACGCGAGCTGAGGTCACGAAACGATAAGTTAAGGCTGAACCACACTTGTAAGTTGATAAAGCGGACTCTTACTAGTTACTGTCTACATTTAATCTTGTTAGGGGCAAATGGTAAGGAAGTGATCCACTTTTTCACGGCAGTAAATTTTTTGGACAAATTTTATAAAAATAAAAGTGTCCGTTATCTGCCTAGCCTTTTCCTAATTATATTGGGGTCGGCTTCCAGTCAAACCGGATTCAGCTGAATACCAGTATTTTACGTGGAGCGGCTGCCTACCAGACCCCCACAACCCATTAACTGGGTAACACGGTACTCCCAAGGAGTACCGTGTTACCCAGTTAATGGGTTGTCAGATTATCTGGCTTCTGACTATCCGTAACGACTGCCAAAGATCTACAAATGACAGCCGGGACCAACGGCATAACGTGCTTTCCGAGGCACGGAGGAGTCTCGGTATGTTAACCCTTTATGGAGCCATGTTGTACTTCTGCAACACACCATTCCAGCAGACGTAAAATTATACCAAAACCCGATTGATCGACTTTACTCGGTGTTGTACGTCGGCAAGAAAGCATTCTAACGATTTAGTTACAAATCGGGTAACTAGATAGCGACACTTCCATTACGTTAGCATTGAAGTGATGAATTTGTGCAAACCGGCTTAGCTCTCTTTGAATTTGTTTACGAAAAGTGATTTATTGGTGAAATAGTGAAATTTGGCTTTTGAAATTGATGTGAGTAAAAGGTAAGTTGATGAATTTCAATAATCAACATTTTGTTTTTGCAAGTTCAAGTATTTTTTCATTTTTTTTAGAAATTTTGTTTTGTTGCATGAATGCAACATTGCGCGTTTGTTTTAGATTTTTTTGCCGTTTATTTGAATTTTGGATATTTCTTTTTCAGGATCAAAATGAGTTGTAAATTGCGTACTTTGACTACTCACGACCTGAAAGTATATTAGGACAGCGGGAAGATAGTGAGGATGGCCTAGATTTTTCTGACGATGACGATGTCGCCGATCCAACATATAACTCCCAGCCGAATGAGCACGAAAGTTCTGATGACGACCCAGAGGAACCACCTGAGTTGGAAAATGAATTTCAGGCTGCCACCACCCTAGAAACTCCATCCATAAATACTCAGTTCAGTACTACAGTAACGGATCCAAGTTCAGCCATCGATTGTCCTAGTACTAGTTCTACAGCAGCTCCAAGTAAAATTAATCGTGTGAATAGGACAAATATCATATGAAAACGAAAAGCCTGAACATAAATGATGACCAACTACATTTTCATGGATCTGATACTGATGATTTTGGCTTTAGGAACTGTAAGAGGAAACCGAATTCCAAATTGCAAATTGGCAGATGAAAAAGTTTTTAAAAAAGAACCACGCGGTACTTCAATAGAACAGATCGGTAACTGCAATGGCGTTGATGTGGCTGTAGTGGCTTCGAGAGGAAACAAAATTGTCACTCTAGCATCCAATTTCACAAGAAAACACCAAACATCTATAGTGAGAAGGTGGGACAAATCTAAAAAGCAATACATTTCTGTTGAACGTCCTTTTGTCGTAGCAGAATATAACCGACATATGGGTGGTGTCGATCTACTAGATTGTGTGATGGGCCACTCTAAGATAAAACTCCGTAGTAAACGTTGGTATCTACAATTTTTTATATTTTTTTAGACATGGCTATGTGTAATTCATGGCTTTTATACCGAAGAATAAATGCTGCAAAGGGTATCAGTAAAACTCTCAACTCAGCTGAATTTAGAATAGCCATAGCAGAAACGTTATGCAAATATAAGACAATCAACCGTACAAAGCGCAAAAGTGTCATTGAATGTCTCATTCAAGATAAAAAGAAGAAAGGTCCAGCTCAACATGTTCCTCTGAAACATGTGAGGTTGGAGCAATACGGACACTGGAGAGTTTGGGTGGATAAAAGAATGAGGTGCAGATTTCCAGGCTGCACAGGGTATACGCAAAACGTTTGCGAAAAATGTGGGGTTAGCTTGTGCTACAACAAGCAAAAAAACTGTTATAAAATTTTGTTATTTCGTAACTTTCTTTATTTATTTTTTGCATTAATGAAGCAATGTTGTATTCCTGCAACACATACTTTTTTCGGAATAATAAATATTTATTTTGTATTGATTTTTTTTTTATTATTTTTCCCATAAATAAATTCTCATTTAACACCTAGTCTCTGCATAATTAATTTAAATAATGACCTTGCGCCATAAAGGGTTAAGATGGTCACCCATCCACAGACCAACCTCGGCAAGCGTTGCTTAACCATGAATATGACCCGAGAGAGACCTGTGCGGCTGTTATTATTTAGCCACGAGCTCGTCGTAAAGATTCGAGGACTCGATTTAAAGCCTGGGTCTGCGCAAAATGTCTTCTCCCAATATTTGCCGTCATCCCAATAGTCACTCCTCTCTAGCTTATTATATTTCACATAATCCATACATTCGTTTTTCTTCCTCTACTCTCGTAATTATAATTGTCACCGGAAAATGGCAAACTCCGTAAGATTATCAAATATCAATATATAGATAGCTAATGTAGATAGGCAATGTAAAGGATCACGATAGATGTCGATTCAGGACAGCTTTATGTCTTTCTTTCCGTTTTTTAAATTAAGAATATCAATAAATGTAGGTGAGTCCACTGATCGCTATTGCAAATTTATTTGGCGCCTACCATAACGTTTCGTTACTTGCTATTCGACAATTTCTCGGAATTACTTCGAGAGATTATAAACTGTCAAATTTTGATGCTTAAAAAAGTATTCCAAATGTTCAGTCGACAATTTATCGAGAGTCAATCTCTCAAGATATTGAATACTTAATCTTACGGGGCTATTATCCGGTGACATAACCATTCGACTCAGGAATCCGAGAATCAGGAATGACGATATCCGCAAGAGAAGGTTACCGACATAGCCCGAAGGATTGCCAACCTGAAGTGGCAGTGGGCAGGGCACATTGCAGGCGACATTTGGGGGAGGCCTATGTCCAGCAGTGGACGTCTTTAGGCTGATACGATGATGATGATGACATGATAACCATCCATACTCATACTACATCACACAGAACTTTCCATGTCAACCGACTTCCACTGTTGTAAAAATGTTCCTGTTCTTTATCTCGTCAAACCACGGTTTTTCATTTGCCGAACAAACACGCGTATTGTGGCGACGGGAGTAACACGTGTGCTCCGACCTTTATTAAATTCAACCTCGCACTTTTACTCGCGTGTTATGAGAATATATTTTTATGGACGTGTTGTCTGCTGATATTTCAGGCGCTTAATTGTTCACCTTGACGCGTCAAGAATTGCAATGATACGTAATAAAATGCAGGTGATTAAAATAATATTCTTCGTTTCATAACTTCGGTGGTTGGGGTTCCTTAGTAACCGAGTCGTGGGAGGTTAGATAGACGTGGCATGTAAAATACTGGTATTCCGCTGTACCGTAAAACGGGGTGGATAGAAATGCAGGGGTAAATAAAAACGAAGCTTATTTGGATTTTCACTAAAATATCATATTAATGATTTCTCACAAAGCATACATTTAAAACAAAAATAATGTATTAAAAAATCGGAGTTCTTCATTGCTGCAAACAATCTATACTAATATTATAAAGCTGAAGAGTTTGTTTGTTTGTTTGTTTGAACGCGCTAATCTCTGGAATTACTGGTCCGATTTGAATGATTTTTTCAGTGTTGGGTAGTCCATTTATCGAGGAAGGCTATAGGCTATTTTTTTTTTTTTTCAAAATTAGGGATCCGTAATAAAATTGCTATTTCGTAACACAAGGTGTAAAATCAAAAACCTTTTTTTGCGTGCGCTGCAAAAACTATTGACAAAAGAACAAAATGATGTACTACGGGTTAGAAGATCCCATTAAGACCTACAAAAAAGTCCGCGAGAACATATATCTAGCTATCATGGTTTAATCACAATAACCCATTTTGTGTTCAAAATAATTATTAAATCGTCTAAAGAAAAAAAACTACGTTAAATACGTATCGTAATATTAATCTTTATCGAAATTAAGCATTATGTTATCAAGAGTATTTATGTAGAAGTAAAATACTTTTTGTTTCATCTCAATCGGATATTTCGTTTAAAAGTTATCACGTGTGTAAGATGTTAAGAGTTGGTACCTATTAATGAGTTATGGGCCATAGAGTTTTTTATCAACATAAAATCCTGTAATAATCTTTTTCGAAATATATTTGTTGATGATTGTAAGTATAAGATCTTTGAAGAGTATAATAAATACATTTCTAAAATAACTCTGCTAAGGAAATCCACGCGCGCATAATGTTTTGAACAGTTCTGAAGACATTGATAATTGCATTAACTTCGGTAATGGTAGTTGAAACTTCTAATACAATTAAAGGAGTTTTAATCTAATAGAATTGAAAAACGCCCCAATTTTTTGGGTAACGTAATTCCTCCAAACTCACGAGATTCAACGAATCCTAAATTTTGATTCTAATCTTGAAAATTAAAAGCAGAATATTTTTAGTATTTATTTCCTTTGGGCCAAGTTCTTTTGCAATTGTATTGAGTGCTTTTATCATTTGTATGCTCAGTATTCCACAATCACCAGTAAATTCTATAAAGTTCAATGAACTTATTTGATCTTTATTATGAACTTTATTATAGCAATACAGAATAAAGCGAAATAGTGATACAAAAGCGGCTTTCAAATAATTCTCAAAGAGATATTAAAAAGTGATCAAATTAACACAAAGGGCTCAAAACAGCTATTTTATAGGAACTAGCACTAACAAGTCTAAAGCAACTTGGGAGGTAACCAATTCTATGAAATTTAATATTCCTAAAATGATAGCAAGACATTTTAATGATTATTTTATAGACTCAGTTCAATCGAATGCCGATAATTTGCGAATAATACTCAAACAGACACATCATCAGGATTATATATCTAATCTATCTAAACTAATATTATAAAGAGTAAAGATTAGTTAGTTTGTTTGTTTAGAATTAAGGTTGATAATGTACATGTAAACTACACTTCAAATTACTCAAATCGGACCTTTCGTTTTAAAGTTACGACGGGCATAAAAATGGTCTAAGTAAGAAAAATGTTACGGTTTGAGCGAACTGGGGAGAATCTTAACGCTTAGTCCGATGAAGCTGAAACACGGCATTAATGTTTTGGATAAAAAAAGAAAAATAACAAATATTTGGATTTTTCGATGCTCTAAGTAAGAAAAATGTTGCGGTTTGAGCTAACTGGGGAGAAACTTAATGCACGGCATTAATGTTTTGGATAAAAAATTAAGAATAACAAATATAAGGGGCGAAAAGGGTTGATGAATTTTTCAGGGGAGGACATTATTGCTTACTTCAATTTACGTGGAAATTGGAATGAACAAGCTAAAAGTGGGAAATTTGAAACAGATCTAACAATGTTTACATAGTCAACCTCTGGCGGGGTGAACGGGGTGAACTGGGTGGATAGTAGGCTGATACTGAGACCGTTGAATGGATATCGTAGTGCTTAATTTTCCAAAACTTACCTTTAAAAAGGGTTTGAGGGGGCGTTGAAGTTTGTGGAGTACCTACTAAATCCGCGCGGACGAAGTCGCGGGCGAAGTGCTAGTGTTTAAATAAAGTGAAAATTCCAATCAACGTTTCGTTTTTATTCACCCCTGCATTTCTATCCACCCCGTTTTACCCGGTATCTGGTTAGGCTGGTAGCCGATTCTAACGTAGTTGAGAAAAGGGTAGGCGGATGATGTTTTGTTTATCAACTTCAAAAACAGGAGGAGGTTCTCAATTCGTCGGAACCATTGTTTTTTTAATGTATTTTCCCCGATTACTCGAAGATGGCTGAACCGATTTGAACTGTTTTTTTTTTTTGTTTGAAAGAGGTGTTCCCATGATCATCAAGTCAGGATCTGATGATGGGATCCTGGAGAAATAGAGAGAACTCTTCAAATTGTATAGGCACACTTGAAGCGATTTTGGAAGAGTACTTTCTTGGAGTGGTCCCATTTCAATTTGGTGAAGATCTGATGAAGAACTTCGGAGATAGGCAACGGAACTCTTCAATAACGGATAGCAAATGGACTGGGATTGCTGAACTCTCATGTCTGTCTATTGTTTACACCAGTTCATAACATAACATCAGAAGTCGGTTGTATTTTATTATACACCGCGTAACAGAATTAATGCAAAACCTGAAAAGACGTCATTCTGTAAACCTGCTTATTTCCGTTGGAAAAAAAATGGGTTTATGTGGAAAACTTGTTACAGAATAATCCCAAACCTGAATGACAAGAGGTCATTTTGTTCTCAGCATTATGAAAACTTTTTAAGATTTAGGGGTTTTCATAATGATTATATTCGTGACAATCTAAGAAGTCGGATTTGACAGCTGAGTAGAGAGGGATAGAATATCGCTTTAGTGGAAGTGCGAAAGAGATTTATTTCATGTCCCTTTCGTACTTACTAATACAGCAACGTTGTATCCTGCTGTCAAATTCGACGTCTTAGATTGTCACGAGAATAATCATTATGAACGACTTTTACCATGGTAGCAAGAGTAACTATGGAGTTTCTTGTCCGTTCTTCTCCATAAGAATCTACCTTTCCGAATGGACAGTAGAGTCACTTTATTAATGTTACATTATTATTTTACTGAACTGTAAACGATGGCGTTCAAAAGTGCCGTTTAATGGCCTAATTGAAATAAACGTTTTGACTTTTGAGCAAATCTGAAATCTTTGAAAAGTTGTTCAGAATGCTGAGAACAATGACCTCTTTTCATTCAGGTTTGTTACAAGTTTTCCCCACATAAACAAATTATTTCCCACGAGAATAAGCAGACCTACAGAACGATATGCTACCTTCTTATCTTCACATATCCGTTTACGTTAAATCGAGATTCTCATTTTTTCATATAATATAGGCCACTCAAAGCGTTATGAGTTCACTGGAGGGAAATTAATAATGTTGGTCGTTAGCCAAGAGGCTAGTTCAGCTGTCATTACCCCCATTACACACTTAATTATGATTTACTCTGCCATAAACTGATAAATTATTACCTATTACTTACATCGGCTTTGTGTATGTTATATTTAGAAAACTAAAACTCGACTGCTACTTTCTATGATTATTTAATAAGTACATAGATTGTTTTAAATTATTGCGTCCAATTAGAGTAATAAAAATATTCTACAGTGAATCAAAAGAGAATGAATAAATATATAATTATTAAAAAGGAAATAAACGCGTAAAATAAATTTTTGCCAATACCTTAAACTTTAGCACTCCTAAGATAGCTCCGCCATCATAAAACAGCTGCATAATGGCTGTTCTTCAGCCCTCGTTATCTTTTTTGTTATTATTATCTTGAAATTATGCCTGTCTAGTAAATACCGCGAACAATTTCCTCACCCTTCGTTCTAACGTTCCAGTAACAGAGAAGCCGACCCCCCCTCCCCGCAGCGGGCCGCATGGGGTGCAGGTGGTGAACACCGCCGTCGACCACACCTTCACGCTAGATGAGGAGGTGCTGAAGGAGCTGCTGCTGCAGGATGACGTCAAGGACCGACCGGTGGTGGTGCTGTCAGTCGCGGGCGCCTTCCGAAAGGGGAAATCCTTCCTGCTTGACTTCTTTCTCCGCTATTTGAATCACAAGGTGAGGATTTTATACAAGGTGTAACAGAATAAACGCAATACCTCTTAAGGGGTCATTGTCCTCATCATTATGAACAACTGTTACTATGGAATCAACCCCGAAATCGAAAAACAAAATCAGGTGTTTAGTACATTTTGTCGAGTTATGTGCACATAAATGTATGGGGCAGTAATTTTTTTTTTTCGCGATTTCAGTGTTGGTCCCATCGTAAAAGTTATTCATAATTAAGAGTACAATGAACCCTTAAGAGGTATTGCGTCTATTCTGTTACACGTTGCATAGGGTAAGGTTGGGGAATCTGGGCTAGAACGATCATGGTCAAATAAAGATTAGCAACCTAAAACGTAGGTTTAATTAAATGTAGACCGAATTAAGGATTCAGTTTTATAAAGTTTGTGATATTGAAACATAGGAACTGTCTTGTAGCAAATGTCGAAGAAGACATATTGTTTCCCTGAAGATTAAAATCAGTATGTAAAATTTACTTCTCCCACTATCAAATACCAGGGATGTTTATCATAACTTTAATTGAACCATCATTTACGGTGTAAGATACCTTTTCCTATACTCCTTGAAGCTTGTATGGTACCACAAATGGCTTGTCGGCTTACTAATGAAGTTATGTATTAAGAATGTGTATTAAATGTTCCAGTATGGGTCAGACGGCGGCAACGACTGGCTGGGCGGCGACGAGGAGCCGCTGCAGGGCTTCAACTGGCGCGGCGGCTCCGAGCGCGACACCACCGGCATCCTCATGTGGTCTGAGGTCTTCAAGGCCACGCTCGACAACGGAGAGAAGGTGGGCAACACTTAATCACAGCTGGGGCTCGTGCCAACACCACCGCGTATCTCGGAAAGCAGGTTTTGCTGTTCGGATGTCAAAAGTAAATCTTGGACCCTGCTACAGGTTACCTAGAAGTATCTTATAACTGGGTTGTGTTGTGGAGGTCTTTGACCTTCACTACGGATAGTCAGAACCCAGAAAATCTGACACAAGTCTTGCCAAGGGGTACCGTTTTACCCAGTTATTGGGTTGTGGTGGTCAGATGAGCTCCATTGTAAAATACGAGTATTCCGCTGCATCCTGGTCTTCTCAAAGCTGACCTACATAGTCGGGAGAAGGTTAGGCAGATGAGTTGATAGGTATTCCGTTGTTACACGCTATTCTACTGTTTCCAGGTGGCGATAATCCTGCTAGACACACAGGGCGCGTTTGACAGCGAGTCCACGGTGCGTGACTGCGCCACCATTTTCGCGCTATCCACCATGGTGTCCTCCGTGCTCATCTACAACCTGTCGCAGAACATCCAGGAGGACGACCTGCAGCACCTGCAGGTACACCTATCTCGCATGTAGACACACGAGTCTCTCCTGTAGATACAAGAGTCTCTCCTGTAGACACACGAGTCTCTCATGTGGACACACGAGTCTCCTGTAGAAACACGAGTCTCAAGTGGACACACCAAGTCTTTCCTGCAAACATCGAGTTTCTTCTGTAAACACACGAGGCTCTCCCGTGGGCACACGTCGAGTCTCTCATGTAGACACACTAGTCTCTCCTGTAGACACACGGTAGTATCTAACTTCAATATAAATTTCATAATATCGGTATTCATAGTTTATTCCATGATCGCTTTTTGAGAGGGTGAAAGTAGCCGATACTCTCCGCAAAGTAACGCAGCCACTTACCAACCCTTTCTCATTCCAGCTATTCACGGAGTACGGGCGCCTGGCGCTGGAGGACAGCGGCCGCACGCCCTTCCAGCGTCTGCAGTTCCTGGTGAGGGACTGGAGCTTCCCCTACGAGGCGCCCTACGGCGCTGAGGGCGGCCGCACCATACTGCAGCGACGGCTAAAGGTAACTCACTTACTTACCACTCTGAAGGGGTAGGTTATAGTTTCGCGTTGTAGTCGGTTCGCATTTTGGCCTGGGTTGTACCATTGCAAGGCAATGCCCCGTTTTATCTTTCCATTCCTCCTTATTTTATTCTCGTGTGAATCAGTCCTGTCTGTAACTCTATAGGTGTCATATAGTTGACGCACTGTCTCTGTCATCTATGACCTAGACTAGAGTCAAGAGCAAACCCATCTCAAATAAATATATATATACATATATTTTTTCCAGGGCCCACACTGTGCTAGATTTAGCCCATTAATCGACCGACAAGCTCTTTCTACCCTGTAAAAACCCTGGGAATCATAGTACAATGAAGTGTAAATCTCTTGGGCAGGTATCCAGTAACCAGCACCCGGAGCTGCAGTCGCTGCGCAAGCACATCACGTCGTGCTTCTCGGAGATCGCGTGTTTCCTCATGCCGCACCCCGGCATCCGCGTCGCCACCTCGCAGGACTTCGATGGCAGAGTTAAAGGTATGCCGCTGAATAATTAACGTGATAGCGTATTAACATTATCTAGCTAGGGGCTCCAAACGACTCCTGCCAAAGTCTCGACGAGGGATAGTGCGGTCCATGGCATGTTGAGGTGGCGACCGACCCGCCAGCTGAACGCATCCCTGAGTGACATGGCCACCCGGCTGGCCCGGAGGTACTGTGGGATGTGGATC
>NDFZ01005152.1:0-19984 GCA_002192655.3 Mamestra configurata
AAAAAGGGGTCAACCTAACCGCAGTGCAATGGGAAGGCCTCACCCTGGGGGAACCGCCTTCTTGATCACGGTATCCCCTATGCCAGAAGTACGAGTATGCTACAGAAACGCTTGTGGGGATTCAGAAACGTGACGTCACGAAATCGGCAAATGACTAGGTACGTCCCTTCTGGGTGGAGTGGAAGGGCGTGTCAGACTCTTACTGACTAAAGCCCATCCGTGTTCCTTCTAAAGCCCTTTGCGTTCCAGGGCCGCGGTGACTCTTTCGAACAAATTACGCAACCCTGGCAGGCTCGGGCCTTAGCGGGCCCCGTCTCCTATGCTGACCTCTTGTAATACGCCACCTAGTGAGAAGATTAAAAACTTAACTCAGTAGTGTGACTTTACCATTCTACCTACTCATATTGCAAACTTTTAGAATCATGACATTGATTCCTGAAATACCTTTATCGTAGCAGCTTTTAATTTACACGCTCGCTTTCTTTTTAGTTACTTAATATTCAATGTAAGTAGAGTATCAATGGTTTGGATAAGCTTGTTAAGGCAAGAACAAATTAAAATGAGTAAATAAATAAGTACCTAATATTTGTGTATCTTCCTTCAGTCTTTATCTTATCTTATCTTTATCTCTCTCTACTGAGGATCGTGGTCACTGGACCCCTTAAAGCGGACATCTCTGTCTCCATCGATTCCGGTTCAAAGTTGCTATCACCACCTGCTGGAATTTACTTGAGGACATAGCTTCTTTCACTTGGTCAGACCATCTTGTTGGCGACCGGCCTTGTGCTCTCTTTCCTTCTCACTAAGATACATTTTAAAATTGTTCTTTAAAAGTAGCCATTTGAAAAAATAATGTACATAAATCAGCCAGGCGGGAGACGGACCAGCTCACAAAGGGTTCCGAATTCTTGTAATTATCCTCTGATTCCTTGTGTTTCTTGTTCCTCTGATATCTATGTATAAATACATTTTTTTTTAACTTCGCCATAGTTTTTCTACATATTCGATCTTCAATCTACAAGTAGAAATTAAATTATCGGCTGATTGATTCTGTAAACATGTCGAAGTGAAGGCTTGGGTGAAGTGATCACGAGGTGAGCTGTCAATCTATATAATCAAGATGTCACGTGATCACGAAGTGAGCTGTCATTCCATCTTGATTATATGGATCGACAGCTCACCTCGTGATCACTTCACCCAAGCCTTCACTTCGACATGTTTACAGAATCAACCGGCTGGTAATGTGACACTACACAGGTACATAGGTAGGGTTGTATCTGTATACAACCCTAACTATGTACCTGTGTAGTGGTTTATGGTTAGTAAAGAGGATGTTTAGACGAATAGGTATGTCATCTGACATTATGTCCTAAAGAGTCACATTACCGATATAATTTGAGTTAAAGTATGTGGGGTCACCATGGTCAAACATATAGCTCATGGAAAGCGTTCGGTGACGATGACGTGAGTTCCATGATTTTTGTTCACCCAAAAAGTGCTCAACGCGCTTAAAGAAGTTATCACTTCAAAAAACGGTATTATTCATGTAGAGTTGGTTAAATAAAATAAAACAAAAGATTGTTCAAAAAAGATTATTTTAAGACTTACTCTCAGACTCTTTATAATATTAATAATAAAAGTATATTTGTAGTAAAATATTTCACTAAAAATAACAACAGTTACGGTCACAAAAACGGTGTAACAAACTACACTCAGAAGTAATAAGTGTAAAATGTTCTATAATACAAAATAATTTATGAATATCACAAATTAAAATTCATCAGAACCGTGCATTATGGCGTATTGCGCACTCAGGTGGCGAGCACCGCGGAGCGCTTATCTCTGTTCTTGCTGCGGGAGTATTTGCGCGCCTTGCTTGCCGCCCTGTTCTGTAAGTGCTGGAAAGAACAAACATAATTCTAAAACCTTAATGACCATAATCCGAAATATTAATCTTTGCTAAGCTCCCTCTCATTCTGCAATTGCCATAACACTGCGCCGTTCCACTGCAGTTTATTTGGACCTAAGGGAAAAAATAATAACACACCACTGGGCCAAAAGGGTCATAGCTCGGGCTGGCGGACAGCCATCAGTACAAGCTGTCCCAACTTCTTTACAAAAAGAATCTAAGTGCCAAAAATTTCTCAAACGAGATCTAAAATTTAGGTTCGCTTTTGTATCCTTGATTATGGATATATTGTGCATGAGACAAAAAGTATCATTATTGTTTGGAAAATTTTAAATATCCAAGGCTGAACTTTTGTTTTTGCATTCTATTGTTTCCTGAAGCTTTTCTGCATTTATCAATATTCTAAGGGTAATATTTTAAGAAAAAAGAAGAAAGAAAAATAGTTTTTTCCAGACAAACAACCCGCGCACTACCTACGTACTGAAGTTTTTCTTTTTTGTAAACTAACTTAGCTATTTTATACGCCACTTCACTTCTGCTTTGTATTGTGTCATCTAGCAACGGAATTACGATAAGTTGTTATGGTAATTGTAACATACCCGCTGCAATTTTTTAGGCTTCTCTTGCTGCGGTTTTATAGGCTTTTCTCGAGACGACATCTCCGTAGGCGACTCGTCAGACAGCTGCAGCGCTTCCCGCAGACGCGGACAGTGCGGCGCCAACACTTGCAGCGCTCCGCCCAGCGCGCCCGCCAGCGCCGCGTACGCCGCGCCGCGCGACCAGCCACACCACGTAGCTGTCTCTGTGCCGATGTGCGCCGAGCCGCACGGTGCTGAGCCCTCCTGGAAGATACATCGTGTTGGAGTTAAATCAGATTGTTACCGACTCAAATTCGTTAGGTATACGCCTAGATTATATAGGCCAGCAGTTTATTAAGCAGCTGCTCAAGTCAATCTTCAAGTTTAAGCAACGCTTGTCGAGGTCGGATCGTGGATAGGTAAACACGTGCTTTCTNCTTTATAATATTAATAATAAAAGTATATTTGTAGTAAAATATTTCACTAAAAATAACAACAGTTACGGTCACAAAAACGGTGTAACAAACTACACTCAGAAGTAATAAGTGTAAAATGTTCTATAATACAAAATAATTTATGAATATCACAAATTAAAATTCATCAGAACCGTGCATTATGGCGTATTGCGCACTCAGGTGGCGAGCACCGCGGAGCGCTTATCTCTGTTCTTGCTGCGGGAGTATTTGCGCGCCTTGCTTGCCGCCCTGTTCTGTAAGTGCTGGAAAGAACAAACATAATTCTAAAACCTTAATGACCATAATCCGAAATATTAATCTTTGCTAAGCTCCCTCTCATTCTGCAATTGCCATAACACTGCGCCGTTCCACTGCAGTTTATTTGGACCTAAGGGAAAAAATAATAACACACCACTGGGCCAAAAGGGTCATAGCTCGGGCTGGCGGACAGCCATCAGTACAAGCTGTCCCAACTTCTTTACAAAAAGAATCTAAGTGCCAAAAATTTCTCAAACGAGATCTAAAATTTAGGTTCGCTTTTGTATCCTTGATTATGGATATATTGTGCATGAGACAAAAAGTATCATTATTGTTTGGAAAATTTTAAATATCCAAGGCTGAACTTTTGTTTTTGCATTCTATTGTTTCCTGAAGCTTTTCTGCATTTATCAATATTCTAAGGGTAATATTTTAAGAAAAAAGAAGAAAGAAAAATAGTTTTTTCCAGACAAACAACCCGCGCACTACCTACGTACTGAAGTTTTTCTTTTTTGTAAACTAACTTAGCTATTTTATACGCCACTTCACTTCTGCTTTGTATTGTGTCATCTAGCAACGGAATTACGATAAGTTGTTATGGTAATTGTAACATACCCGCTGCAATTTTTTAGGCTTCTCTTGCTGCGGTTTTATAGGCTTTTCTCGAGACGACATCTCCGTAGGCGACTCGTCAGACAGCTGCAGCGCTTCCCGCAGACGCGGACAGTGCGGCGCCAACACTTGCAGCGCTCCGCCCAGCGCGCCCGCCAGCGCCGCGTACGCCGCGCCGCGCGACCAGCCACTCCACGTAGCTGTCTCTGTGCCGATGTGCGCCGAGCCGCACGGTGCTGAGCCCTCCTGGAAGATACATCGTATTAGCGCGAAACCCAACTTGGAAAACCAAGATGATTTAGAGCAGCAGTAGTTTGAAGAGCTCGTGACTAAATAATCAACACCAGCAAGGACGGGTCGATCTTTAAGGTTTAGCAACGGATACCGAGACCGGGTTGTGGATGGATGAAGAGGACGAAAAGACCCTCAGGCTGGCGACTTGACGTCGATGAGCCGATGAGCTTTTGGCTCGATTCTCAATCGACTGCCGATGATGAGACGGATCTGCCAAATATTGGCAGATCCGTCTCAGATATGAGGGCAGTACTCCATACATGATCGAACTTGGGCTTTGTAAAGTTTGAGCAGCGTCGTTATGTACCTTGTCACCTTCGCTTAGAATTCCAACTTTTTTGCAGCCAGTTAAACCTTGGCCTCTATATATGGACCACAATTGAGGGAATAGAATAGATTCCACATATTTTATATCAGCTGCCGCCCGCGTGAATGTCGAAAATGATCCCAAGGGAACATACTCCCGGAATAAAAAGTCTACCTCTGTGCCAAATTTCATCAAGATCCGTTCAGCCGTTCTAACTTGATTGAGTTGCAAGAGTTCCATCCAAACTTTCACAATTATTATTATTATGTATTTCGTTTAAGTATAGAGTATAGATGTAACGTACCTCAAAGTACTTGAGTATGTCCCTGAAGGTAGCGCGCTGTATCTTGCGGTCTTTCTTGGTGAGGGACTTGTGCGATTCTCGCACTAAATCGGTGAGTCGTGGCAGTAGTACGTCCACGTGTTCTGCTAGCGGGTTGTTCGAGTTGTCGTCGTCTGTCACTGTCTCGTACGCGATGGCGAGCGCGCCGCCTGCTGCCATGCGGACCTGGGGTGTAGAACAATGCGTGCATTAATAAAAACAATTCATGTGGGTTACCGTTGTCGAGTGTAAGATAAAATCTTAGGTCAGGATACCTCAAGTGACACCGCCTCCAACAGTTCCCCGAGCCTGGCAAAGCTGGGCGCCTGGTTGTTTAACAGCGACAGCGCGTGGTTGGGCGACAACAGCGGCAACAGTAGTGCCCAGCCGTCCAGTGCGGCGGCGTGCCACGCGCCTTCTTCTACAGCTGCGCCTGATACCTTCACGCTGCCGTCAGCCTGGGGGAGATACACCGCACTATTACATTGAGAACTCATCATCGTCATCCTTATAGCAGGATCCCAATAGGACAGTCTTGCTTGCTTGGAGGCTAACATTTTTCGGTGACATGAGCTATTAATATGTACTTCGAGATCGTGTACAGTATTGTCATATTTACCTTGAGATAACTGCCGCTGAAGATGGACTCGAACATACGCATGACCTCAGTGATGTGATCCTCCACCAAGTAGCACAACACGGCTAGCGATGAGCAGCACTGAAACATATCAATAACATCAGTCATTCTTGTAACTTATTCTCACTGACGTTCGTGTTCAGTGAATCGATATGATAATGGAATCAATAAAGTGTCATCCATCTTCAGCTTGGCTTGGAGTGTTATGATTAGTTTCACATTTGAATAGGTGTAAATTGTATTCTATGTTTTTTACCTCAGAGCGCGTCTTGAGTGAAGCCGACTCGTCAGTGGCGGTGGCGGAGAGTGCGGGTCGTACTTCTCGCACGAACTGCTCCATGCCTTCCTCACCGATCTGTGGAGACAGCTGGATTGTTAACAACGCCATAGACGGAAAAAAAAAAAAAATAACCTGGCTAGAAGATTGAGGTCCGAAATTTAGTTTTTTTGCGACAGAGATGGCTCACGCCAGGAATTTACCACTCAGCTGTCGACTTGTCAAAAAAAGACAAGTCGCCATTGTTTTACTATTATGCCAGTAGCAGGGTGACCGTCAATCTAGTCAGATCTTGATAATAACCTGTAACGCCAGCAGTGGCGCAACGGCAGCAGCTGCCTTCCTCTCTGCATCCTCGCCTCGTCGCAGTGCGCGCGACACATGGTCGGCCAGCGTGGCGCGGTGCGCGGCCAGCAAGCCGTCCACTGCGCGCCGCTGTAGAGCCGCGCGGAGCGACACGAACGCGCTCACGCGTGCTGCGTGCCCGTGAGCGTCCAGAGACTCGATCACTTCTAGGACCCCCTCTTCGAATTTCTCTTTAAGCAATAGTTCTATGGAAATGAGGAATATTATTAGCATTCACATTTATCAATCTAAAGCTATTCATCCTAACCGCGCGCACACTCAATAAATCCAATTTTGATAGCATAATTAATTTTCCTTCATGACGTAATTCCTAATCGATGCGTGTTTTGGGAAAGTCTACAAACGAATTTCGTGTATTAATACTATATATCGGCATTGATACTAGATCTACAATATGATTGCGTATCATAATAACCACCAAAACATTCTTCACATTGAGCAATACGTAATATTGTACCATATCACTATCCTTGATATTGCACCATATTATACACTCGCGAGGCAAGTTTTGTATTGTACAGTTGTGGATCGTCGGATGACTAATCATCACAATTTGTTTACTAACGTTTCGACTTTATTTTGAGCAATTATATTTCGTATTCATGTTGTAATTATTAACTTTGTTCTGTGCAGGATTATTCGGAAAGTATTGTGAAAACGTAGTTTAAGAGGACGCCTATCCCATTTGTATGTACTCGTAGGTGTCCTGCAAAAGGTAGGTTCAACTCAGTTTAGAAAAGTGTTTTTACCCTACGAGTTACTGAGTTAAAGTACATTATAGAATTGATATATTTACTTTTATCAGGCTTCGGTTCCTTCTCTTCTGGTGCGTGAGGAGGATACCACCAATAAGGATGTCCTTCTACAACAGGCACTGTTTTAATTTTCCGTTTTTCATTAAATAGACGAGGTCCACACCATTTAGTGTCCCCTTCTTTCCCTGCAATATAAATTAAATATGAAATTTATAGTTTCGATCGGCGGCATTCTGTTACATCAGCGTCACTATTAATACAATGCGTTACATTTGATCGTCTGATGCTGCGGTCCCATATCTATAGACTCTGTCCTGACAAACCGGTTTTCTCCCGACTTCCTGCCCCATCGTGTGCCACTAAGCTTATCTGCAACGAAAATATTGTAAGTTTAAGTCAAAGTGAACCAGATGACATGTCTTTGGACTGAACAATACCGAAGTACTAATTCGTAAAGCCTTTTAAAGCGTATCATAGAATACAAAGGTCGCACTTTGTGATTATTTCTTATTCCTTCCCTCATTTAGATTTGCATAACACCATAAATATCTTAGATACTTTTTGAAATCACGTTTAAATAATCTTCGTAACACTGTTTGATTAAGTCACATTATTTATTTTATTTTAGATGGGTTTGCTCTTGACTCTAGTCTAGGTCAAAGTTACTTTTTAGGATTCCGTAGCCGAAGCCTCCGTTATCAGCCTGTCTGTTAGCAGACAGATAACGGAGACTTCGTAAAAGGGTTCCATTCCCTGTAATTATGCCTCTGTTTCTGTCCGTATGGCTGTCACCGGGTTGTGGGTATCTCATGAACCGTGATCATGATGTATGCATAAATGGACAGGTTACATTTTGAGTAGGTATCAATTCTCAAGAATGTTTTTTTATAGATGGCATTAAACTGAAACATAAATATTCAGTACGTACCTACGTTCTCCTTACTTGTTTCCGTCTTCTGCGGTTCTTGAATTGGTTTCCAAATGCGTGGTAATTTTGCTAATCTTTTCTTCTCTGCGTGTATCTTCACCCATTCCCTTATGTGATCTGTAGTTGGACACTTCTCCCGGTTGACATAAATATTTCTTTGATGGAAGTTCCTCCAGTACGAGCTCTTAACAGTGTCGAAAGGATCCCACCACTTATCATTTTTATGCTCGTAATATATCTTTACACAAAAATTGCGTTCTTCAGCCGTCCAAACGTCGATGAAGTTAGTTTTCGATCGATCCATGGTGGCTGTTCTTGGTAAAGTTCCGAACGAGACTGAGTGAACAAGAAGCTAGCGGCTAAACATACCCAGCGGGCACTCACTCCTCTCCCCGCTACCCGCTACACGCTGACGTATCAGTTTTTGCGGTAACTCGAAAGATTAGATAATACATTAATTGCAAATATGTTGTGAAACTAGTTGTATTTCACAATAGATTTATAAAAAAACAAGGGAATACAACAGTGCATTAGGTGGCGAGCTTTCTTGCGAAGATTTCAAGCTCGACCAAAACGTGTTACCTTTTACTTTTAGCCCGGCAATATAATTCAAATTTATATTTATTTTTTCACATCTTTTTTGGGGTTCCGTACCCTAAGGGTAACCAACGGAACTCTATTACTTAGCCTCCGCTGTCCGTCCACACACTTGGCCGATTTTTTGGAACTCGTTGCCAACAACATCAAACGTGTTACTGAAAATAATGTTGTGCAACTTCGTATTCTGGTACAACCGAGCATGACGCTTTCATAGTATCGTTATAGCGCCTGTGACCTAAGATACTACTATACCCCTTACTGAATAATCTGCTATTGTGCAATAAAATTGTAATTTCAAGAATATTGTTAAGTTGCCGCGTTGACTCATGTGCAGTGATTGGATAATCGGGCGTTTATATACCTAAACTTCTTCCCGTGAAAGAATAATATGGACATTCATTTCTAAATAAATAAGTAATCCCGGGTTCCCGTGATTGAACAATTTTGTAAAAACAACAATAACAAACTTAATGAAATTGTAGAAGTGGTTATTTTGATTTAGTATCTTTATTTCATTCAAAACAAATGGAATACCTATAAAAATTAGAATGAGAGTTCACGAGCTCTAACAAAATATTTTGTATGCGGGCATTTTTAGCAGTCTCAGGAATTTCGAACGATTCCGGGATCCGGGATTCTGAAAAGCATGTCCGTATTACACTTTCGTGTGGATAAAAGTGAAGTTTATTTTATTTTCATTTATTTAGGGACAATACACAGCCACAATATAAAATTTTAACATAATAAAAATTATAAGGTATTTTAGATAACAATATTGCATGCCATTATATTATCCGCATATTAAAAAAAACAAATATTTGGTAATGAGTGCCACCAAAAAGAATTAAATATACAGCACATATTATTTTTTCTTTTTTACATGATTCACAATAAAAAACTAATAAATAAATAACTTAGTAACAAAATAAAAAAATAAAAAACATTAAAATTTTACAAATATTATGTATAATATAGCATTATTATTAGATGAAAGTTTCATAACATTCCATTTAAATTTTGATTTGGAGCATACAAAAATGTCAATATCAATAAAAAAAATATTATATGTGTCTACCATTCGGCGACTAGGGCAGCGCAAACCAGAGTTAGTTCGACAGCCATTTAAAGCAAATAGGGTACCAGCACGGACACTACGTTTGTTAACGGTGCGAGGGACAGCATAACATAACCTGCTCGAGAGGTCAATTGAGTCGAAATGGCTATGAACAATGCAACCATGCAACACAGATGCGTCCAAAAACGACTAGATTCTAAGGTAACAAGCTTATATTTCCTTAATAATTAGGAATACGGTAGGTAGATCCTGTGACACCTTTAATGCATGGTACGTAGAAACTTACGCTGGACTTTCTCGATCTCATCTATATATTTCTTATAGAACGGGTTCCATATTGGTACAGCATATTCTAGCTGTGATCGGACAAGCGTCTTGTATAAGTACAGGTAAGTGGAGACTCGCTTTAACTCAGCGGATGATCTCATGACAAATCCATACATTTTGAATGAGTTATTAACAATTTTTTCAACGTGTCAACAACAACGTGTAATGACAACTTATTATCAAATAACACACCAAGATCTTTTAGAATAGATACGTTAGTAAGTGTGGTGTTATGCAATCTATATTTAAAATGAATGATTGACCGGTTTTTTGTAAAATTTATAAAGTAACACTTCGAAAGGCTAAGATGTAGTTTATTGTCAAGACAGTAAACCCAGGAGTCTATCTAGATCTTCTTGGAACTTAAGGCAGTCATCCACAGTCTGTATCGTTTTATATGCTTTTAGATCATCAGCATACAGGATAAATTTTGTTTTTAATAAATCAATATAATAAATAACAGTGGTCCCAGGATTGAGCCTTGTGGAACACCTGAAGTTATCCGCCATATTTTAGACTATTTTTAGTTAGAGTTTTGAGTTTTTTATTTAAGTGATATATAACAGTAATAGTTAGTTATACATAAATAGATAATCATTTATAATTTATTATGCAAAAAGCTCCAAAAATATGTTTTTAAAACGTCCAATAATGTAATATCTACTGTAATATCTAATAAATCTACTGTTTACTTTTCTAAAATACTGTTAATTTTAGTTCACCGACCTTAACATATACTTTATCTATATTATTATTTTACTTAATGTATTTTTTATTTCACGTACAAAAAGTTGGGAACCCTATTTACCATCCTACTCAATTTTATTGTTCTTTATTAACATTTTGGAACCATGGTATAGATTCCTGAAACACCTTGATCATAGCTGCTTTTGAGTAACACAGTTACTTAATAATAATTATAGAATCTTTAGCAGGTTGTTTTCTCGTTTTTTTTTAAATATTAAATTATTCAGAAAAAAAAAATGGTTGTCTGTAGAGTCGGTTTACGGACGATAGATTAACGTGACAACGTCATAAAAAAAAAATTGATGAAATTATCGTAGCGTTACAATGAGCGTAACGTTACAATAAGTCATCCTTTTTCGTGCGTGCAGCCGGCGTTCATCGATTTATTAGACGTTTACATATTGAGTTTAAATAAATAAAAAAGAAAAGATTGTTCTATATTAAATATTTATTTAAGACTCTCACTCAAACTCTTTCTGATATAAATAATATAACATACTAATAACTTTAGTAAAATATTACAATAATAAAAATAACAACTTTAACTTAAGGTCTAAGTGACGGCGTAACAAACTACACTCAGACGGAAATTAACGGAATAAGCGGGAGCCGAAATCACCAAGAAATAGAGTAAGCACAAAATGTTCTTAAATACAAAATAAATTTGTTAATATCACAAATTAATGACGTACTGCAGACTCAAATGGCGAGCGCCGCGGAGCGCTTGTCTCTGTTCTTGCTGCGGGTGTAGTTGCGCGCCTTACTCGCCGCCCTGTTCTGTAAGTGCTGGAAAGGATAAACATTATGTTAAAACCTTTAATGACCAAAATCCGAAATATTAGTCTTTGCTTGCCTCCCTCTCATTCTTCAATTGAGATAACCATAGAAATATAAATCAATGGACACAACACTACGCCAGTGGCGAATAATTATTATGACCTAAGGGAAAAAATAATAATACGCCACTGGGGCCAGAGGGCCATGGGCCGAGGCAGCAGACAGCCAGGGGTGGTACAAGCCGTCCCAACTTTTTTTTTTAAAAGAATCTTTGTGCCAGATATTGCTCAAATGAGTTCGAAAAAGGTTCGCTTTTGCCTCCTCGAATTTTTTGATTATGAAAATTTTGTGCATTTGTCAAAAGTTGGACGGCAGGCAAGCGGGCGTTGCGGGGGTAGACTTGTCTTCCGATTGCTTTTCTCATGACCAACTTTATGCGGCTTTATCGCATGTAACAACCCAAGCAACTTTTTTGCGTGTTTGAGTGCCTTGCATAGCACTCTTCCAAATTCGTAATTCTAAGTGGGTGAGGCAATGTTGCGTTTTGACTCTTCGTGCATCTTATATGTATCTTACTTTTTACTTTCCAACATACACGCGAACGAAGTCACGTGCAACAACTAGTGAGTAAATAAACTCAAGAAAACCAACAGTGAAAATTGACATTTAGAAGACCTCCTCACGCTACACTGGCGCCTCTAGCGGCGAATTCAAACACGATAGCCCTCAGTGTGACATACCCGCTGTAATTTTTTTGGTTTTTCTTGCTGCATTTTTAAAGGCTTTTCTCGAGGCGACATCTCCGACTCGTCAGACAGCTGCAGCGCATCACGCAAGCGCGGACAGTGCGGCGCCAACACTTGCAGCGCTCCGCCCAGCGCGCCCGCCAGCGCCGCGTACGCCGCGCCGCGCGACCAGCCACACCACGTAGCTGTCTCTGTGCCGATGTGCGCCGAGCCGCACGGTGCTGAGCCCTCCTGGAAGATACATCGTGTTGGCGTTAAACTAGATTGTTAAAGACACAAATCCCGAATGTTGAAGGACTCGGAAAACCCAAAATGCTTTAGGCCAGCAGTAGTTTGAAGAGCTCGTGGCTAAATGTTAAACACCAACAAGCACGGGTCGATCTTTAAGGTTTAGCAACGGTTACCGAGATCGGTCCGCAGATGGATACCTTCCATTAGGTATGACGTTAAACCGTTGATTGCGATGGTCATTGACAATCTTATAGTAGTCAGAAGCCAGAAAATCTGCCACCAGTCTAGCCAAGGGGGTGTTGTGTTGCCCATTACTGGGTTTGAAGGTCAGATAAGCAGTTGCTTCATGTAAAACAATGGTACTCATTCGCTCGCGTTCAGTTAGACTGGTAGTCGACCACAGCATAATCGACAGGCAGTCGTGTAAGTAGTTGTCGTCTGTCACTGTGTCATCTGCGAGGGCTTTTTATTATTGATATGCTCGCGTTTGACCACGATCTCACCTGATGTGGTCGACGATGGAGCCTGCTTGCCTAGAAGTCACCTGTTCACTCTTGGCTTAAACACCCCCAGGTTCAGAAAACACAGACTCGAGCAGGGAATTCCACTCCTTAGCTGTACGCACAATGAAAGTATTCCCAAAAACGTTTTATGCGGATGGGTGAGATGTCCACCATGTACCGGTGGCATGTGCCACCGGTTCATCGCCGAGCGCCGGCGGTTTGTCGCCGTGCGTCTTGTAGCCTGATGATGGAACAGACTAGGCGGAACTAAATTTTGCAATTCCGACACACTCCACAAAGGCTGGCGACTCGGCGTCGATGTTCAAGGCTTTGGGGTTTTGGCTCGACTAGTGCATGATTGCTGATGAGCTTTTGGTTCGTTTCTCAATCAACTAAAGCGTATCAAGTTGGTATTTGACAGATCCGTTCCAGAGATGAGAGCAGTAATCCACACATGATCGAACTTACGCCTGGCACCTTTGCTAGGAATCCCAACTTTTACGAAGCCAGTTGAGCCTTGGCCTCTATAAATGGACCACAATTATTTATTGAGGGTGGAATTTGAGGCTAGTTTCCACATATTTTATAATGTAACGTACCTCGAAGTACTTGAGTATGTCCTTGAAGGCAGCTCGTTGGATCTTAAGGTCTTTCTTGGCGCGGAACCTGTCAGCGTCTCTCGCTAACTCGGTGAGTCGCGGCAGTAGTACGTCCACGTGTGCTGCTAGCGGGTTGTCCGAGTTGTCGTCGTCTGTCACTGTCTCGTACGCGATGGCGAGCGCACCGCCTGCTGCCATGCGGACCTGTGGTGGAGAACAATGCTATCGTTTACAAAAAAATAATTAATTTGGGTTATCATCATTATGTTCATCATCACACTTCACACTAATATTATAAAGGCGAAAGTTTGTGAGTGTGTCTGTTTGTTACTTCTTCACGCGCAAACGGCTGGACCGATTAGTTTTTATCCCGGGATGTTCCCTTGGGATAATTTTCGAGAACCACGCGGGCAGAGCCGCGGGCGGTAACTAGTGTTAGATAAAAACTAAGGCAAGTTTACCTCAAGTGACACCGCCTCCAACAGCTCCCCAAGTCTGGCAAAACTGGGCGCCTGGTTGTTTAACAGCGACAGCGCGTGGTTGGGCGACAACAGCGGCAACAGCAGTGCCCAGCCGTCCAGTGCGGCGGCGTGCCACGCGCCTTCTTCTACAGCTGCGCCTGATACCTTCACGCTGCCGTCATCCTGGGGGAGACACACCGCACTTATTACATTAAGAACTCGTAACATGATCCCAATAGGACAGCCGTCGGTTGCAGTAGTCTTGCTTGCTGGGAGGGGAGGCAAACATTTTCCGGTGATGCACTATTCACGGATGTGCAATGTTTTTTAGAAGGAAGTATGATACATATAACAACGACTTATAGTTTGATTTGATATAATTTTGATTTGTTATAATCCTAAACTATTGTTACAACATCTTATGATATACCTCCACGAGATATTATTTCATTTCATATAAGCTTCAGTGGATGTTCATATTGATGTCTTTGATCTAATTACCATTTTATATAATTTTGGAAGTTCGAATGTGAAACTGGCTTAAATTAAGGTGACGTGAACAAGGAAAGCGGAACCCACCCTACTCGAACCGAACCTATCCGTGCCGGAGTGCCATGAGTTCCCGAGCCGGCCCTCGCTCGGTCTTTGTCCAGCGGTTAGATCAAATTATCTAACACAAAAGATCTTTTGATCAAATTATATATTTTAATTACTAAAATAAAAATATATAATTTTATCAAAAGAACGTTATGCTAAATGAAAAGATACTAAACAAACGTTATATAAAGTTTTAATAACATTACTTGTTGTTATACAAAATGTACAAAATGAACATTATGTTAAGTGGAAATTATGTAAAATGTTGTTAGATGAAGTAAACTTTATGTCATATGAGCGTTATTGCTTTTGAAAATAGAGCAGTATATTCTTATACTAAATGGGCGGTACCCGCTATTCACATAATAATATACACTTCGTGTTAAGAAGATAGTCATAGTTTACCTTGAGATAGCTGCCGCTGAAGATGGTCTCGTACATGCGCATGACTTCTAAGATCTCAGTGAGCTCTTCTTCTACCAAGTAGCACAACACGGCTAGCGATGAGCAGCACTGAAACACATCAATAAAAATATCACTTATTCTTTTAATGAATGCTCACTGACGTTCCAGTATATGGGAAAACGGGACTTGGTTCCGGATAAGAACGCTTTACTTTGCTTAAGCCGATATAGCTTGTCTCTTGCCTCTACACATAGTCTAAACTAAGTGTCGTAATGTAATGTTTACCTCAGTGCGTGTGTCGAGTGAGGCAGACTTGTCAGTGGCGGTGGCGGCGAGCGCGGACCGCACCTCGCGCACGAACTGCTGCATACCTTCCTCGCCGATCTGTGGAGACAGCTGGATCGTTAAGTACGCCAAAGCCAGAAGAAAGAAATTAATAATCCTGCTAGAAAATTGAGGGTTGAGTTAGGCCTAAGTTAGGAAATCTTTTGTGACGGAGATGAGTCACACCAGGAATTTAGTCAAGGATACTGCTAGCAGCAGGATGATCGTCAATCCATTGAGACCATGGAAATCACCTGTAAAGCTAGCAGAGGCGCAACAGCAGCAGCTGCCTTCCTCTCTGCGTCCTTGCCTCGGCGCAGTGCGCGCGACACATGGTCAGCCAACGTGGCGCGGTGCGCGGCCAGCAAGCCGTCCACTGGGTGCCGCCGTAGAGCCGCGCGGAGCGACACGAAAGCGCTCGCGCGTGCTGCGTGCCCGTGAGCGTCCAGCGACTCGATCACTTCTAGGACCTCGCCTTCAAATTTCTCTTTGAGCACTTGTTCTATGGAAAGGAGAAATATTAGAAGCATTCATGAGGCACGATATTAATTATCAATCCAAAGATATTCTTGTTAAGATCCGCGGGCTCACTGAATAAATCAAATGTTGAGAGAATAAAATTATCCTACAAAACGTAATCCTTTATCGATGCGTCATTAGCGAAAGACGAAAAAGGAATGTAGGTATATTTGGTTTGAATTCATTTATTTCTAAAGATTACAAATCACTTGTACAGAAATAAATACCAAACATTACTTGATTATAGGTACATTTTTGTTGTCCAGGAGTAGCAAGATTACGCATATAAGAAAGTAACTAATTGTTAAAAGTTTTAATAAGCCCTGGCTGGAGGCTTAAATATTTATATTAAGGCCACCACAGGCAAGCCCGGTTAAGCAGTCGACAACCTCATAGGTTGAACTGCGAGAAGCTACACATTAAAAAAAAAGTTTAGTATTGTCTAACGCCGCGCGCCGTGCGGCGCGCGCGTTGTCGCGGTCGACGTGCGATGAGTCGCTTTGTTTTTATGTTGAAATCTAATGTATCGTTCACACTAGCTATGTACAGTCAAATAAATTATATAAGTTTTTGAAGTTATACTTCTTTTGGCGCGATGGAGAAAACTGTTGAGAGTGAATTTTTACGATGCGCGCGCACACCGACACCTGAGTTCTAGGTGGCATTTTCATGCCACCTAGAACTTCACGATGTAGAATCCGTTGTACGCAATTGAACAAAACGCTTATGCCCACTTTTTGATTGTCTTTTGTTTCTTTTATGTTTGAATTTCGAAGAAGAATGTGGTTTTAATTTCGAAATAAAGCGCCAAAATATAAGATACAAATATTTTGATAAAAGTAATTAGACACTAATTTTTCCTGCGGCTCAACTCCTTTTATTCTATCCTAGAAGATTTTTTTTTTAATGACTTCTAATTAAATCTACTTAAAAGGCCACCACATATATATATGGTGGCATTTTAAGTAGTTTTTTAAATAGTAATAACGATTGTGTATTTTTATATCTTTTAGTTAGTGAGTTAGGTAGTGAGTTATGAAGTCTTGCTCCCTCATATAGGTATTTTTGTTTTTTTTTTTCCATAGTATGTTCTAGGACAGTCAGTACCACAATTAGCTGACCCACCTTTGCATAAATGGTTGAGATTTTTTAGAAAAGGAATCAATAGAATTTGATAATTTATTAACTTTGCTGAAATGGTAAAAATATAAAAGAATTACAAAATTCCATCGATTCGTTTTCTATAAAATCTCAACCATTTACGCAAAGGTGGGTCAGCTAATTGTGGATTGACTGTACTTGGTCTTGTGTGAGCCGCAGAATACGTTTTTGAACCTGTATGTTTCTTGAGAATGTGATTTGTGTATCTTTGGAAAGAATTTTAATGACCAAAATACATGTTTTAAATGAGTAAATATATCTGAAAAATGTTTATTGCTTGGTTTCTATGTAGGTACATTTTGTGTGTGGGTGTCAGATAGTGGTAGTGAAATCGGAGTTTTATAATTTTGTTTGGCGCCCTTTGTAGCTTTTCTAGGCTGGTCTTAGCCGCCGAACCCCACAGTTCTATACGATATTCAATGTGAGGTTTGTGTCAATATCGTGTGTGTACCTGTTGGATAAGATTTCGAACAATATTCGTTCATAATATAAAACGCATGACTTATTCGCACCTTGACCTTCCTAGAATAACGACATGGCCTTCACAAGTTCAAAGTAAATACTTCGAAGCCTACGAATGAAACGATTTAGATTAAAATGAAAAGACTGTGGCTTAAACATAAATACCGATGTTGTTTGAGGAAAATAAAGCAAGGTCATTGATACTAGATCTATATCAATCCAAATATCACTGTCCTTGATATTGCACCATATTATCTACACGCGAGGCAAACCTGCGGACTGTTTCGTTTTGGCGTGTTGTGGATCGTTCTATGACTCATCATCACAATTTGTTTACTAACGTTCCGACTTTATTTTGAGTTATGATTAGTATTTCTGTAGTTCAAGGTTTTTCGTAAAGTATTGAGTAAAATGTTAGTGTCCTGTAAAAGGTAGGTTCAACTCAATTTAAGAAAGGTTTTTTACCCTGCGGGTTTCTAAGTTAAAGTACATTCGTACCTGGATGACTGAGCCTTGCTTGGTTTTTTTTTGGTAAAAATATGAAACCTAGCTAGATCGATTTATCGCCCCTGAAACCCCCTGCATACTAAATTTCATGAATATCGTTGGAGCCGTTTCTGAGATTCAGATTATATATGTACATATATACAAGAATTGCTCGATAAAGGTATTAGATAGATTATTATTACTATATATATTGGATTAGATATATATAGATGTTGTATGTTCTGTGCAGGATTGTTCGGAAAGTATTTTGAAAACGTAGTTTAAGAGGACACCTATTCCATTTTTGAGTTAAAGTACATTATATAATTGATATATTTACTTTTATCAGGCTTTGGTTCCTCCTCGTCCGGCACGTTAGGACGATACCACCAATGAGGACATCCCTCTACAACAGGTACTTCAATTTTCCGTTTTTCATGAAATGGACGTGGCCCACACCATTTAGTGTCCCCTTCTTTCCCTGCAATATAATTAAATAAATATGTTTTTTTCGGTTTATTGTACGGAACCCTTCGAGTGAGAGTCCGGCTCACACTCGGCCGGTTTTAATAAATACAATGCATTACATTTGATCGCCTGATGCTGCGCTCCCATATCTACAGACTCTGTTCTGACGATCCGGCTTTCTCCTGTTTTCCTGCCCCATAGAGTGCCACTTAGCTTTTCTGCAAAGAAAATATTGTAAGTTTAGCTGAAGCGAAACAGATAACATGTCTTTGGAGTGAGGAATACTTAAGGCATGATTCGTTGGTTCAGTCCCTATCATTGGTAACACGCAGCGTACCAAAGGGACTTTTTTAGGGTTCCGAACCTCCATATGGAAACACGGAACCCTTATAAGATCACTCGGTTGTCTGTAACAGCCGATTTTCTCTGAATCAACTGGACCGATTCAGTTGAAATTAAATTAATTAAAAAAAAAACAACGGTTTGCACTCCGGGAGTGCCAGCAGAAGTGAAAATTTGAACATTAACGTTGTGCATTTTTGATATTTTTGAATGGTTAGGGAATAATTTCGCACGAATTGCTTTAATTATCAGTATAAAAGTACTATCATTTATGTGGTAAAATGCAATGCAACACAAACATGACAATTTATATTACATTAAAAATTTAATACTTCAGAACTTTCCCTCCGTCTTACGAATTTTCGATCAGGTCACGTGTCCTGACGCGAGTTTAACATTTTTTACCCATCCCAAAGGTGCACAACGCTACTAAAGAACTTTTTACTTCAAAAAAAGGCCAACTGTTATGTGTGACCTTCAAATGTTCAGTTGAAAATTTATCGAGAGTTTATAATCACTCAAGTTATTTTACAATCTTACGGAGTTTGCCATTTTCCGGTGACATATTATATTTATAATTTTAAAATAAATGGTTTTGAAGTAATTCATGAAGTAAGATAAAAAATGACCCCTCCCCCCCCCACTATTTCTACTCGATTACAGGAAAACCTATAAGATGTTTGAAAGTAACATGTTACAAAAATGAGATTCCTTCGGAACACTTTGCATGGGAGTCCGACTCGCACTTGGCCGGTTTTTTTTCCTTCCCTTGCACCAAATTATTAAATTACAACACTAGGTTCTCAGGACTTATCACAATTTCATACAACCGATTTAAATAGCTACATAACACTGTTTGATTAAGTCAAATGGTGGCACTTTAGAATTCCGTACCCGCAGGGTAACCAATGGAACTCTATTACCAAGCCTCTGTTGTCCTTCCGTCTGTCTGTCAACAGGCTGTATCTCATGAACCACCCCTGAACATAATATATGTTTGTATAAATAGACCCGATCTAAATCTAATTGATATACTTGGCGTCGGCGCCATTGGACTGACACACAAACACTCTGTACGTTCTCCTTACTTGTTTCCGTCTTCTGCTGTTCCTGTGTTTGTTTACAACTATTTCCTGATTTTCCTAATTTTTTGCTCTCTTCGTACATTTTCACCCATGCCATTATGTGATCCGAAGTTGGACACTTCTCCCGGTTAACATTTTTTTCATGGAAGTCCCTCCAGTACCAGCACTTAACCCATTCCAAAGGATCATACTCGGGTTTCAAGTACTCGTAATATGTCTTAACACAAAACTCGCGTTCTTCGACCGACCACCCGTCGATGATGGTATTTTTCTTACGACCCATGATGACTGTGCGTAATAAAGTTCCGAGCGAGACTGAGACTCAGTCACTGACACTGAGTGAACGACAAGCTAGCGGCTAGACATACCCA
>NDFZ01005152.1:20072-83989 GCA_002192655.3 Mamestra configurata
TCCCGCTACCCGTTACACGCTGACGTATCACAGATTATGATTATGACGTATTACAGATATTGCACAATATAACAATGTAGGTTTATAAAACAAGGAAAGACAACAGTGCACTATGTGACGGGCACTTTCTTGCGAAGGTCGTCCAAACGTTTCACCTACTACGTGACAAAAAAGATACGTCCTTCAATAATATCTACTAAATAACGTATTTATGAGACTGCCGGACATTTGGTTGGATTAACATTTATTTACGGGGACTTCAGGTTAGGCAGTATAATACTATTACGCAATAATTTAGCAGAACAATATAATTCAATTATTAAATAATTCCCTCTAATTTAAGTCCTTGTTCAGTGGCGTAACCAGCGGGGGAACGCTCCCGCTAGTTACGCTACTGGTGCGGCCCGCTCCAGGTGTCACCCGATTGGGGTTGACACCCGACCGTGACAAACATTACTTCACAACCAACCATCACAACGTTTTTCATCGATCGGCCACTTAGACTTCTCAAAGCAGCACACATACATGAAAATGATTTATTTGGACTAAGACATTCAATCTTGCTGCGGTTGTCCTTATTCTCTAATAAATTATTGGGCTTCTCTCGCTGCACTCATCATTTTTTTCTTTGTAAAAACAATTGCGCAACTCGTTGCCAACAACATCAAATTGTACTATAAACAATGTTGTGCAACATCGTCCCCTAGTGAAACCGGGCATGGTGCTTCCATATCGTTATAACCCCCTTTATTGAATAATATAATCTGCTATTGTGCAATACAATTGTAATTTCACAATATAGGAACAGCAGTATATCTTCCGAATTGCCGCGAGAGTACTACTATAATACTGGTATGCGTCACCAAACGTGTTTAGAGGGTGAAGGGGGGGGAGGCACGCCGCCGGCTGCCCCCTAGCTTGTTTACTACTCAGTATCGTTCTGCTGTTCCCTTCGCACTCTCGACATGGAGTCACCATCTCCCATGGATCGTTTGAAGAACGCGCGCCTTGGCTGGTCTAAGGAGCAGCGCGAGTTTTGTGTGGAGCAATATTATTTAAATAGTGGTCTCACAGTTGCTGTTAGACGCTTGTATTGTGAAAAGTTCCGGGTGATCAATCGTGATATGCCGGATAGGTGTCCTAGTTCAGTTAAAATTAAGCAATGGGTGAGTATACATGAAGATAACAAAGAGCTACATAGTTTGAAGGAAAAAGAAGAGGAGCAGAAGAGAAAGTCAGGTAAGAACATACAACAAGTTTGTTTCCGTTCTAACACCAGCCAGATTTCGTCTGTGGCATTCGGCTTGTTGCACTTTGACATTGCACAATCAAGTGTCATTTTTTAAATTAACTTTCCAATTCATAAAAAACCTGATTGATTAGTTCTTGGAATTATAACATACTCAAATCGTTGCCAAAATAATGTTGGGACGCTTCTATGTAGGTACTGATTGTCAATAAGAGTAGCTTCGCTTTCAAGTTTTCGAATACTAATACTGGATTTGGTTGTTGTAGGCAAGCAAAGCACGACATAAACTAACAACTTGATCTTGTTCTACAGGCAAGCTAAAAGGAACACAATGGGGCAGGAAGACCGGAGAAAACCGGATTGTCAGAACAGAATCTGTAGATATGGGACAGCAGCATCAGGCGATCAAATGTAAATAAATAATCAACCTTTACTTATGAAGTTACAAAATATCTCTCTAATAATTATGACAATAAAACAATAAATTTTACATTCTACAGGGAAGCAACGGGACACAAAGTGGAGGGGACCACGTCCATTTAATGAAAGACAGAAAATTGAGGAACCTGTTGTAGAAGAACACCCTTATTGGTGGTATTATAACGAGCCGGTCGAAGAGGAAGTGAAACCTGATAAAAGTAAATATTTGTTAACTTTAGACAAAAAACTTAAGAAAATACTTCACACACCGTTTTGCACATTATTTTCCAAACTGGACATGAGTATGTAGCACATTGCAGTTTCATGTTTTACAAAGTTTTTTACTAATTCAAATCATTCCTAAAAATAAACTCTGAATGTTAGTGAACACATTGTGATAATGAGGCATTAAACACGTAACAATACATATCGCGCGGTGTCAATAGCCGATAAGTCATCAAGGAAAATCCGCGTAAAAATTGCGCCTCCCGCGTGTCTAAAAATAATATGGTGCAATAACAAGGTCAATAAAATTGCGCAACATCGTCTTGCTCAAAGTTATTGATCGTCAAGGGATATATTAGAGTTAATATTGAATATATTATATTTGTAATTGTGGCGGTTATTGTATTACGCAATATTGTTGTAGGTCTAGTGATCCAAGACCTGCGGTTGTTTTTCATAAAACGAAAATTTCTTAATAGCGGACCCACCTCGGCTGATTTTCATTTGAGTCGTACAAATTTACAGCGCGACAACACGTATGAGAATTTGTAATAGTGTTTGTCACAAGAAAATAATACGCCCTAGGCCATGGCCCTCTTGGTCTAAGGACAAATACACTATCGATTATCATGCTCTTGCCTTTATTCCATTTTATTTGGGTTGGCACACTGGGCGTCACTATATGTTTTCTTCTTATGAATAAAACTGTTATGTTACCGGATTCATTGCCGGTGATCGCGCGGTTAGCTTTGTTGATCGAGATCAGAATCTATAGAGGGAGTGTCTGTTTATATAATGCTAATGTTACTCCTCCTCTCCATAGAACAAGTAATCAAAGACAAATTCGAACGGGAGGTCCTAGAGCTGATCGAGTCCCTGAACGCCCCCGGGCACGCAGCACGCGCGAGCGCGTTTGTGTCGCTCCGCGCGGCTCTACAGCGGCGCGCAGTGGACGGCTTGCTGGCCGCGTACCGCGCCACGCTGTCCGACCATGTATCGCACGCACTGCGACGAGGCAAGGAAGCAGAGAGGAAGGCAGCTGCAGCTGTTGCGCCGCTGCTGGCTTTACAGGTAATCAAGAGGTGGAGAGGAAATTCTGAGGTGACCCTACCGGGTCACTAAACTGTTTCAAAGTTAAGCACAACTAAAGCCTTAATATTCGAACTAGTTTAGTCGTTTGTTTGCCGTCTAGCTATAACAACGATCAATACGTGTTTAATCATCCGCTTGTGGTCTCAGATTGCCGAGGAAGGCACGGAGCAGTTCGTACGCGAGGTGCGGCCTGCCCTCATCGCCAGCGCCACCGACAAGTCTGCCTCACTCGACACACGCGCTGAGGTACAGAACACAATACACACTTATTCTAGACAATTCTAATGTGATACTAATCACTACACTCTAAGAGCAAAGTTACATCGTGAGAAGCAAAGTAAAGTAAAATATCTGGAAACTTGTTCCATTCTTCAGTAAACATAACACAAATGACAATTAATTTAATGTACTCCTATGTCATGTGTTCTGCCAGCGTGACATAGGAATAGGACAGAGAGCATTATTATTAGTTAAAATATTAACTGTGTTTATTAACATGTTTCAGTGCTGTTCATCGCTAGCCGTGTTGTGCTACTTGGTGGAGGATGACCTCACTGAGATCTTAAATGTCATGCGCATGTACGAGACCATCTTCAACGGCAGCTATCTCAAGGTAAACTAAGACAATCTTCTCTTCACGAAATATACAGGATTTCCAGAAAGTGGTGTACTGTATTTGTTTTATAGTAAATAAACATTTTTTTATTCGGCAGAGCAGTCCAATTGGGATCAGGTCATTAGGATGAGCATGATGATTTCTCAATATAATAAAGAGCAGTGTGTCACCCCAGGATGACGGCAGCGTGAAGGTATCAGGCGCAGCTGTAGAAGAAGGCGCGTGGCACGCCGCCGCACTGGACGGCTGGGCACTACTGTTGCCGCTGTTGTCGCCCAACCACGCGCTGTCGCTGTTAAACAACCAGGCGCCCAGCTTTGCCAGGCTCGGGGAGCTGTTGGAGGCGGTGTCACTTGAGGTACGGCAACCATAACTTAGGTTTTATGAAACAAGAGACAAGGACGATCTAAATGGACTGTTTTAGTAAACGCATTGTTCTCAACCCCAGGTCCGCATAGCAGCAGGCGGCGCGCTCGCCATCGCGTACGAGACAGTGACAGATGACAACAACTCGGACAACCCACTAGTAGCACACGTAGATGTACTACTGCAGCGACTCACCGGGTTGGCGCAGGACTCGCACAAGTTCCGCGCCAAGAGAGACCTCAAGATACAACGAGCTACCTTCAGGCAAATCCTCAAATACTTCGAGGCAAGTTGCATTTATTATATGAAGCCGAGACAGTGACAGGCGATAATCACTCAAACATCTGCTGACCAAAGTAGTCTATTTTTGTCGGACTGCAACAAATCACAGATTTGTGTCTGTAACAATCTGATGAGACATGGAGCAACACGATACCCCATGGCAAGACTGGTTTTTTTATAAGACGTGATATTTCGAGGCTTCTGACTACCGTACGACTGTCAAAGGTCTGCAAACGACAGCCGGCACCAATGGTGTAACGCGCTTTCAGAGCCACGTAGGAGTTTCGGTACGTGAAATATGGTTACCTATTTACGGATCGGCCTCGGCAAGCGTTACTACATCTTGAAGATCGACCCATGCCGCTGTTTAATTACTTAGCCATGACCATCTCAAACAACTGCTCGTCTAAATAATTTGTTTCTGGAACAATTTAATTGAACGCTAACACGTATTCCAGGAGGGCTCAGCACCGTGCGGCTCGGCGCACATCGGCACAGAGACAGCTACGTGGTGTGGCTGGTCGCGCGGCGCGGCGTACGCGGCGCTGGCGGGCGCGCTGGGCGGAGCGCTGCAAGTGTTGGCGCCGCACTGTCCGCGTCTGCGGGAAGCGCTGCAGCTGTCTGACGAGTCGTCTACAGAGAACACGTCTCAAGAAAAGTTTATTAAACTGCGGCAAGAGAAGCCTAAAAATCTGCAGCGGGTATGTACACAAATATTCTAGCAGTATACCGTTGCTATATGATAAAAAAACAAGCGCAGTGCAGTGGCGTATTGAAAAGTAAGTCAACCTTGTATTGTCAAAAAAGAAAACTTTTCTGAGGGTATTATAAAATTTTACGCACCTAGGATACGTAACGTTATTTATTAACACAGAAAAAAGATTATTGCAGGAGCGAGCTTTAACATTCCAGCACCCCGCGCTTATGACAGGTGAAATTTTCAAAAGACGACTTTTTTTTTGGACTTTCTTACAACATCTTGATGATCAAGGAAGCTAAACCGAGCGAAGTGAGCTCTAAAATGTTTACAACCTGTCTCAGAGAGGTTACAATGTTTTCGTATAGAAGAAGTTGGTGGGCAGCTAGTGCCATTCCGAGCTTTCTACCGCTACGATCTATGGCCCCCTTGGCCTCTTGGTAAAACTATAATACGCCACTGGTGCAATGTCGTGGCAATTGAAGAATGTGATGGAGACAAGCAAAGACTATTAGTTCAGATTCATCGGCTTTAAATGTTATCGTAAAGATTGTCTATTCCAGCACCTACAGCACAGGGCGGCGAGCAAGGCGCGCAACTACTCCCGCAACAAGAACAGAGACAAGCGCTCCGCGGCGCTCGCCACCTGAGCGCGCAGCACCATGTCGCACACCACCATTCCAGCAGCTACAGAACAGGGCGGCGAGCAAGGCGCGCAACTACTCCCGCAACAAGAACAGAGACAAGCGCTCCGCGGCGCTCGCCACCTGAGCGCGCAGCACCATGTCGCACACCACCATTCCAGCAGCTACAGAACAGGGCGGCGAGCAAGGCGCGCAACTACTCCCGCAACAAGAACAGAGACAAGCGCTCCGCGGCGCTCGCCACCTGAGCGCGCAGCACCATGTCGCACACCACCATTCCAGCAGCTACAGAACAGGGCGGCGAGCAAGGCGCGCAACTACTCCCGCAACAAGAACAGAGACAAGCGCTCCGCGGCGCTCGCCACCTGAGCGCGCAGCACCATGTCGCACACCACCATTCCAGCAGCTACAGAACAGGGCGGCGAGCAAGGCGCGCAACTACTCCCGCAACAAGAACAGAGACAAGCGCTCCGCGGCGCTCGCCACCTGAGCGCGCAGCACCATGTCGCACACCACCATTCCAGCAGCTACAGAACAGGGCGGCGAGCGAGGCGCGCAACTACTCCTGCAACAAGAACAGAGACAAGCGCTCCGCGGCGCTCGCCACCTGAGCGCGCAGCACCATGTCGCACACCACCATTCCAGTAGTTACAGAACAGGGCGGCGAGCAAGACGAGCAACTACTCCCACAACAAGAACAGAGACAAGCGCTCCGCGGCGCTCGCCACCTGAGCGTGCAGCACCATGTCGCACACCACCATTCCAGCAGCTACAGAACAGGGCGGCGAGCAAGGCGAGCAACTACTCCCACAACAAGAACAGAGATAAGCGCTCATTCGTTCGTTTTGCGTTGTTAACGTACTCTACATTGTAATATTTTCATAAAATTTTGTCGGATTGTAGAATATCTTTTATCATATTATTATTATTTATGATTTTTTTGATGATGTGGGCTCACGCTTATTCATTTCGAATATTCTTTTACTACCAGTACTTAAAAGTTACTTATCCTTATTTGATTAATGATATAATTTATTATAATTATAGTACCTACTTAAGTTATATATTATTTATAAGTATCACGAAGCATTTTTTAAATATTACTTTGAATAAGCATTCGTTGCTGAAGTCACCAACATTCTTGTAAATTAGTAGACTTTAGTCTTCTCCCTTTTCTTCTTCTATCTTGGTGACTGACGGAGATCTTAAATAATATTTATTACCAGAACAAATATTTTGTTTTATTTTATAACAAACCTAATATGCATTCTTCTCGTATCGCATACTGCGTCGAGTAGTTGTCGCGCAGCTGGACGTAAGTTATCTACTCGAAATGGTTGACAAACGCATTGTATAATTTTGAAAACAAAACCTTCTGGGACGGAAACGGTATTATCATAAACGCCGAGTACATGTTATACTTGAAGGTTAAGAGAGATGATGTCGTCATCCCTGCCCTGGAGTTGTATTCGGGAGGCACTGCGTTATCATCGAGTGCCTCCCTACCTCCGCCGCGTCGTCGGGGCTTATTTGGCGGAAAGGTGTGTCACCTATCTGGGACGTGATGGCAGATACCAGCGCCCCATGTCGTGCGGTGTTCCGCAGGGTTCGGTCTTGGGCCCGCTCCTGTGGAACATCGGGTACGACTGGGTGCTGAGGGGCGAGCTCCGGCCGGGAGTGCAGCTGGTGTGTTACGCTGACGACACACTGGTCACTGCCCGGGGGAGCTCGCACAGGGAGGCAGCGTTGCTGGCGACGGCTGCGGTCTCACAGGTGGTGAGCCGCATACGGCGCCTCGGCCTGGAGGTGGCCCTCAACAAGTCGGAGGCCATTGTTTTTCATGGCCCCCGGCGAGCGCCGCCGCCGGGATCGCACATTGTGGTCGGGGGGGCCCGTATCGCTGTCGAGTCCACCATGAAGTACCTGGGATTGGTGCTCGACAGCCGGTGGGATTTCGGCCCCCACTTCCGGCGGCTGGCGCCCAAGTTGTTGGGCGCGGCGGGGGCGCTGTCAACGCTGCTTCCCAATCTGGGGGACCCGAGCACCGCCTGTAGGCGGTTGTACGTGGGGATCGTGCGATCGATGGCCCTTTATGGGGCCCCGATCTGGGCGGCTGACCTGACGGCCAGCACCATCACTGTTCTGCGGAGGCCGCAGAGGGTGATGGCCGTCAGAGTCATCAGGGGATATCGCACGATCTCCTACGAGGCGGCTTGCGCACTGGCCGGATCTCCGCCGTGGGACCTGGAGGCGAAAGTGCTCGCGTCACTGCACAGGTGGCGCGAGGGCGCGCGGGCGCGCGGCGAAAGACTGACGCAGCAACACTTGGAGCTGCGTCGGTCGCAGCTGCGCGAGGTCCTGGTGGCGGAATGGCGGGACAGGCTTTCGAGCCCTTCCGCCGGCCTCATCACCATCGAGGCCATCCGGCCAGTGCTCGACCTGTGGCTCGGGAGAAGGCACGGCTCTCTGACGTTTCGTGCGACGCAGGTCCTCTCGGGGCATGGCTGCTTCGGGAGGTTCTTGTGTCGCATAGGCAGGGAGCCGGACGCTCGATGCCACCACTGCGTCGACTGTCGGGAGGACACGGCACGGCATACGCTTGCAGAGTGTGCAGCTTGGGAGGAGCCGCGCCGTGCCCTCATCTCTGTTGTAGGCGGTGACCTCTCGCTGCCGGCCGTAGTCCATGCTATGGTCGGCGGTGAGGAGTCCTGGGACGCGGTGGTCTCCTTCTGCGAGACAGTTATCGCGCAGAAGGAGGCTGCGGAAAGGGAGAGGGAGATCACAACCGCTCTCCCTGCCTGCCCGCAGCAGGCGCATCGGGCGTCGGAGGAGGGCATACGCTGCCCTCTTCCAGCCCCCCTAACTGGGTCCAGGGGCGGCGGACTGGGGGATGTCCGTCGCCCCCCACTCATCCGGACCCGAGGTGGCGGCGCGTGGTGTTCCCGTGCGCCCCTCTTTGACGTAGCGAGGGGAGCACCAGCCGGGGATTGCGGATGTCGCATACGTTCCCGCGATCCCCGGCGTAGGTGGAAGATGGAACACCGGGGTGGTTTTAGTCAGTAAGAGTCTGACAGACCTCTCCTCTACTAAAATACAGAATAAAATTAAATATTTAAGGGGGCTCCCATAAAACAGATATGATTTTTTGCCCACATGGTTTTTATCGCACTTGCACATGGCCGGTTTTTTCTGTACGCATCGTTCTCTCGATGATCTTGGACAAAACTATACACCGAGATTGATTTTTGTTGTAGAATAAGGGGCTAAGACGTCTCAGTAGTCTGGTCCATGTCTAACTCAGCAAGTTATAGAAAAGTAATGCTTTTTTATGGGAAGAACATAGTGATCTCGCAGAGAACAAATGAACATGCACAAACACAAAACATTAAAACCACTGCGCCCAATACTGCGCCTAAATGAATAATTCTTTCGACACTTCGATCACTAATAAAAAACTTATTATTGATCGAAGTTTCGCCATTTTAAAGGTGTGTTTGTACATTTTCAGACGAGAGGTATGTAATTATATCTTAGTTCTTTTCGCATTCATTCTTACTTACATACGAGCTAAGGAAAAATAATCACTATTAAAAATAAGTATTTTTTACCTTCAAAATATAGGTAAATTCAATGTCAAAACCTTGATATGATTAAGTCCTCGATGTATAAAAAATGAAAAAGATATGAAACTGTTACAGATACAAATAAAACAAAATAAAATTGTTGTAATAAATAATATACTTAATTATAGTTCAAAAGGACTTAGGCTAAACCAAACAATTTACAAGTCGTATTTACAAATAAGCGTTTTTACAATAAACTTTTAAATTGCATTGTGTAGAATTTCGACAAGGACACAAGAATACATTTTCATCAGACAAAAGAGAAATACAAATCAAGTAGAATATTTTATAAAACACAAGAAAAAAAGAACAAATTAATAATATGTTCTATAAAATGTGTGCAACATGTTGTGAGAAATATTCACAGTTTTAGTGTTGATACCCTAGGCAAGATGCTTCCTATAACGGACAGTTTTTCTTTGGTTTTTAACAACTGGCCTACTGTACCGTAGCATTAACCTCACCTGACCTGCCGGCGGCCGCTCGGGTGACAGGTGACACAAAAAAAGTAAGGCGTCAAATGGACGTCCCTAGCGTTTATAAGCTCTAGAACTAATCCGAGAGAGATATTTGAGTGCGCTTGTCTCTTTTCTTGCTGCGGGTGAAGTTGCGTGTCTTGCTCGCCGCTCTGTGCTGTAGATGCTGGAATGGACAAATGTAATTTATCTTTTTTTTCAATTTAACGCATAAACAACCTCAAACCCGTGGCTATCTTCTTTCAGTCACGATTTTGCACCCGTCTCAAATGGAGAATGAATAGTAATAAGTATGCAAATGATATTTGTGTACATACCCGCTGTAGTTTTTGGGGCTTCTCTTGCTGCAGTTTCAAAGGCTTTTCTCGAGATGACTTCTCCGTAGGCGACTCGTCAGACAGCTGCAGCGCTTCCCGCAGACGCGGACAGTGCGGCGCCAACACTTGCAGCGCTCCGCCCAGCGCGCCCGCCAGCGCCGCGTACGCCGCGCCGCGCGACCAGCCACACCACGTAGCTGTCTCTGTGCCGATGTGCGCCGAGCCGCACGGTGCTGAGCCCTCCTGGAAGATACATCGTGTTGAATCAGATTGTTACCGACTCAAATTCGTTAGGTATACGCCTAGATTATATAGGCCAACAGTTTATTGAGCAGCTGCTCAGGTCAATCTTCAAGTTTAAACAACGCTTGTCGAGGTCGGAATGTGAATAGATAACCACGTGCTTTTCGAGGCACGTTTTGGTGTGTAATCAGTCAAGAGATCGGAATAGGTAGAGTATATTTACCTAAAGTTCGAGGAAGTAAGTAACATAGAGTAGATAATACCTCCTCAATGGTAACCAAAAACTAGAAAATCTGACACCAGTCTCGCCAAAGGATATCTTGCTTCATGTAAAACACTGGTCACAACTACTCAGTTGCAAGCTGTTGATCTGGAAGCCGACCTCAATATGTATTACTGGAAAAAGGTGATGCAGGCAGGCATTTGAAGTGGTGATTGTCTCTCACTGGTCGTACGCTATGGTTAATTTCTTTATATTATACGCAACGTACCTCGAAGTACTTGAGGATGTCCCTGAAGGTAGCTCGCTGTATCTTGCTTGCTTTCTTGGCGAGAGACTTGTGCGAGTCTTGCGCTAACTCGGTCAGTCGCGGCAGTAGTATGTCCACGTGTGCTGCTAGCGGGTTGTCCGAGTTGTCACCGTCTGTCACTGTCTCGTACGCGATGGCGAGCGCGCCGCCTGCCGCCATGCGGACCTGGGGTTGAGAACAATGCTTTCATTTATAAAAACATCCATTTGGCTTACCGTTGTCGAATGTTAGATAAAAACTAAGGTAAGGTTACCTCAAGTGACACCGCCTCCAACAGCTCCCCAAGCCTGGTAAAGCTGGGCGCCTGGTTGTTTAACAGCGACAGCGCGTGGTTAGGCGACAACAGCGGCAAAAGCAGTGCCCAGCCGTCCAGTGCGGCGGCGTGCCACGCGCCTTCTTCTACAGCTGCGCCTGAAACCTTCACGCTGCCGTCATCCTGCGGGAGACACACCGCACTTTATTAAATTGAGCATTAGCTTGAGAACTTAACGTCATCTTCGAGACGTTAGGCTCTAGACAAGTGATATTCCGTCAGCGATAGCGTGGTGAAGGTGAGTCAAAACATACAAATGTGGGGGATTCAAAAAATGTCACGTGATCAATCTCTTATATTTTGGCATTTCGACAATCCATTTCTATTAGATACTTGAACAGCCATCAAGGCGGTAGTCGTGTTTGCTCGAACACTTTCAGAAATTTTATTGTGTTATGCGCCATTCACATATAATAGTTTACCTTGAGATAGCCGCCGCTAAAGATGGTCTCGTACATGCGCATGACCTCTAAGATCTCAGTGATGTCATCCCCCACTAAGTAGCATAACACGGCTAACGATGAGCAGCACTGAAACATTTTATCATTGTTATTGACATGTCTGAACACTATATTACCTGATGGTATGCCATACTGTGGTTGAAAATAAGTAGAGCACGCTTTCCTAGAAGTATGGAGCTGCTTATTCACTTAAAAAAAGGTTTAAGATCCCCAGGTTATAGCTATCGGAAACACTGACTGCGTCGAGGGATTCCGCTCATTAGTTGAACGCTCAACGAAAGTTTGTGCTTATGGGTTCTGTTCACCACGCGCCCGTTTCGCATCGTGTACGTCCTGAAGCCCAATGATGGAACGGGCTTGGTGGAATTAAGCCGATGTAACTTAGCTCTTGGACTGTAGTAATTATTATAAAATTAGACTTGTCTAGACTAAGTGTGTGTTGTTTACCTCAGTGCGTGTGTCGAGTGAGGCAGACTTGTCAGTGGCGGTGGTAATGAGCGCAGGCCGCACCTTGCGCACGAACTGCTCTGTTCCGTCCTCGCCGATCTGGGGGACAAGGGAGGGGATTGAAGGTTAAGTTATCATGAGGGTGAAGTTGAGTCACCCTAGGAATTTATTAAAGGTCATACTGCCATCAGCCAGGGTGACCGTCAATCTAGTCAGATCTTGATAATCACCTGTAACGCCAGCAGCGGCGCAACAGCAGCAGCTGCTTTCCTCTCTCCGTCCTCGCCTCGTCGCAGTGCGCGCGACACATGGTCGGCCAGCGTGGCGCGGTGCGCGGCCAGCAAGCCGTCCACTGCGCGCCGCTGTAGAGCCGCGCGGAGCGACAAGAATGCGCTCGCACGTGCTGCGTGCCCGTGAGCGTCCAGTGACTCGATTAGTTCTAGGATCTCTTTTTCAAATTTCTCCTTAAGCATTTGCATTTGCACTTGTTCTATGGGAAGGAGAAATATGATCACACTCAATTAATTCGATGCCTGTGGTATAATTATCCTGTGAGGAGTAATTTTATTGAACAAAGCATATTGAGCTTCACATCAAGTATTTTTTGTGAAATCACAATTCTGATAGGCGCGTCATTCGCGAATAACGATTAAATATATCGTAATTCGTTATCGTATTATTACATTTGATTAGATTCCAAACAATCGTTGTCATAAATTAAAACACATGAGACATTATTATAATTACGGAACTTCCCGGCTCAGCGACCTTTACAAGTTCAAAGAAAATGCTACGAAGCCTACGAATGAAGAGACCGCGGTTAAAACATAAATTGATTTTGTTTCCGGTAAATGAAACAACATGTTCCTTTGACAACATTGATATTACACCATATATCCAGACGCGAGACAAACGTTTGGCCTGTTTTATTTTATTGTGGATCATTGGATGAGTTATCATCAGTGATCGGAAAAAGGTGAGTTAATTTATCTAAACTTTAAAGAACAGACACAAAAAGTGGAGACTTACGGAACACAACTTTCGGAACCCTTAACACGCGAGTCCGACCCGCACTTGGCCTTGTTTTTTCTATATCGTCACAAATATCTCTTAATACATCAAGATTGGGATTTGTACCTATAACATTTACTAAATTTATTGTGAGAAATAAAAACAGCAAACAAATTCAATTCGAAACCGTGACAATTTTCCCAAAAAAATGTTGTCCTAAGGAAGTCTCCACTTGTTGTCTCTGTTCTGTAAATTAGCTCACCTTTTCCCGATGACTGCCCATCGTTCTGGCTTTATTTCGAGAAATTATTATTATTTGTTAAATTGTAGTGAAAGTAGCTAGGTAGATACTAACTTTTATCAGGCTTCACTTCCTCTTCTTCCTCTTCGACCGACTCGTTGTAATAATACCACCAATAAGGACGTCCTTCTATAACAGGCACATCAATATTCTGTTTTTCATTAAATGAACGTGGCCCACTCCATTTAGCATTCCGTTCTTTCCCTGTGGAAATATTAAAATGATTGTTAATTATTCCTATCACAGTACATTCTGTGACTTCACAAGTAATTAATACAATGCATTACATTTGATCGCCTGATGCTGCAGTCCCATATCAACAGACTCTTGTCTGACGATCCGGTTTTCTCCCGCCTTTCTACCCCATTTTGTGATGCTTAGGTCATCTGCAATGAAAATGTTGTAAGTTTAAGCCGAAATGAACCAGATTCCTGCTTTTGTATTAAGTACCAAATATTAGATGATATGTTTTGGGACTAAGCAACATTGAAGAACTAAATTCAAAACATATCATCTAAATTATAGTTAACAAATAATGCCATCACGGTTATCGAAGCGGCCTGACTTTGTATTTGTTTTGTTTGTTTGTTTTTGCCTATGCACAGGAATTGAAACCTACTCTAGCTGATCCTCGCAACTGGGTCTGCGTTTTTGCAACATGTTTCATTGATGCTCCGCTCCTATTAGTCGTGAATCGTGATGTTATATAGCCTATGGCCTTCCTCGTATTAGTATACGTGGAAGGTATTTTATATTAGTACCTATAGATGGATAGTATAGTATATATTGATATTATATATGTATATGATGTAAGAATTATAAGTGTAGATTTGAATGTATAATTCATGAAATCCAATCTACATTGTATGGCATTAGGGTGTGAACGGTAAAAATGATATTATTATCACTGCACTGAAATCTGCTTGGCGATGGACAGAAACAAAAATAATCTCCTTACTTGTTTCCGACTTTTGCAGTTTTTCGGTTTGTTTCAAACTAGCTGCTGAGCTTTGCTTGTCTTCGTATATCTTCCCCAGCACAAATGCCCTTATATGATCTGGAGATGGAAACTTTCTCTTCTCAAATCCTCCGAACTTCCTGCAGTAGAAGTGCTGAGCATATTCGATGTTCTCTTTATATAAATAATATTGCTTTACACAATAATCGCGTTCTGCAGGCGACCACGCGCGGTTTAATTTCTGTTTCGAATCACCCATGGTGACTGTGCTTAGTAAAGTTCCGAGCGAGACTGAACAAGAAGCTAGCGGCTAGACATACCCAACAAGCCGCCTACCTCCCCCCGCTTCACTCTGACGCATCACTTTGCGCGGGAACTCGAAAGATTAGATAATACTTTATTTGGAAAAATGTTGTGAAATGTCAGCTTTACTGCACAATTGTAGATTCATTAACCATGGAAATATCAAAGTGCCTTATGTGAAGGGCACTTTCTTGCGAGTTCTTTAAGCTCTCTCAAATCGAAATTCTAAAATGCAACGGATAGTTACTATAGGAACAAAAAACAAAACTTGACTTGACTTTAGGGGCTCTTATATTTATTGGAAATTAAAGGTAAGTTCACATTTGATAAATCAGATCACTTGTGGATACAGATCATCTTTATTAATGCTCAAGGGCCTTAGGACTTCAGGCGAGATACAATATTATTGTGTAATAATGTGCATGTCGATAAAGTGCCTATAAAGTAAAATAAAATTATGTATGTGGTATGTCGTTTTGTGGCAATTAAATACTTTTTCTTTCTTCTTTTCTTTAAAATAAAATCTTGAAAAAAAAGTTTTTTTAGTGCACCCGACACATAAAGTGGCGCAGATTTTTTTTATCGTCTATCTCATAGTGGGTGTCGTTGGATAGGTCGTTTAAAATATTGAGGGATTGCGAAAACCATTCTTCCATCCAAGGATCCGTTTGCGAAATATTAAGCTTAAGAAGCCTCCCTTCTGCCAGCTAAACGGTTGTTTTTGGAGACGTGAAAAAATTCATGGTACCTAGCATACATAACGAATTTAAAAGGAAAACTATCACAGCTGAGTAGGCTTTACAAGTTAACGAGTAATAGTCGACGAACTAAAAAAAATGTAACTGATTAGGTACAAAATTCGTAGTAACCACATAAAAACTGACTTAAAACTAAATGTATTTGTTTGTAACTTTGTACTGTCATTGTAAAATTTGCTATTTTTTGTCATGACTTACGGAGCGAGTAATATCGAAATCCTAAACTGTGCGTGGCCCGACACGCACTTGGCCGATTTTTGAGAATGCTCCAGGTGATTCCGCCGCTAATATTGTGTAACTATAGAGAAGCGGTGTCATTAAAAAGTTTCTAATTTCCAATAAATACCAGGATTAGTGGCATTTCAAGGGTCAGGTAATCGAGGATGGTGGACTGTTAGTTTACCTTTTATTTTCCAACATACACGCGAACCTGCCAGGGTTGCGGAATTTGTTCGAAAGAGTCACCGCGGCCCTGGAACGCAAAGGGCTTTAGAAGGAACACGGATGGGTCTTAGTCAGTAAGAGTCTGACACGCCCTTCTGCTCCACCCGGAGCGGAAGAAGTCATTTGATGATTTCACATCCTTAAAAAAAACATACACGCGAACGAAGTCGCGGGCATCAGCTAGTTACACAATAATATTGTATCTCGCCTGAAGTTTAATTTGTACACCCATTCCAAATCCAACTCTCTAGTGCTTAGCGTCTCAGAGCTTTACCGGATAACGTATATCATTTTCTTCAATGGCCGTGTTCATGGAAATACATAATTATATTCCCTACTTCCCCAAAAACATTGTTTGGTCGTTGCTTGGTCGTTGCGAGGGGTCAAAATAGTTCAATAGATAAATTAAGTTATTCTGTGAAGTAACGGGACAACACAGGCTTTCTATTAAAATAGCCTTACCATCTTTTTGATTGCAGTGTGTGCCATCACAATTTTTTAACAATAAATTGTAGGTACTATTTCTGCGTGTTGATATTAATTTTTGATCTTTTTGCTATACATGTAAATGTTCATGACTTTTGATTAAATGTTTATGATTTGATTCCTTGCGAGCGTCAAAACATGCACCATAAACGGAACATAAACGGCCTTATCGTTAGATTGCCTTGGTTCAGAAGTTTTTTCACTCCTTCAAGGGGTAGCAGACCTGAGTTTTTTATATTAATTTCAGCTTGATTCCTCTACGCGTTCTTGAGTAGGTATTTAATATTAATTTCAGCTTAATTCATCGACGCGTTCCTGAGAAAAAGGGTCTTGACAGACGTACAACAAAGTGATCCTATAAGGTTCTGTTTTTGCCGCCTGAGGTACGGAACCATACAAAACAAACCATCGAATGATTTGTGCTAGTCTTGAAATTACTAAGTAAAGAAACTTCTTATTGAATCAAGTTTATTCAAAAATTATTTTGAACCAGCAACGCACATCGAAAAGATTTTATAGCATCGAAGACTTAGAACATAGAAAGACACCCGATCACTGAGTTAACTCAACTTTTCCTAGAAGTCCTAGAAGTCGCGTGGCCTCCATAACAGGGTTTCATCTTCTGCCTGCGGTTAATGCCGTGGCCCCTGGTACGGCATAAAGATGGACCTCTAGTTGTAATTTTACCTTATAAATATTCTGACGAAGCTTAATAATTGTCCATCATGAGAGAATGACATACGCGGGAAATCTTAACATTGCGACTCAAAACATGAGATCAAACGCACAACCCGAACATAAAGTAGAACTGCCAAAGTATAGTTCGGGCAAAATAGCTCTAATGTCACATAATACAACATGTAACAGAATGGACGTGATACCTGAAAATATATTTTTTCGTGATTTCGTTAAGTGTCTCATAGTAAAAATTGTTCATAATGATGAGTGCAATGACCTCTTTTTAGGTATTTTGTTCATTCTGTTACACAGCGGCTCAAAAACATTGTAAGCACTGGGAAGTAATCGGTTTCAAGACAGCTACGTATCCTCGCGCGTGGTATAGGGTCGCGGTAGTTGCCTTATTTTATATTGCCATTTCAGTAGACGGGCAATGTATCTACAGTTTAGATTTTATTGAGTAACTCATAATTATGTTCGTAAATTTTCTGTTTAGTTTCAAACCTTTTCAATTCCCAATGAGCCTATGATACGTCATGACCAGTCTATGGCCAGACATTATCCGGTGCGGGGGTAAACTTGTCTTCTGGTTGCTTATCCCGTGGTCAAATTTATGTAGCTCTATCGCGTGTTCATAACACCAGCATCTTTATTGTTTGTGTCCGGGTGATACATACCTACCAAACTTTTTCATTTCAACGTTTCTCATCACGAAAAAATATCAGGACTTTTCGGCATTTCAAACGGAAGACGTGATAAAGTCAGAGCTTTGCATAACACTCTTCCGAATTCCAAATTCGAAGAGGTATCTGGTAATGCAGGATTATTATATTGACAGTTTGTAGGTATATCTTACCAATTTTTTGCAACAAATTTGCGGGCAACAGCTAGTAGAATAATATTTTCATTTAGAATCATTTTTTCTAAGGCATTTACATAATTATTCACTTTTCATGTACTTAAGAGGTATTTTCACATATAACTAAACATCAAGTGTTGATTAATAGATGGCGCTGTGAATCGAATACCCTGTAAATTTTTTTATGCAAAATTGTCAATTTACAGATTTTTTTTCTTGGTTAAACATGTGGGTTATGCATATATGTATGTTAAAAAATAACAATGTTGTAAAAAGTATTAAAAAAAACGATTATTATCGAGAAATATGTATTGCAGGAATGCAAAAAGTTCAAATTAATTTTAAAAAAAGATGCGAGAGTTGGGGTTCGAACCAAAAGCGTATGTAATGAAAGACAGTCACTGTACTACCGGGTCCACTGGCTAACAAATTAAATTAAAAGACTAAATGTTGCTCAGAACTAACCCGCATACAACTTTGTAAACCCCAAGTAAATCTGTGCAGTATCTTCGTAGATTACCTTTAACAGACGGACAAACAGAACGACAAAAAAATCCAAAAAATCTTTTTTTGTGTTGTATGTTCCTTTTTTATCGCCCTTAATCTATTTTTGGTAAATTTGTTGAATGTACAAACAAAACTGTTCCTACTGATTTATTATGTATAGATAGAAGATAGATATGTATAAATTCTATTCTGATAAAAAATGCAGTTGGAATAAAAATTTTTCTTTAATTTAAAATAATTTATAAAAATAAAATAATTTTATAACAGTCATTAGCTCTCATTCCTTTTTCAAGCATGTTCGCTTGCTCAACTCCGTGTTAAGCAAAACCGTACGACATAATGCAGAGTGCAGCAGTGCGGGAGTGCAGCTCGCTCAGGTGGCGAGCACCGCAGAGCGCTTGTCTCTGTTCTGGTTGCGGGAGTAGTTGCGCGCCTTGCTCGCCGCTCTGTTCTGTAGGTGCTGGAATGAACAAACATAATGTTAGCATCTAGAACCTTTATGACCAAAACCTATCACTTAAGCTGACTCGAGGAGTTGTTTGCTAAGCGATGATAAGTCGAAAGATGTCGAAAAAGTAGGAATAGCGCTATTAAATGCTAAAGTATCTGTGTTGTAACACAGTTGTAAAAAATAAACATAATAATTATCCATTGCTAGGTTCTCCTTTTTTGTTAAATAATAGGGTGGCAAATATTTGTTCCGGCGGCGGCGTACGGAATTTTAAATACGACTCTGCACTGCGTTCGTGTCTAGTGGCCAATGGCGACGAAGTAACGATAAATTTCTGTGATATTTATGTACATACCCGCTGTAGTTTTTTAGACTTCTCCTGGTGCAGTTTTTTAGGCTTCTCCTGCGGCGCAATCTCCTGGAGCGGCTCTGCTGGCAGATGCAGCGCTTCCCGCAGGCGCGGACAGTGCGGCGCCAACACTTGCAGCGCTCCGCCCAGCGCGCCCGCCAGCGCCGCGTACGCCGCGCCGCGCGACCAGCCACACCACGTAGCTGTCTCTGTGCCGATGTGCGCCGAGCCGCACGGTGCTGAGCCCTCCTGGAAGATACATCGTGTTGAACTTAAATCAGATTGTTACCGACTCAACTTCGTTAGGTGTACGCCTAGATACTATAGGCCAGCATTTTATTGAGCAGCCGCTCAGGTTAATCTTCAAGTTCAAGCAACGCTTGTCGAGGTCGGATCGTGGATAGGTAAACACGTGCCTCGGGAAGCACATTAAGCCGTTGGTCTCGAATGTCATTTGTAGACCTTTGCCAGTCGTGCAATAGTAGCCAAAAGCCAAAAAATCTGACACCAGTCTCGCCAAAGGATATCTTGTTCCATGTAAAACACTGGTCACAACTACTCAGTTGCAAGCAGTTGATCTGGAAGCCGACCCCAATATGTATAGCTGGAAAAAGGTGATGCAGGCAGATATTAGAAGTGGTTATTGACTCTCACTGGTGGTACGTGGTTAATTTCTTTATATTATACGCAACGTACCTCGAAGTACTTGAGGATGTTCCTGAATGTAGCTCGCTGTATCTTGCTTGTTTTCTTGGCGATAGATTTGTGCGAGTCTCTCGCTAACTCGGTGAGTCGCGGCAGTAGTACGTCCACGTGTGTTGCTAGCGGGTTGTCCGAGTTGTCGTCGTCTGTCACTGTCTCGTACGCGATGGCGAGCGCGCCGCCTGCTGCCATGCGGACCTGAGATTGAAAACAATGCATTGATTTACAAAAACAATCCAATTTGGTTCCCGTTGTCGAATGTTTGATAAAAACTAAGGTAAGGTTACCTCAAGTGACACCGCCTCCAACAGCTCCCCGAGCCTGGCAAAGCTGGGCGCCTGGTTGTTCAACAGCGACAGCGCGTGGTTGGGCGACAACAGCGGCAACAGTAGTGCCCAGCCGTCCAGTGCGGCGGCGTGCCACGCGCCTTCTTCTACAGCTGCGCCTGATACCTTCACGCTGCCGTCAGCCTGGGGGAGACACACCGCACTTTATTAAATTGAGAACTTAACGTGAACCTCGTGACGTCAGGCTCTAGACAAGTGATATTCTGTCAGCGATAGCGTGGTGAGGTGAGTGACGTAATTAATTCCTTATATTTTTGCATATCAACAATCACCATCGCTATTAGAATGGCACTTTCTTTAGAGCCTCTTATCTCAATTAGATACTTGGAAAGCCATCATAGCGGTAGTGTTGTTTGCTCGGAGACTTTCAGAAATTTTATTGCTTCATGCGCCAGTAACATTTTTTAGTTTACCTTGAGATAGCTGCCGCTAAAGATGGTCTCGTACATGCGCATGACCTTTAAGATCTCAGTGATGTCATCTTCCACTAAGTAGCTCAACACGGCTAACGATGAGCAGCACTGAAACATTTTTTCATTATTATTGATAGGTCTGAACACTATCTATCTATGATGGTAAGCCGAAATGTAGTCGAAAATAAGTAGAGCACGCTTCCCTAGAAGTAAGTAGCTGCTTATTAATTTAAAAAAGGTTTAAGATCCCCAGCTTACAGCTATCGGGAAGCGTCGAGGGATTCCGCTCTTCAGCTAAACGCTCAAGGAAAGCATTTGCGTATGGGTTCCACCACGCGCCGGTGGCGCATCGTGTACGCCCTGAAGCCCGATGACGGAACGGGCTCGGCGGAATTAAGCCGATGTAACTTAGCTCTTGGACTGTAGTGACTGGTATAAAATTGGAATAGTCTAGAATAAGTGTGTGTTGTTTACCTCAGTGCGTGTGTCGAGTGAGACAGACTTGTCAGTGGCGGTGGCGATGAGCGCAGGCCGCACCTGGCGCACGAATTGCTCTGTACCGTCCTCGCCGATCTGGGGGACAAGGGAGGGGATTGAAGGTTAAATAAGCCTGAGGGTTAAGTTGGGTCACCCCAAGAATTTATTAAAGGTCATGCTGCCAGCAGCAAGGGTGACCGTCAATCTAATCAAATCTTGATAATCACTTGTAACGCCAGCAGCGGCGCAACGGCAGCAGCTGCCTTCCTCTCTCCGTCCTTGCCTCGTCGCAGTGCGCGCGACACATGGTCGGCCAGCGTGGCGCGGTGCGCGGCCAGCAAGCCGTCCACTGCGCGCCGCTGTAGAGCCGCGCGGAGCGACACGAATGCGCTCGCACGTGCTGCGTGCCCGTGAGCGTCCAGTGACTCGATCAGTTCTAGGATCTCCTTTTCAAATTTCTCCTTAAGCATTTGCATTTGCACTTGTTCTATGGGAAAGTGAAATAAGATCACACTCAATTAATTCGATCTGTTCGATTAATTATCCTTTGAAGAGTCATTTCATTGAACAAAGCATATTGAGCGTGACATCAAGTATTTTTTGTGCAATGACATTTCTGATAGGCGGGTCATTCGCGAATCACGATAAAGTATATCGAATGATAACATTTGATTAGATACAATCGTTTTCATAAATTAAAACAAATGAGACATTATTATAACTAGCTGAACTTCCCGGGTCATCGACCTTTACAAGTTCAAAGAAAATGCTATGAAGCGTACGAATGAAGAGACCGTGGTTAAAACATAAATTGATTTTGTTTTCGGAAAATGAAACAACATATTCCTAAATTATTATCATCTGTTTAAATCTCCAATTTAGCGATCAATAACACTGCACAATCTCACGGAAATTGATATTGCACCATATATCCAGACGCGAGACAAACGTTTGGCTTGTTCTATTTTATTGTGGATCGTTGGATGAGTCATCATCAGTGATCGGAAAAAGATGAGCTAATTTACCTAAACTTCAAAGAACAGACACGAAAAGTGGAGACTTCCTTACGAAAACATTTTTTTCCGATAAAATTGTCACGGTTTCGAATTGAATTCGTTTTCTGTTTAGTAGAAATAATTCTCAAAATAAAATTAGTAAATATAGCTAGAAATGCCAATCTTGATGTATAAAGAGACATTTGTGACGATATAGAAAAACACCGGTAACGAACCTCATTTTTGTGACATGTTACTTTAAAATCATAGACTTCTTATACGTTTTCCTGTAATCTATAGGTGCCTATAAATAATTAGCATTTTTTTTTTAAATTTCGCTTCAGTAGTTTTGGGTTTTGGTCATTACAGTTTGTCAGTAGTTTGTTATGGTAATGTTTCATTAAACTTCTTTAATAACTTTGAAACAATTTATTATAACTTATGATAAAAAAATTTGAAACCCTCACAATAAGACCTTTAGTTGATATGTCACACGGTTCAGTTTGAAGTTTGAAAAACCTCATTTCTTTATTTTCTATTTTGTCCCCCAAAAGTCACCTTCTCAAAATGTATTTATTTACATAAGGTTTGCGTGTGTGGGTTACAGATGTTCATATACGCACCAAATTTCAAGAGAATCAGTCCAGTATATACGGAGAAAATTGGTTGTGATAGTCGGACAGGCAGACAGCCAGACAACCGAGAAATACTACAAGGATTCCGTTTTTTACGCACGTTCAGAACCCTCAAAAGGATTAGATATTGAAAATCAGCCACTGTCATACTACAAATATGTACCTATAACTTCAGTTGATGTTGAAAGGTCCATTTCCACCTATTGAAGATAGAAATATCTCCTGATACTGTAGCGATTTAGTGTAAGGTACAACTTTCAACTTCTATGGAAATAATATTCTGACTGTGTGTGTTGTTAGAGTGGTGAGTTACTTAATTATAGACCTTGATTACTGTTTTTAAATGTTGTTGCAATAATTATACAAAATAAATAAATGGTGTGAAAAGCTATAAAATGTTTTTATTTACCTTATTAGTTATTAAAGCTGGTTTGGAAATTACATTAGCTTCCGCGCTTTCTTACATTGTTGAATCCAAGACAAGGAGATTCTTTAATTTTTTGAAAATAATAAAAAAACGTGTCCACTGGTTTATTGTCAATTTTGGGAAATAAAAACAGGAAAAGAATTCAACTGTATTAATTATATTAATAATAAATGTACCTTAATGACATCCCGAAACCGGGACTATTTTCCCAAAAAAAAAATTGTCGTAAGGAAGTCTCCACTTGTTGTCTGTGTTCTTTGAAGTTTAGGTAAATAAGGTCATCTTTTCCCGATCACTGCTAATCTATTTATAACGTTCTGACTTTATTTCGAGCAATTATTTGTAATATTAAATTGTAGTGAAAGTAACTAGGTATATGTACTAACTTTTATCAGGCTTCACCTCCTCTTCTTCCTCTTCGACCGACTCGTTGTAATAATACCACCAATAAGGACGTCCTTCTATAACAGGCACATCAATATTCTGTTTTTCGTTAAATGAACGTGGCCCACTCCATTTAGCATTCCGTTCTTTCCCTGTGAAAATATTAAAATACTTGTTGATTATTCCTATCACAGTACATTCTGTTACTTCACAAGTAATTAATACAATGCATTACATTTGATTGCCTGATGCTGCAGTCCCATATCAACAGACTCTGTTCTGACGATCCGGTTTTCTCCTGTCTTTCTGCCCCATTTTGTTCCACCTAGCTCATCTGCAATGAAAATGTTGTAAATTTAAGCCGAAATGAACCATATTTAACAATATTGAAGAACTAAATTCCAAAACCCTTCAAAACATATCAAAATTATTGTTAGCAAATAATGCCATCACGGTTATCGAAGCGGCCCGACATTGTTTCGACAAACGATTTGAGTAGATTTCAATTCCTGTACGTATGGTGTGTTTTATAATCTTTCAACTTCGTCTGCATTTTTGTAACATGTTTCTTTAATGTCGTAGCATGATTTTATGTAGCCTTTCTCGATAAATGGGCTATCAAACACTTAAATCATGTTTCAATTCGAACCCGTAGTTCCTGAGATTAGCGCGTTCAACCAAACAAACAAACCCTTTAGTTTTATTATATTAATAGCTTTGGCCCGCGACTTCGTACGCGCATATTGTTCCCGTACAGTTTATAGCCTTCCTCATGAATGTGACCATCCTATACAAAAATAATTTTCTAAATCCAACAGTAGTTCCAGAGATTAGCACGTTCAAACGAACAAACTCTTCAGCTTTATTATTATTATTATAGATTATAGATATTGTAAAGATTTTAGAATATATAGTCAGAATTTTAATTCGATTCCAGATTTGACATTAGCTACTGTCATTTTTTGAAATAATGATACCACATATAATAGTGTAGTGATGAACACAAAAATCGATAAACAATCAGTGTGTGTGCCATCAGTGTGCCAATTAAAGACTAAATTATTGATTTTTATTTAAATAAATACATAATTATTCATAATAATTATTTATTAATTAGTAATCGCTGCTCTATTTTATAAAAAGTTAATATTTTTGTTTTTATATTAAAAACAAAACTTATAATAAAAGAGCCTAGATAGTTTTCAGTATTGGCAACCCGTGCGCGCTCGTGCAGCTATCGCCATTTTGTTTATCGTGCAGTATACTATAGTAGTCTTTGATCGTGTCATTCGTCTTCATTCTCCCAGTCTGACTGTACGAATATCTTATTTCATTGCGAATCGATATTTTGTTATTTTGTTGGGTTTTTGTTAAAGTGTTGTTACGTTGTGTTTGTTGTTACGTTTATAGTTTTTTGTGAACTTTGAGTGAATCTATTTGTTTTGGTTTTCCATCAAAATGGATCCTCAGCCAAGTACATCAGACACATTGATAATAAATGTTACAGAAAGTGACAGCGATAGCGATGACGGCGACAATTTATAAAATAAATTATTACCATAATACATCTATCTGTTTTATTTGTCATGTTCCTTCATGATCACATTTTTTGTTTATTTCACACACAATAATAAAAGAAAAGTCTCAGATCGTTAATTAATCGTCAAAACTAAATTATCGGTTCAGAAATATTTAATTTCCTGATATACTTAGTTTACGAGAGTAAAATTTATAAACGAGAAGAATCGATCCGGAAATATTCCATTTCCATATCGAATAATTTCGCAACGTCACTATTTAATATTTGTCATAACGTTGCAACACTGAAATTGTCAAATCTGGAATCGAATTAAAATAGATAGATATTATAAGAATTATAAGTATACCTAAGTATAGATTTGCTGTATAAGTCAATAAGAATTATAAGATCCAATCTACATTGTATGACATTACGTTGTGAAAGGTAAAAAATATATAATTATCACTGCACTGAAATGTGGACTGTTGGACCGAAACTAAAACAATCTCCTTACTTGTTTCCGACTTCTGCAGTTCTTCGGTTTGTTTCAAACTAACTGCTGAGCTTTGCTTGTCTTCGTATATCTTCCCCAGCACAAACGCCCTTATGTGATCTTCAGATGGGAACTTTCTCTTCTCAACTCCAAACTCCCACCAGTAGGCGCGTTGAGCATAAACGATTTTCTCTTCACGTGAATAATATTGCTTTATACAATAATCGCGTTCTGGAGCCGACCACCCGCGGTTTAATTTCTGTTTCGAATCACCCATGGTGACTGTGCTTAGTGAAGTTCCGAGCGAGACTGCTGAGTGAACAAGAAGTTAGCGGCTAGACATACATACGCTTCACTCTGACGCATCACTTTGCGCGGGAACTCGAAAGATTAGATAATACTTTATTTGGAAAAATGTTGTGAAATTTCAGGTTTATTGCACAATTGTAGATTTATTAACCATGGAAATATTAAAGTGCCTTATGTGAAGGGCACTTTCTTGTGAGCTCTTTAAGCTCGCTCAAATCGAAATTCTAAAATGCAACGGAGGTATAGGTATGTAGGTATACAAAAGGAACAAAAAAAAACTTGACTTGACTCAAAGTCAAAGTCAAAGCATTTATTTCAAATAAACCATTATCAGGTACTTTTGAATTGTCAAAGTCAGTCCGTCAAAAACATGAAGCTATTGCACGTTCGAAAGCGTAGATCTCTATGGAGAAGAACGTGCAAGAAACTCCACGGACAGTCTTTTAAATCATTTTATGTTTACAAAAATCCTGGTAACATTAACCTTGTTGCTTCTATATATGAGAACAATTATTAAATTATTTATTGACTCGCAGAAAGTGTGAAAGCTAGAGTAGGTACTCTTCACGGTCAGTCAATGTCATTGCCTTGAGCCTCTTTAAAACCGTCGCTGCTTTCAGTGTTATTTTCATTCGAAATATAATTGCGCAACTCGATCCCAACAACTAATATTGTTCCAACAAACAATGTGTGTAAATTTAATCCCTAGTGGAACCGATGACGTTTCAATATCGTTATGGCGCTCATGACACTGCCTTATTGGCTTTACTGAATAATCTACTATTGTGCAATACATTTGTAAGAACACAATATAGCAGGAACAAGAGTGACTAATTTTCCGAGTTGCCGCGGCGATACATACGTCAACATTGCTGGCTTGGCAGTGCACAACCCACTGTCATATTTAGCCGACTGCCCCAGAAGTTTTTCATGCAGTAGGTCAGTGCCAAAAGCCAGGAACTGTATGAAACTGCTAGAAAAGTGACATGTATGGAACTTTTTGGTCACTTTTTGACCATTGAGTATTTTTTTAAATGGCTATGTAATCTTCATTTCAACAACAAAAAATTGAAGGGCCTATTGTTGAAGAAAAATACTAACTGGTACCTTTTATGTAGATACGATAAAAAATAATCTGGTAAAGTTGTGATTAAACGTGATCGATGCGACGATTGATCATCCAAAGATTGGTTGCAAACATTCCTCGCTTTATCATTCGTTCTTTGGAAAACCCGCGTAAAGATTGTTAATAAACACAGCTAGTGCAATACATTAAGGGGATTCTGGACGGTAGATGATACTGCGCAATCTGGAGTTCTGATCTAATTAATTGTACTAGAAATCACCATTTTTTTTCCATACAGCAAAATAACAATCTAAGACTTTAATCATAGGGCTGCGGAATTTGTTCGAATGAATCACCGCGGCCCTGGGACGCAAAAAGCATTATGAGGAACACGGATGGGTTTCAGTCAGTAAGAGTCTGACACTCTCTTCCGCTCCGCCCAGAGCGGAAGGAGCCATTTGATGATTTCCCATACAAAAACAAAAATACCTGAATCATATTTATCAGCGTTAACAACAGTAACAACTATCAATCTTTCAGCGTTATCGCGACCCCAGTCAATGACACATAATGTGTGGTAATTTATTTACATGAGATGAAGGCTACAGGTGTCGTTTTTTTTAACAGTGAAGTCAGTGTAATATTTTGTTAAACCTAGCCTTCCTGCTAGCGATGTTAAATGTTGTAGCCTTGAGCCAAGCGTAATCCCCAGAAAAAACTGTCTCAACGACGAGTTCTAGTTTTTTCTAGTTCAACAATACTATTGACATTTGGTAAAGTAAATCTAAATGCACTACATAGGGCAGATCATTTATATAAACTTTAAAGAAGAAAGGACCCATTGAGTCCTGAGGTACCACCAATTTCAAGTTGCCGTTCATATGAACTAACTTCTTTCCAACATTCAACTAAGTTCAAGGCTGTTTTGTCTACTTTGTTAAGCTGAAGTTTCGGGAGTTATGTTTTTTGTGACTCACATAATCAAATGCTTTCGACAGGTCGCAGAAAATACCTACGGCATCTTGCACTCTTGCCAACCCATTAAAGACCTGTTTTAATCAATTAAACACGCGTAAGTTGTACAGCGTCTCTTGGTGAGACCATACCATAGATAATACACTATAATATACCTAGACCATACTGTTTATCGTGTAAGATGTTAACTGCAATTGATTGATTACCTTTTCTAACTTGCTTTGCTTGCCTTGCCATAAACCGGCAATAAAGAGACGGGTCCTTAATGATTGCTGTCTTTACTGAACTCACCCACCCTGTCGCCCTATGTAATGTTTTCCTCATCTATCTTCTCTGTAACGTAAATTGTGTACATAATAAAAAGTATTGTATAAAAAAAAATGGAGTTGGAATAAAAATATGTTCTTTCATTTAAAATAATTTATGAAAATATAATAATTTGATGACAGTCATTAGCTCTCATTCCTTTTTCGAGCATGTTCGCTTGCTCAGCACCGTGTTAATCAAAACCGTACGACATTATGCAGTGCGGGAGTGCAGCTCGCTCAGGTGGAAAGCACAGCAGAGCGCTTGTCCCTGTTCTGGTTGCGGGAGTAGTTGCGCGCCTTGCTCGCCGCTCTGTTCTGTAGGTGCTGGAATGGACAATTATAATGTTAGCATCTAGAACCTTTATGACCAAAAACTATCACTTAAGCTGACCCGAGGTGTTGTTTGCTAAGCGATGAAAAGTAAAAATATGTCGAAAAAGTGGAATTAAAGCTATTTAAATGCTATAGTATCTGTTTTATTAACGCAGTGGCGTTCGTGTCTAGTGGCCAATGGCGACGAAGTAACGATAAGTTGCCGTGATATTTGTGTACATACCCGTTGCAGTTTTTTAGGCTTCTCTTGCTGCAGTTTTGTAGGCACTTTAGACACCATCTCCTGGGGCGGCTCTGCTGGCAGTTGCAGCTGTGCGCGCAGGCGCGGACAGTGCGGCGCCAACACTTGCAGCGCTCCGCCCAGCGCGCCCGCCAGCGCCGCGTACGCCGCGCCGCGCGACCAGCCACACCACGTAGCTGTCTCTGTGCCGATGTGCGCCGAGCCGCACGGTGCTGAGCCCTCCTGGAAGATACATCGTGTTGAAGTTAAATCAGATTGTTACCGACTCAAATTCGTTAGGTATACGCCTAGATTATATAGGCCAGCAGTTTATTAAGCAGCTGCTCAAGTCAATCTTCAAGTTTAAGCAACGCTTGTCGAGGTCGGATCGTGGATAGGTAAACACGTGCTTTCTGAGGCACGTTTTGGTGTGTAATCAATAACATACGTGCCTCGGGAAGCACATTAAGCCGTTGGTCTCGTATGATATGTAGAAATTTGCCAGTCGTGCAATGGTAGCCAAAAGCCAGAAAATCTGACACCAGTCTCGCCAAAGGATATCTTGTTCCCTGTAAAACACTGGTCACAACTACTCAGTTGCAAGCAGTTAATCTGGAAGCCGACCCCAATATGTATAGCTGGAAAAAGGTGATGCAGGCAGGCATTTAAAGTGGTTATCATCTCTCGCTGTGTCGTACGCTATGGTTCATTTCTTTATATTATACGCAGCGTACCTCGAAGTACTTGAGGATGTCCCTGAAGGTAGCTCGCTGTATCTTGCTTGCTTTCTTGGCGAGAGACTTGTGCGAGTCTCGCGCTAACTCGGTGAGTCGCGGCAGTAGTACGTCCACGTGTGCTGCTAGCGGGTTGTCCGAGTTGTCGTCGTCTGTCACTGTCTCGTACGCGATGGCGAGCGCACCGCCTGCTGCCATGCGGACCTGAGATTGAGAAAAATGCGTTGATTAACAAAAACAATCCATTTTGGTTACCGTTGTCGAATGTTTGATAAAAACTAAGGTAAGGTTACCTCAATTGACACCGCCTCCAACAATTCCCCGAGCCTGGCAAAGCTGGGTGCCTGGTTGTTTAACAGCGACAGCGCGTGGTTGGGCGACAACAGCGGCAACAGTAGTGCCCAGCCGTCCAGTGCGGCGGCGTGCCACGCGCCTTCTTCTACAGCTACGCTTGATACCTTCACGCTGCTGACATCCTGGGGGAGACACACCGCAATTTATTAAATTGAGAACTTATTGTCATCCTCGTGAGGTTAAGCTCTAGACAAGTGATATTCTGTTAGCGATAGCGTGGTGAAGGCATGGACTTATAAAACAAACGGTGAAGGTAATTGTCAATACATGAAAATGTGTGGGATTGTCAAAATGTCACATGATCAATCCCTGGTATTTTGATTTTTTTGACAGTCGCCGTCGCTAATAGAATGGCACTTTCTTTAGAGCCTCTTATCTCAATTGGATACTTTGACAGCTGTCATGGCGGGAGTCTTGTTTGCTCGGACACTTTCAGAAATTTCATTGCGTCATGCGCCATTCACATATAGTTTACCTTGAGATAGCTGCCGCTAAAGATGGTCTCGTACATGCGCATGACCTCTAAGATCTTAGTGATGTCATCCTCCACTAAGTAGCACAACACGGCTAACGATGAGCAGCACTGAAACATTTTTTTATAGTTATTGATATGTCTGAACACTATCTCGTGATGTGCCTGATGGTAATCCATAATGTGGTCGAAAATAAGTAGAGCACGCTTGCCTAGAAGTAAGTACCTAGCTGTTTATTCACTAAAAAAAGGTTTCTGTAGCTACCAGGTAACACTCACAGCGGCGAGGAAAGTTCTCGTTAGCTGTACGCACAACGAAAGTTAGCTTATGGGTTTTGTCCACCATGCGCCGGTTGCGCTTTGTCGTACGTCCTGAAGCCCGCTGATGGAACGGACTTGGCGGAATTAAGCCACTGTAACTTAGCTCTTGGACTGTATTGATATATATATATCTTGGAAGTATAAAATTAGAATAGTATAACATAAGTGTGTGTTGTTTACCTCAGTGCGTGTGTCGAGTGAGGCAGACTTGTCAGTGGCGGTGGCGGAGAGCGCGGGCCGCACCTCGCGTGTGAACTGCTCTGTACCCTCCTCGCCGATCTGGGGGACAAGGGAGGGGATTGAAGGTTAAAATAGCCTAAGGTTAAGTTGTGTTATCCCAGGAATTTATTAAAGGTCAAGCTGCCAGCAGCCAGGGTGACCGTCAATTTAGTCAGATCTTGATAATCACCTGTAACGCCAGCAGCGGCGCAACGGCAGCAGCTGCCTTCCTCTCCGAGTCCTTGCCTCGGCGCAGTGCGCGCGACACATGGTCAGCCAACGTGGCGCGGTGCGCGGCCAGCAAGCCTTCCACTGCGCGCCGCTGTAGAGCCGCGCGGAGCGACAAGAATGCGCTCGCACGTGCTGCGTGCCCGTGAGCGTCCAGTGACTGGATCATTTCGAGGATCTCCCCTTCAAATTTTTCCTTAAGCATTTGCCTTTGCACTTGTTCTATGGAAAGGAGAAATATTTTCAAACTCAATAAATCCGATACCTATGGCATAATTATTGAACAAAGCATGAGTGTCTCATGAAGTGTTTTTTTGTGAATGACATTTCTGATAAGTAATATTAATCATATGATATGCGAGAGGCGAATGATGCGCCTTTCGCGAATAACGATAAAGTATTTCGTAATATTACCTACATTTGATTAGATTCCGAACAATCGTTGTCATAAATTAAAACACATGAGACATTATTATAACGAGGTGACCTTCCTAGCTCAACGACTTTTACAAATTCAAAGAAAATGCTACGAAGCCTACGAATGAAGAGACTGTGGTTAAAACATAAATTGATTTTGTTTCCGGAAAATGAAACAACATTTTCCTATATTATTATCATCTGTTTCGATCTCCAATCTAGCGATCAATAACACTGCACAATCTCACTGACATTGATATTGCACCATATATCCAGACGCGAGACAAACGTTTGGGTTGTTTTGTTTTATTGTGGATCGTTGGATGACTCATCAATAAAATCTGTTTATAACGTTCTGACTTTATTTCGAGTAATTATTATTTGTATTATTAATTTCTAGTGAAAGCAGCTAGGTATATATACTAACTTTTATCAGGCTTCACTTCCTCTTTCTCCTCTTCGACCGACTCGTTGTAATAATACCACCAATAAGGACGTCCTTCTATAACAGGCACATCACTATTCTGTTTTTCATTAAATGAACGTGGCCCACTCCATTTAGCATTCCGTTCTTTCCCTGTGGAAATATTAAAATTATTGTTAATTATTCCTATCATAGTACATTCTGTTACTTTACAAGTAATTAATACAATGCGTTACATTTGATCGCCTGATGCTGCAGTCCCATATCAACAGACTCTGTTCTGACGATCCGGTTTTCTCCCGTCTTTCTTCCCCATTTTGTGCCGCTTAGCTCATCTGCAATGAAAATGTTGTAAGTTTAAGCCGAAATTAACCAGATCCTGGTTTTGTATTACCAAATATTAGATGACATGTTTTGGGACTGAGCAATATTAAAGAACTAAACTCCAAGACCCTTCAAAACATATCATCTAAATTATAGTTAACAAATAATGCCATCACCGTTATCGAAGCGGCCTGAGTTTGTATTTGTTTTGTTTGTTTGTTTTTGCCTATGCACAGGAATTGAAACCTACTCTAGCTGATCCGCGCAACCGGGTCTGCGTTTTTGCAACATGTTTCATTGATGCTCCGCTCCTATTAGTCGTGAATCGTGATGTTATATAGCCTATGGCCTTCCTCGTATTAGTATACGAGGAAGGCCTTCCCTGTAGGTATTAGTATAAATAGATAGTACAGTATAATAGTATATATTGATGTTATTTTGGACAACGTTTGGACGTTTTGCAAAGCAGACGTGTCGCTAAAATACTTTCTGATTTATATATCTAAAGGTAGTCTAAAGTGCACTTAAACTATACAACAACAAGTTCTAATATAAAGTGTATCGCGCATTAGTGTTTTGGACGCTATTCTTCTGAGAACACTATCGTCGTCGACGGTTCATCGGCGCGAGAGCAGTTCTTCGCCCCCGCGAGAATGAGACGGGCTCATTATTTTTTTACTTCCTCGCACAAGCAATCGCAAGACGTCACAGCGAAACAGTCAGCACGCACTGAGTGAGTAATATTTACAAAGATATCATGAGTATAGTACGCTCGCCAACTGGAAATGGCCCCGGCTTCGAACGCAGTGACTCGCAACCGAATTTGTTAGCATTTCTCAACCCGAATTTTCGGATACTTCGAAAGTAACCCAGCGCAATTATAAGCGGAAGCAGTTGGATGATAACGAACATATTCGAACTGAACTAAGTGAAATACGTAAACAAATGTATGAAATGATGATAATGTTAAAAACTACTACTACACATAGCGAGTTCACAAAAAAAACCCCGAAGATATGACGACAATTAAGGAACGAATTGATGGTATCAAATTCACTACTGATTTTCTCGCCGCAGAACAAAACATTATCAAGTCTGATATAATATCGCTGCGGAATGATAATTGCAAAACCGAAAAAAAGTTTGTAGAGATTTACCATGCAGTTCAGCTACAAAATACAGATAGACCATCCTCTCAAGTTTCTTTCCCAAGTGAAACACAAGAATTCATCATAGCTGAAATGAACGAACGTGAATTCCGAAGCAAAAATATTATATCAGTGGTATACCAGAACCATCATCATCGAACAAGGAACAACGCATTAATATAGACCAAAAAGGAGGTCATAAATCTACTCAAACCGATTGATACGAACTATCCCGAACCAAAAAGGGATATGCGGCTGGGGAAGTATGATGCAAATAAAACACGTCCAATAAAAGTATATCTTAAATCTCGGGAAATTGCAAAATCTATACTTCGTACCCAAAGCAATTCGAAACAGGACAGTGTTCAAATATATTCTGATCAGACACCAAATCAGCGTAAGTACCTGAAAAATCTCAAAGTCGAACTTAATCGCCAACAGCTTAACAAAGACAAAACACTCACAATAAAATACTTTAACGGCATACCGAAAATCTTGGTATTACCATCAAAAAACGAATAACCACCGAACTTACTACAAACAAAAATACTGATCCTAATAATGAAAAATTACCCTATCAAGTTGTCGATAACTACAGCAGCATTAAAACCTCAATAAAATCTTTTAAATTTCTGTACGCAAACACGTGAGGCCGTAAAACTCGGTAAATTTGACGAATTAAAATGTGTTATAAAAGCTTTTCCATCTTGCTTATACGCAGTGGTTCTAACAGAAACCTGGATTAAATCTGACGAAGAAGGAAAAATATTTCAGATCCCAGGATACACACATTATTATAACTTTAGAAATGATACGAGAGGTGGTGGAGTTTCAATATTTGTGAAAAATAACCTGAAATATGTTTCAGGTCTGGCTGAGGCACCTTCCGCCTGACGCAGGTGCTCACCGGACACGGCTGTTTCGGGAGGTACCTGTTTCGGATTAAGCGGGAGGACACGCCCGGGTGTCAGCACTGTGAGGATCGCCCGGAGAACATGGTGGAGCATACGGTGGAGATCTGCCCTGCTTGGGCTGAGCACCGCCGTGTCCTCGTCGAGGCGATCGGCGGCGGCAACCTCTCGCGTCCGGCCCTGGTTGAATCCATGGTCCGGAGCGAGGAGGCTTGGGAAGCGGTCACCTCCTTCTGCGAAGCAGTAATGCTAGCGAAGGAGGAGGCGGGCCGCGCGAGGGAAAGGCAAGGCCTTCGCCCCAACCGCCGCTACAGGAGAAGACGCCCCGGGCGTCGGAAGTCGCAGGGCGATCCCCGGCCACCGTAGGCGCGGGCCTGCGGACGGCGAGCATTGGGTGGCTCGCCGTCCGATCACCACCAGGCCCGGGTCGATGGCGCGTTGTGTTTCACGCGCGCCTCAAAGAGATGTCAGCATAAAAGATGGGGCCCGCTAGGGCCGGAGCCTGCCAGGGTTGCGGAATTTGTTCGAAAGAGTCACCGCGGCCCTGGAACGCAAAGGGCTTTAGAAGGAATACGGATGGGTTTTAGTCAGTAAGAGTCTGACACGCCCTTCCGCTCCGCCCAGAGCGGAAGAAGTCATTTGATGATTTCCCATACTTACAAAAAAAAAAAAAGGTCTGGCTGAGGAAACCTATCAAAACTGCAAACACTATCTTTGGATTCATATTGAGAACTTTACTCTGGATATAGGAGTTGTATACAGAAAACCAGAACAATCAAACGTTAAAACCTTTTTATATATCTAATCCCAACAACTACTTAAAAACAAGCGAGCTGTGGTATTTGGCGACTTTAATTTCAACTTATTAAATACAGATCGTGCAACTACAATGTATAAATACAATGTATTTGCCGACGATATATCTATTATAGTGACATCTGATAAAAAGAAAAATACCATTAAAGATCATGAGCTTGACATTAATGACACTATAGATACACTACTCCATTGGCATAACATAAACCGTCTGAAAATTAATCTAGATAAATCCGTTTACATTCAGTTTAATCAATCGAATAATTATAAAAATAACATCAAACTTAACATTAATAAAATTAAAGAGGTAACACATACAAGGTTTTTAGGCGTAGTAATAGATATATTTATTAACTGGAAAGAACACGTGGATAATGTAAGCTCTAGGATTAATAAGTTTGTATATGCACTCAAACAAGTAAAAAATGTTACTAACATAAAAACTGCCGTTACATCGTACCACGCTTATGTAGAATCATTACTACGCTACGGTCTTGTAATGTGGGGTAATAGCGTCGATCTGAGTAGAGCATTTGTTGCTCAAAAAAAGTGCATAAGAGCAATGTATGGACTGCAACCTGATGACTCATGTCGACCAATTTTTAAAAAACTTGCTTTGCTACCGCTGCCTTCCCTATATATTTATGAAACATGTGTGTTCGTAGCCAAGAATAAACAGCTATTCAAAACAGCTAACGATATTTGCCCACGGAACAGACGAGATCCTCATAAATTAGTATTTAATCATTTGCCAAGGCTTAGCAAATACAACAAAAACTGCCTAGCAATGTGTGTGCGTATTTATAACAAAATACCAAACCATTTCAAGGAAATAAGTATAAGGCTGTTTAAGATGAAATTATATAACTGGTTAAACGAACACGGTTTCTATAATTTAAAAGAGTTTATGGAATATAAATGTTGATACATTTAATTCCTATTGTAGGTGGTTTCCTTAAAATTTTTTGCATGCTATAACTTAGCAAAACATGCTTGTGCCTTTTTTATTTACTTTAATACCATTTTATACCATGTTTTATGCAAATAAATGATTATTATAAAGAAGAGATCCAAGAAAGTGGAATAATGCGCACAGCAAAGGAGTAGAACTCTCTGCCTGCGTCTGTGTTTCCGAACGCATACAACCCNTAGTAATGATTGCTACGGTCTTGTAATGTGGGGTAATAGCGTCGATCTGAGTAGAGCATTTGTTGCTCAAAAAAAGTGCATAAGAGCAATGTATGGACTGCAACCTGATGACTCATGTCGACCAATTTTTAAAAAACTTGCTTTGCTACCGCTGCCTTCCCTATATATTTATGAAACATGTGTGTTCGTAGCCAAGAATAAACAGCTATTCAAAACAGCTAACGATATTTGCCCACGGAACAGACGAGATCCTCATAAATTAGTATTTAATCATTTGCCAAGGCTTAGCAAATACAACAAAAACTGCCTAGCAATGTGTGTGCGTATTTATATCAAAATACCAAACCATTTCAAGGAAATAAGTATAAGGCTGTTTAAGATGAAATTATATAACTGGTTAAACGAACACGGTTTCTATAATTAAAAGAGTTTATGGAATATAAATGTTGATACATTTAATTCCTATTGTAGGTGGTTTCCTTAAAATTTGTTGCATGCTATAACTTAGCAAAACATGCTTGTGCCTTTTTTATTTACTTTAATACCATTTTATACCATGTTTTATGCAAATAAATGATTATTATAAAGAAGAGATCCAAGAAAGTGGAATAATGCGCACAGCAAAGGAGTAGAACTCTCTGCCTGCGTCTGTGTTTCCGAACGCATACAACCCTAATCTCTTCAAAATTAGAGTGAACAGACTTCTTCTGGGTAAGCTCGCTCCATCGTCGACTTTGTCTCTGTCATCTATGACCTAGACTAGAGTCAAGAGCAAACCCATAATAAAAAATAATAAAAAAAAAGTGACTATGAATTTTTGAACAAAATAGATGAAGTATATTGCACAAGAGAATCAACAACATCAAAGAGAATAATTGACCACATTTGCTCAAATCTTAAACTAAATAATTTCCATTGTCGAAACACCCATGTCAGACCACAAACAAATCTACTTAGAATTAAAACGCTATAAACTAGAACCTCTGGAGAAGATAAGCTACCATAATACTGACTATGAAGTACTTTATAAGACCATCTTGGAAGCCCGCGCCGTAAATATTGACTGTATATACGAAACGTTCGAAGAAAAACTACTAAAAAGTTTAGAAAATAGCAAAACTACAAAAATCAAAACGCTAAACCCACCACGCCAAGACTGGATAAATAGATCAATCATAAGTGAAATAAACAGTAGAAATATTCTATGGAATCAACATAAGAAAAACCCAAAAGACAAGCAAAAAGAAGATACATTTCGAAAGAAAAGAAACGAGGTATCAGAGTTTATTCAACGAACGAAATCAAGCTACTACATGAAAGCCTTTGAAAACTGCAAGAAACATCCATTAAAAATGTGGGGACTAATAAAGAGCCTGTCCTGCAGTAAATTCACTAAAAAATCCGCCCCCAGGAAACTTAAATCACAAAATGGCACTGTTACTGACTTAAAAGACATATGCGAATGTTTCAATGATTTCTTTGCAAATACGGGCAAATCAAATTCCCATAAAATATCACCAAACGGGTAGTGCCCTGGCGGGTTCATCCGGAACTAGCTCGTCTTCTCTTAGCGATTTAGAACCAGCTACAGCAGATGAAATCCTAAAAATAATTAATAATTTAAATAATAACATAAGCTCAGGTTTAGAAGGTATCACCACAAAATCAGTACAACGTGTTGCAAATCTAATTCTTGAACTCACTAATTGCATAAACAAATGTATGAAATCGGGTACTTTTCCAAATAGTCTTAAGGTTGCAAAAGTTACGCCAGTTTATAAAATCGGAGTTAAAACAGAGCCGAGCAACTATCGTCCTATTTCAGTTCTTCCAGTGCTTTCAAAAAAATTTGATAGGCCTCGAAAAGTACCTAACTACTCTAAACTTCATATATGAAAAGCAATACGGTTTATACACTCACAATAGACCTTGTGACAAATATAAAACTTAGTATTGACAAAAAGGAAATGGCCGTGGGTGTTTTTATCGATCTAAAGAAGGCGTGGCTAATTTTAGATAATAAGCTGACGTGGTTTCCACATATTAAAAAAATAAAATTACAATCACTCACGGGTACCCTACGAGGTGTTCGTTGCTTACCACGTCAAGTTCGCTATACAATCTACTTCTCCCTTGTTAAGCCACATATTGACTACCTAGTGGAAATATGGGGTACCGCTGCTAAAACACACACTAACCTATTACAAACTGCACAAAATAAACTACTAAAAATGTTATTTAATTATGACTATCTAATTCCAACAGAAACTCTATACAAAGAAATTAAAGTAATGCACATAACACAAACATAAGTACATATATAATACATGCATACTAATACGAGAAATACTAAATTAAAATGTACACACAAACATAACCTTCACAAAAAATATAAAAAAACATAAAATGAAACTGAACTGAAACAATGAACAGGACTTTTTACAACTACACCCAACCCGCACAAACTACGGAAGAAAAACTATTATGTATGAAGGATCTAAAATATTCAATAAATTGCCGAGGGACCTCAGAGAAATTAAATCTAAAACTACTTTTAAAAACTAATTAAAAAATTTATAATAAAAAACTCACTTTCCCTAAAATAGTTTCCGAGCCACATCCAGTAACCGCTGATCTGTGTTGTACGGAAACTTGTTTACGTACTCTGACGGTTGAGCCCGTGTATCGAACTAACACTTGTTAATATTATTTGTAACCTTCCCTCAAACCATTATAATCGATGCCCAGTTTTGTAATATGTCCAACATTTAGTTTATTTTATGATATGTTTAGTTTTAATATTATCATGTAAGTGAATTGTTATTGTTATGAGAATAAATGATCTCTAACCCCATATATGTATGTCACCGGAAAATAGCAAACTCCGTAAGATTATAAAATAACTTGAGAGATTGGAAACTCTCGATAAATTGTCAACTGAACATTTGGAATACTATTTTACGCATCAATATTTGATAGTCTAGATAAATTGTAGACCAGACAGCTGATTGGTCGCTACACTGTTGGACCGAAACAAAAACAATCTCCTTACTAGTTTCCGACTTCTGCAGTTCTTCGGTTTGTTTCAAACTAACTGCTGAGTTTTGCTTGTCTTCGTATATCTTCCCTAGCACAAATGCCTTTATATGATATCGAGACGGAAACTTTCCCTTCCCAAGTCCTCCGAAATTAAACCAGTAGTAGTTCTGAACATATTCGATGTTCTCTTTATGGAAATAATATTGATTTACACAATATTCGCGTTCTGCAGGCAACCACGCGCGGTTTAATTTCTGTTTCGAATCACCCATGGTGACTGTTCTAAGTAAAGTTCGGAGCGAGACTGAGTGAACAAGAAGTTAGCGGCCGACATACCCAGCAAGCCACCTGCCTCCCCCCGCTACACTCTGACGCATCACTTTGCGCGGGAACTCGAAAAATTAGATAATACTTTATTTGAAAAAATGTTGTGAAATTTCAGGTTTATTGCACAATAGTAGATTTATTAACCATGGAAATATCAAAGTGCCTTATGTGAAGGGCACTTTCTTGCGAGTTCTTTAAGCTCTCTCAAATCGAAATTCTAAAATGCAACGGATAGGTACCTACTATAAGAACAAAAAAAAACTTGACTTGACTTTAGTGGCTCTAATATTTATTGAAAATTAAAGGTCAGTTCACATTTGATAAATCAGATCACTTGTGGATACAGATCACCTTTATTAATAGGGCTCAAGGGCCTTAGTACATCAGGCGAGATACAATATTATTGTGTAATACAACAGAAACAAAATTTTGTTGAATTATTTTGTTCAATTTTCGGCAACCGTAACACACGCACAGAATCTCGTAAGTCATGCGTAGGCTCTCGAAGTCATGTGTAGGCTGACTACGAGATATCAATATCGTGTTCAGGCTAGGATAGGCTCATAGTCCGCCAAATAAAATAACCCTAAATACTTTATTTTTGTAAAAATAGTAGACCTAGTAATATTATTTTTTGATTCACAGAAAGTGTGAAAACTAGAGTACCTACTCTTCAGCCTCTTTAAAACCGTCGCTGCTTTCAGTGTTATTTTCATTGGAAATATAATTGCGCAACTCGTTCCCAACAACTAATCCCTAGTGAAACCGATGATATGTCAATATCGTTATAGCGCTCATGACAAGGCATTTTCGTCTTTACTCAATTATCTACTATTGTGCAATACATTTGTAATTACACAATATAGGAGGAACGAGTGTGCAATATATGCCATAATAACAGATAATATATTATCACTTGAAATAACGTTCACATGATATAATTTTCATATGCTATAAAAACAAATAACCTAATTTCATGTGATCTAATATTACATTTCATATAAACTTCTCTTGCTCTAATATCATTTAGTATAACGCTCATCTCATATAATTTTCAATTAGTATATTGCTCTTTTTATATAACGTTCAGTTGACCTAATTTTCATTTGACATAATTTTCATATTTACTCATTTTCTGCCCAAATTCTGTAGTGAATAAGTAAATATCAGAAAACATCATACTGTTATAACCTAACCTAACCCACATGATTCACCAACCATAGAGGGGATCTGATGCAGGTATATATGAGGTGAATATGAAAGAACAAAAAAATAGAATTTGAATATTATACTAACTGAATATTAGTTCAAATGTGCATTATAGAAAGTGTTTATTAAACCATATAAAATTAGGTAAACTGAAATTTCATCGTTATACTAAAAAAAAATATATATTAAATGAAATTAGGTCATGTGATCGTTAGAACTTTTGTTATTATGTCAAATAGTACGCACCCAGAAGGAACCACAGTGACTAATTTTCCGAGTTGCCGCGGCGATAATACGTCAACATTGCTGGCTTGGCAGTGCACAACCCACTGTCATATTTAGCCGACTGCCCCAAAAGATTTTCAGGCAGTAGGTGGCATCAAATCTGTGATTGAATTAAAATAAAAGCCTGGAACTGTATGAAACTGCTAGAAAAGTGACATGTATGGAACTTTTTGGTCACTTTTTGCTCATTCAAAGTATTTTTTGAAATGGCTATGTAATCTTCATTTCAACCAGAGAAAATTGCAGAGCCTATTGCTGAAGAAAAATAATTACTAATAAATAAAATATTAATTTATGTAGAGACAATAAAAAATAGGTAAAGTTGTGACTAAATGCGAACGATACGACGATTGATCATCCAAATACTGGTTGCAAACATTCCTCGCTTTATCATTTGTTCTCTGGAAAACCCGCGAAAAGATTGTTAATAAACACAACTTGTGTCAATACACGTGCAATACATTAAGGGGATTCTGGACGGTAGATGATACTTTGCAATTTTGAGTTGTGATCGAATTAATTGTACTAGAAACCACCATTTTTTTTCCCACACAACAAATTAACAATCTAAGGCCTTAATCTTAGCCTTGGCCTTAAACTTCTGTGCCTCTGGGCGGAGCTAGGCTGGCTAACTTAGCCAGAACCTTCCTAAGCACAACGGACCGAATAAGAATCTAAGTGCGGAAAATGGGGTCCCTAATCTACTCTCTAATCTAGCGACATCAGTGACGGCACATCGCAAAGTAGTGTTGGATTTACGGTGTGTACAGTACAGGCTGTAAAATGATTCTCGCCCCTATTACCCGTAGGTACATACTTTGTCACAATTTTCTGGGTTTCTTAGAATTTAAAAGTTTGGTTTGAATTGCATGTCTGCGTAATAGTTTTTGGGTACATTTCTGAAATAAATAAAATCAATATCCTTTATTTCAAATAGAACATTTAGACTTTTGAATTGTCAAGATCAGTCAGTCAAAGAGACAGCAGCAAGAATGTCCCTCATCAAATACACTCACCACGGCACTTGCACGTTCCAAAGCGTCGAACCTATGGAGAAAAACGTTCAAGAAACTCAATGGATACTCTTGTGTAGTTACTTTGCTTACTAACGGCCGGTTTCAATAACGTACATATATGTATACCTTTAACCAACTGTCGAATTAGCTACCAACAGTAGATGAAACCTCATGTTTGCCTTTCAAACAATTTGTAAAAGATAGATACGTTATTGAAACCGGCCGTAAATCAGTACCAGTTACGAAATCATAGTGATTAGTACATTCGTTTTGAATTAATTCATGCGTGAAGTTTTACAATGCTAAAAAGATTAAATCTATAATCTTGACTCAATCCAAAGATGGTCTTACATTAGGTCCATTAATGTTTACACCTTAGTCGTTGTAAAGCATTGAGCCAAGCATTTTATCATCGATGTATTCCAACAGTTTATATGTATATGGTTTATTGAATAGTATTAGTTTTATTCAATTATTATGTTATTTCATTCAATTCTTGTTTGGTGATATTTTACTATAACACTTTCAACATGAAAGTTGACGCTACTTTAGCAAGTCTTTACCTTGTTGAACTATTTTTTCTTTTATTCCAATAATATAGTTATGTGTATAACTTCGTTTACTAAAAAGATGTAGATTATTTCTAACGTACATGATGTTTTCATATATATATTGACAAAGTACTGTTATGATATTAATATCCGTTCACAGTTCTTTCAGAGAATCGGTAAATCGTCGGCGGCTATTATAAATGACTCTTTTCTGCAAAATTAAATTATACTCATTGTCTTGTCACAATCACTACTTTTGACATTTGGTAAAGTAAATCGAAATGCACTACATAGGGCAGATCATTTATATAAACTAAAAAGAAGAAAGGACCCATTGAGTCCTGAGGTACCATCATTTTCAAGTTGTTATATGAACTACTTGCTGTATAACATTCAACTACGATTTACAAGTTCAAGGCTACGAGTTCAAGGCTGTTTTGCCTACTTTGTTATGCTGAAGTTTCGGGAGTAATGTTTTGTGACACACAATCAAATGCTTTCGACCAGTCGCAGAAAATACCTACGGCATCTTGCACTCTTGCCCATCCATTAAAGACGTGTTTTAATCAATTAAACACGCGTTAGTTGAACAGCGTCTCTTGGTGAAACCATACTGTTTATCGTGTAAGATGTTAACTGCAATTGATTGATTACCTTTTCTAACTTGCTTTGCTTGCCTTGCCATAAACCGGCAATAAAGAGACGGGTCCTTAATGATTGCTGTCTTTACTGAACTCACCCACCCTGTCGCCCTATGTAATGTTTTCTTCATCTATCTTCTCTGTAACGTAAATTGTGTACATAATAAAGAGTATTGTATAAAAAATGGAGTTGGAATAAAAATATGTTCTTTTATTTAAAATAATTTATGAAAATATAATAATTTGATGACAGTCATTAGCTCTCATTCCTTTTTCGAGCATGTTCGCTTGCTCAGCACCGTGTTAATCAAAACCGTACGACATTATGCAGTGCGGGAGTGCAGCTCGCTCAGGTGGAAAGCACAGCAGAGCGCTTGTCCCTGTTCTGGTTGCGGGAGTAGTTGCGCGCCTTGCTCGCCGCTCTGTTCTGTAGGTGCTGGAATGGACAACTATAATGTTAGCATCTAGAACCTTTATGACCAAAAACTATCACTTAAGATGACCCGAGGTGTTGTTTGCTAAGCGATGAAAAGTAAAAATATGTCGAAAAAGTGGAATTAAAGCTATTAAATGCTATAGTATCTGTTTTATTAACGCAGTGGCGTTCGTGTGTAGTGGCCAATGGCGACGAAGTAACGATAAGTTGCCGTGATATTTGTGTACATACCCGTTGCAGTTTTTTAGGCTTCTCTTGCTGCAGTTTTGTAGGCACTTTAGACATCATCTCCTGGGGCGGCTCTGCTGGCAGTTGCAGCTGTGCGCGCAGGCGCGGACAGTGCGGCGCCAACACTTGCAGCGCTCCGCCCAGCGCGCCCGCCAGCGCCGCGTACGCCGCGCCGCGCGACCAGCCACACCACGTAGCTGTCTCTGTGCCGATGTGCGCCGAGCCGCACGGTGCTGAGCCCTCCTGGAAGATACATCGTGTTGAAGTTAAATCAGATTGTTACCGACTCAAATTCGTTAGGTATACGCCTAGATTATATAGGCCAGCAGTTTATTAAGCAGCTGCTCAAGTCAATCTTCAAGTTTAAGCAACGCTTGTCGAGGTCGGATCGTGGATAGGTAAACACGTGCTTTCCGAGGCACGTTTTGGTGTGTTATCAATAACATACCAAGACGTGCCTCGGGAAGCACATTAAGCCGTTGGTCTCGTATGTCATATGTAGAAATTGGCCAGTCGTGCAATGGTAGCCAAAAGCCAGAAAATCTGACACCAGTCTCGCCAAAGGATATCTTGTTCCCTGTAAAACACTGGGTCACAACTACTCAGTTGCAAGCAGTTAATCTGGAAGCCGACCCCAATATGTATAGCTGGAAAAAGGTGATGCAGGCAGGCATTTGAAGTGGTTATCATCCCTCGCTGTGTCGTACGCTATGGTTCATTTCTTTATATTATACGCAGCGTACCTCGAAGTACTTGAGGATGTCCCTGAAGGTAGCTCGCTGTATCTTGTTTGCTTTCTTGGCGAGAGACTTGTGCGAGTCTCGCGCTAACTCGGTCAGTCGTGGCAGTAGTAGGTCCACGTGTGCTGCTAGCGGGTTGTCCGAGTTGTCGTCGTTTGTCACTGTCTCGTACGCGATGGCGAGCGCACCGCCTGCTGCCATGCGGACCTGAGATTGAGAAAAATGTGTTGATTAACAAAAACAATCCATTTTGGTTACCGTTGTTGAATGTTTGATAAAAACTAAGGTAAGGTTACCTCAAGTGACACCGCCTCCAACAACTCCCCGAGCCTGGCAAAGCTGGGCGCCTGGTTGTTTAAAAGCGACAGCGCGTGGTTGGGCGACAACAGCGGCAACAGTAGTGCCCAGCCGTCCAGTGCGGCGGCGTGCCACGCGCCTTCTTCTACAGCTACGCTTGATACCTTCACGCTGCTGTCATCCTGGGGGAGACACACCGCAATTTATTAAATTGAGAACTTATTGTCATCCTCGTGAGGTTAGGCTCTAGACAAGTGATATTCTGTTAGCGATAGCGTGGTGAAGGTAATTGTCAATACATGAAAATGTGTGAGATTGTCAAAATGTCACATGATCAATCCCTGGTATTTTGTTTTTTTTGACAATCGCCGTCGCTAATAGAATGGCACTTTCTTTAGAGCCTCTTAATTCAATTGGATACTTTGACAGCTGTCATGGCGGGAGTCTTGTTTGTTCGGACACTTTCAGAAATTTCATTGCGTCATGCGCCATTCACATATAGTTTACCTTGAGATAGCTGCCTCTAAAGATGGTCTCGTACATGCGCATGACCTCTAAGATCTTAGTGATGTCATCCTCCAATAAGTAGCACAACACGGCTAACGATGAGCAGCACTGAAACATTTTTTATAGTTATTGATAGGTCTGAACACTATCTCCTGATGTGCCTGATGGTAATCCATAATGTGGACGAAAATAAGTAGAGCACGCTTGCCTAGTAGTAAGTACCTAGCTGTTTATTCACTAAAAAAAGGTTTCTATAGCTACCGGGTAACACTCACAGCGGCGAGGAAAGTTCTCGTTAGCTGTACGCTCAACGAAAGTATATGCTTATGGGTTTTGTCCACCATGCGCCGGTTGCGCTTTGTCATACGTCGTGAAGCCCGCTGATGGAACGGACTTGGCGGCATTAAGCCACTGTAACTTAGCTCTTGGACTGTATTGATATATATATATATCTTGGAAGTATAAAATTAGAATAGTATAACATAAGTGTGTGTTGTTTACCTCAGTGCGTGTGTCGAGTGAGGCAGACTTGTCAGTGGCGGTGGCGGAGAGCGCGGGCCGCACCTCGCGTGTGAACTGCTCTGTACCCTCCTCGCCGATCTGGGGGACAAGGGAGGGGATTGAAGGTTAAATTAACCTAAGGTTAAGTTGTGTTATCCCAGGAATTTATTAAAGGTCAAGCTGCCAGCAGCCAGGGTGACCGTCAATTTAGTCAGATCTTGATAATCACCTGTAACGCCAGCAGCGGCGCAACGGCAGCAGCTGCCTTCCTCTCCGAGTCCTTGCCTCGGCGCAGTGCGCGCGACACATGGTCAGCCAACGTGGCGCGGTGCGCGGCCAGCAAGCCTTCCACTGCGCGCCGCTGTAGAGCCGCGCGGAGCGACAAGAATGCGCTCGCACGTGCTGCGTGCCCGTGAGCGTCCAGTGACTGGATCATTTCGAGGATCTCCCCTTCAAATTTTTCCTTAAGCATTTGCCTTTGCACTTGTTCTATGGAAAGGAGAAATATTTTCAAACTGAATAAATCCGAGACCTATGGCATAATTATTGAACAAAGCATAAGTGTCTCATGAAGTGTTTTTTTGTGAATGACATATCTGATAAGTAATATTAATCATACGATATGCGAGATGCGAATGATGCGCCTTTCGCGAATAACGATAAAGTATTTCGTAATATTACCTACATTTGATTAGATTCCGAACAATCGTTGTGATAAATTAAAACACGACATGTTTTGTTTTATTGTGGATCGTTGGATGACTCATCATTATAAGCTGTTTATAACGTTCTGTCTTTATATCGAGTAATTATTATTTGTATTATTAATTTCTAGTGAAAGCAACTAGGTATATATACTAACCTTTATCAGGCTTCACTTCCTCTTCTTCCTCTTCGACCGACTCATTGTAATAATACCACCAATAAGGACGTCCTTCTATAACTGGTTCATCACTTGTCTGTTTTTCATTAAATGAACGTGGCCCACTCCATTTAGCATTCCGTTCTTTCCCTGTGGAAATATTAAAATGATTGTTGATTATTCCTATCACAGTACATTCTGTTACTTCACAAGTAATTAATACAATGCGTTACATTTGATCGCCTGATGCTGCAGTCCCATATCTACAGACTCTGTTCTGACGATCCGGTTTTCTCCCGTCTTTCTGCCCCATTTTGTGATGCTCAGCTCATCTGCAATGAAAATGGTGTAAGGTTAAGCCGAAATGAACCAGGTCCTGCTTTCGTATTACTGTAGGGGCGTGACCTAAGTGGTACCTGGTGGGATTCGTTACGCTGCTAATTTAAACACTCAAATAACTTTAAAATGTTTATTTCTGAGAGTTAAACTAACGCTACGAGTTGGGCTAAGTAATCGCTAAAATGAAGTAAAATGAATGCACCCGGTTGCTGTCCGTAATGCACTGAGCTCGTGGCGCATTTAGTGCGACCGCGTTGCATCGCTAGCTCAGCAAACGTTGTCGATTGCAATTACTGCATCAAACAATTACCAAATATTAGATGACATGTTTTGGGACTCAGCAATATTGAAGAACTAAATTCCAAGACCCGTCAAAACATATCATCAAAATTATAGTTAACAAATAATGCCATCACGGTTATCGAAGCGGCCCGACATTGTATCGACAAACGATTTGAGTAGGTTTCAATTCCTGTGCCTATGGTGTGTTTAATAATCTTTACTACCTGATCCTCGCAACTGCGTCTGCGTTTTTGCAACATATTTCATTGATGCTCCGCTCCTATTAGTCGGGAAACACATATCCATTCACACTCACTCACACCACACACACCACACATTCTTACACACCTCCACACGATTACTTTGTTTTTGTTTTTCTTTATATTTTTTAATATATCGCACTTTTCCGAATACCTACTAAAATGGAATGTCTATTCAATAGCTTATATTATGAGTTGTGACTAGTGGAAGAGCGGAACTTCCTAACACAAGTATATTTATTACTTAAATGGAAATTCCCTAATGACCTAATGATAACGTATTCTTTAGTTATTGAAATAAACAATTATTTATTTATTAGTCGTGATTGTATATAGTCTATAGCCTTCCTCGTATTAATATACGAGGAAGGCCTTCCTTATATTAGTATAGATAGGTAGTATTATATAATAGTATATATAGATATTATATATGTACATCATGTAAGGATTATATGTATAGATTTGATTGTACAATTCAAGAAGGATTATAAAATCCAATCTACACTGTATGGCATTAGGTTGTGAACGTTAAAAATAATATTATTATCACTGCACTGAAATCTGCTTGGCGATGGACCGATTCAAAAACAATCAGCGGGGACAACATTTATGCCTGGAGGCTTAATTAGTTTGATTTACTTGTTAACGAAGACGTACGAAGGTTTTCGACATCGGAAAACGAATTGCGGAACTAAAATGGGGCTGGGCAGGACACCTGGCAAGGCGCGGTGATGATAGGTGGAGTAAGGCAGTGACCGAGTGGCGCCCGAGGACTGGAAGAAGAAGTATTGGTCGGCCGGCGGCGAGATGGGCGGACGACATTGTTGCCATCGCGGGTAGAACCTGGATGAGGCTGGCACAGGAACGTGGGGATTGGCACAAGAAAAGAGAGGCCTGTGCTCAGCAGCGGGCGAAGTCGGGCTGTGGATGATGACTTCTTAATGCTTGAGTTTATTTGTTTTTGATGGCATAATAGAATGTGCTAGCTAACAAGTGTCAATTAATTTCATTGACTTACTTATTAGACATAAAATCTTTCGTGTCATGTTTTGTAAACTTTGCATACTGCTGTATAAATTCAAGTTTTTATAACTTAACAGACAGATGTGTTGCTGGGGAGTTTGTTGCGCCACTTCTTCTTCCCAGCTAAAACACTAGGAAGTGGTGACGGGCGGGCGTTTTGGGGGACTGTCTTTTGTGTAGAACTTTGACGTTCAAAAAGTGCTGGCACTCAGCCTAATTTGAATAAATGACTTTTGATTTTGATCTCCTTACTTGTTTCCGACTTCTGCAGTTCTTCGGTTTGTTTCAAACTAGCTGCTGAGCTTTGCTTGTCTTCGTATATCTTCCCCAGCACAAATGCCTTTATATGATCTCGAGATGGATACTTTCTCTTCGCATATCCTCCGAAATTCTTGCAGTAGGAGTACTGAGCATAATCGAGATTCTCTTTATATAAATAATATTGATTTACACAAAACTCGCGTTCTGCACGCGACCACGCGCGGTTTCCTTTCGGTTTTGCACCACCCATGGTGACTGTGCTTAGTAAAATTCCGAGCGAGACTGAGTAAGCAAGGAGCTAGCGGCTTAGCATACCCTGCGAGCCGGTCTGCTCCCCCCGCTACCCGCTGGACGCTGACGTATCACTTTGCGCGAGAACTCGGGGGATTCTATAATAATTAATTACCTATTGTAAATATGATGGAAATTACTCTACAATTGACCTATCACTTTGCGCGGAAACTCGGGGGATTCTATAATAATTAATTATTGTAAATATGTTGTAAAATTACTCTACAATTGCGCAATAGTAGATTTATTAAGCATGGGGAAAACAACACCTTAAGTAACAGGGGTTTTCACTATAAAACGTAATAAATACGAAGAATAGAAATACACAGTGTTTTATTAGATCTATTTTTAAATTTAAAATGCAACGTGTTAATATTTAATTAAAATGAAAGTTTTTTAATTTTTCATACCTACATTAGATCGGTTAAGTTATATTTTGTTTGGTAAGCTATAATATGTACAAGTAACAACTAAATACTTAAACAACTAGACTAATAATCGCGAAATTATGTACAAACGCGTATAAAAACAAAATAAATCATTGGTCATCAAAAAATTCATCCACAATCTTAGTAAGCTTAACATTTATTTAAAGAATTCAAACTAGACCTTAGAACGTAGACGAGGTCATTGATATATGAAAAAAAATGTTTGTTTTTATGGGTGCGCCAAAGTTCACCTAAATTTTCAACTCCGAGAGTTGGAAATCCGAAAATGTTCTTCCTAACAATCACAATTCCTAACTACTCTGTCTCTAATGTTCATAATTCCGAAGTATTCAACTTCATAATGTCAGTAGCAATAAACATCTATTATACTTTTATTTGTTTTCCTATATTTTCTCAAAATAACAATCTTTTACACTATTATTCAAAGTCATATCTTTTTTGTTTTATAAATATATTTATTTAATTCATTCTAAATTCGTGTTACTTACTTAAAAACTTCTCTTCTGTTCTTCTGTTCTTAAAACTATTAACTTAAACTATTTACATCTACTAAACCTAAGTATGTACATATACAAAAACAAAGTACACTCAGGCGTCAAAGTATTCCTCCGCATCGCTGTCATCCGGAAACGTGCCCAGAAGACTGGTTTTTTTTTTTTTTGTTTACATTTCTTTTTATTCATAATAACGAGTTCAAGTTTGTTGGCATATTAGCACGTATACTTGAGGAAGTGCTTGCTTCGCATTCACTAATTATATGAACTGGTTTTTTGTGTTTATTAATTAAAGCGTCTTCTTTAATTTTATTTAGGTATAGCGGTGTGTACCTGCAAAGATATCCATAGGTTAGGTTAGGTTACAACTGTGACCTCCCGGCCCGCAGCAGGCGCATCGGGCGTCGGAGGAGGGCATACGCTGCCCTCTTCCGGCCCCCCTAACTGGGTCCGGACTTGGGGATGTCCGTCGCCCCCCATTCATCCGGACACGAGGTGGCGGCACTTGGTGTTCCCGTGCGCCCCTCTTTGACGTAGCGGGGGGAGTCAAACACCTCACTCCCCCCGCCGACGCCAGGTGGCCCGCAGAGGCTGGCCGGGCACCAGCCGGGGATTACGGAAGTCGAATTCGTTCCCGCGATCCCCGGCGTAGGTGGGAGATGGAACACCGGGGTGGTTTTAGTCAGTAAGAGTCTGACAGACCCTTCCGCCCGCCCCTGGGCGGAGGACATCTATGAGGATTTCCCCCCTCCTTTCCCCATAAATATCATCTTCTACCCACATATATTTTTTATTACACTTGATAAATGGTTTCTTTCTGAGTATGAGTGAATATATTATGGTAATTATGTTTAGGGATAAAAGCGTTATGATAAAAAACAGTAGGAGTTTAAATATATTTACATTAATGATATTATTAATAACAATTTTCGGAAACATGAGTGTTATGAACATTGCCGGTAGCACTACAAATAGTATGAATGAAAACTTTAGGATGAAAAATTTTAGGAACAGTGATCATTCGGATTACAAATCATTAGGAAGAACAATTTCGGGTAAAGAAGTTTAGGTGAGCCAATATGGACCCGGTTATTTATATGTATATCATGGGCGAGGTGCAATAATATTTAGCCACAGAATTCAAACATAGAGTCACAGGCATGCGTAGGATCTCGTAGTCATTCGTAAGCTCCCGTAGTCATGTGTAGGCTTTCGTAGTAATGCGTAGGTTCTTGTAGACAAGCGTAGGCTCATAGTCCGCCAAATATAATAACCATAGATTAGATACTGTATTTAAATTTGAACAATAGGACTACTATTGTTATTATTGTTTCTCAGAAAGTATGAAAAGTAGAGTATTCTTTTCGGTAATCAATGTTCTCGTCTTGAGCCAGTTTTAAACCCTCGCAGTACTAAAGTTCTTTTCGTTGGAAAAATAATTGCGCAACTCGTGGCCTACAATAATTGTTTCACCAAATAATGTTGTGCAATTTTGATCCCTAGAGAAACCGATGACGCTTTAATATCGTTATGGCGCACGTGACACTGCCTTACTCCTTTTACTGAATCTTCTATTGTGCAATACAATGTAATTACACAATATAAATACAACAACAGAGTCTCATCTTCCGAGTTGCCGCGTTGACTCATGCGTCACCATTGCCGGGCGGGTAGCGGGGAGAGGGGGGGTGGCACGAGGCACGCGTACTGGCCGCTAGCTTGTTTACTTCTTCGTCTCAGTCATAGACTACTTTATATAGTATCAGTATCGGTCGGATTGGAAGTTCATAGACCAATAAAATAACTTATGAGGGGGCGTCCATAAATTACGTGAGATGTTTTTTTAAATTTTCTGTCCCTCCCTCCCCCCCTGGTGAGGTGTCGTGAGTTATTCAACCCCCTCCCCATCCCCCAATCTCACGTGAGATTTTTCAAAATGTGTGGTTTGACAGTCAGTAGATGTATAACGTCGAAGTATGAATGAAATTATTTTCTTTCGAACGAATTAGTGAATGATCTTAATCGTATTACGATTACGCTTAAGATTAAATCTTAAGCATGTACAATCTGGATTAAATGGACCAAAATAGCACAATTCTTTTTGTTTCAATCAGAAAAAAAAATTGCGTGATATTTGCCGAGACCCCCCTCTCTCCAACGTAAGATTAGATGAGATTTGACTCGACCCCCTCCCCCGCTTAAACATCTCACGTATTTTATGAACGCCCCCTTTAAAAGTTCACTAAGCACTGTCGTCCTGGAGTCACCATCCCTCATGGATCGTTGTAATGCATGTGTACGGTGCAACCGCACATAAATTGCACTGTCATCAAAATTGAATTGTAATAAATTTACACTCATTTTACATCAAGTCAGTTCATTTTCGGACCGCGTCATAGCAACACCTCATTTATTGTGAGTTAAGGTCGTGGACTCAATACACATTTCGAATGATAAAGGTACATAGTTTTACTAAATATCATTCAGCATCCCTATCAATCAGCAAAAGACGGGCGGGCACAATCGTTCAGCATGCGTGGTTGCTCAAAAGTGCAGCGCGCGTTTTCTGTAGAACAATATTAATTAATTTTAAACAATGGTCTCACCGTGACTGTTACACGCGTCTAAACACGTTTGAAACTGGCTCTTATACCATAGTCTTAGCGAAACCTCCTTCTCCAAAACCTGGTACAAGCGGTGCACTATAAAAGGAAGCGCGCGGATAGCAGCGGGTCTCTCATCGGCCGCCCGATACGAACCCTCCCGCATCTCTAAGGTACGCCGACCGAGGCATACCCTCATCACGCCCGACGACTCTACCACTCTCCTCCATGAGAGTCGCAAAGAGACCAGCACTCTTCGCAAACCACGACCGCCGTCCTTCCGCCCTCGCCGCCGAGGCCCGCCGCGACATCCCCGTCAAAATCCGCCCCGACCCTTGCTCGAGCCAGCCCGCGCCGCTGAGCCTGTAGTCTTAAATTCGCCCCTAAATAATAATTCCAGTTCGATCCAGCCCGTCCCTAGCTGTCCTCTCCCCAGCGACGCCCTAAGCCGAGGCCCGTACCCCACAGGGGGTGCCCTTAGCGTGTAGTCGCTTAGTTTGTAAGTTTTTTATAAGCCCTGGCTGGAGGCTTTAATATTATATTAAGGCCACCATAGGCAAGCCCGGTTAAGCAGTCGACAACCTTATAGGTTGAACTGCGAGAAGCCACTCAAAAACTCAAAACAGCAGCGGGTCTCTCGATTATCGGTCGGCAACGGTTGAACATCGCTACCCTCGTTTGTATTTTTCATATTTCAGTCGCTATATTGTTATTTTGCTAATCAATTTATATCAGTTGCAGTAATTAGAGTTCGGATGTCTTATTTTTTAAATTATCTTTGTTGTGATTTTGGTTATTAAACTTTGATTGTTGATTAAATAAATTAGGAAGTAATTGTGCGTATTTTTAAAAAAAACTGTCTTCACTTGTGGTTTCTAAGAATAGGTTTCAGGTTCACAATACACCATATTATATTTATTTTCCTTATCCAGTCGGTATTGATTCGGAAAAGTGCACAACTGACTTCTCTAATTCTGCTTGTTACGTAGGGCTAGCCATACGACTAAGTACAACCACATGCAGCAAGGGACTCAAGCTAGTCCAAAACGTGCCCTGTTTTCCTGTATCCCTAGTAAAATGTTTTATTATTGTGTAATACGACAACGACAACCATTATCGTATCTTACATCGTGAAATAACTGCTTTTACCGAGTTTCCGATGATCTGATGCGTCAGCTTCGGTCGAGTAGCGGGGAGCTGCGGGGAAAGCCGTCTGAGATGTTTGTTTAGCCACAAGTTGGTTACTCACTTAGTCTCGCTTCGAAGTTCACCTAGCACAGTCACCATCATGGGTCGTTCGAAATCGAACCCAAATCGCGGGATATCGAAAGAAGAACGCGAATTTTGCATAGAGCAATATTATTTAAAGCTTGAGAACATCGCTGCTGTTCAGCGCTTATACTGGGCAAAGTACCGGGATCAATATAGGCGGAACCGGGACAAGTGTCCGACTTCAGAACAAATTACAGCATGGGTGAAGTTCCACGAAGCGAAGCAACGATCAGCGCTTAGTTGGAAACGACCTGTAAAACAGCAGAAGACCGATTCAAGTAAGTTAATGTTCATCTCAGTAACGCATTGTAACAATGCGCAATAAAAAATTGTTTCTGTTTTAGAAGAACATAATTACTGGTATTATAAAGACACAAAAGTTATTTATTGAACGATGCAATGATTGATCATCGAAAGCTAGGTAGCACACATACAATATACTCTTACACCTACGATATCTTCGTTATTCGCTAATGATATTGCGCAATCTTGTACTAAACCAAACAAAACAAATTGTACTTTCAACCATTTTTGAAATGATTTTCCATTCAATGAAAAAACAACCTAAGGCCTACCATATATCTAGTAGCTATTAACAACTATTAAATCATTCACCGTTATCGCGACCTCCAGTTTATGTATATCATATAACGTGTCAGCCGTTTTCATTTGTAGGTTAGTAGTGCAAGATGTCGTATTTACAGTGACATTATACCGCAAAGTAAGGGCGGATTTAAGCATTTCCCATGTAACTACAGGTTGGAAGCGTCATGGCTAAAGGTGTGCTTTTAGAGCAGCCTACCCTATACTCTTCCCGCTCAAAAAAAATCAAGTAACTGATAAATGTGGAGGCAACACCATTTTTTTATAATTCAACATTTCGTTTGATATGCGCTAGTGGGTATTAGTTCTGGGGAGTAGTTCTTAACTAAATGGCGTACAATAAACCTGTATAATATAAAATTTATGAAAATATAACAAATTTAATAACACAAAAGATCTCATTCCTTTTCCGAGAATGTTTGCACGCTCAGCTCCACGATAATCAAAATCGTGTGACATAGTGCAGTACGGGTATGCCGCGCGCTTACGGCCTGGCCACGGGAACGGGCGAAGCGGACGGTGCGGCGCGACGGTTCGTCTGGCGGGGCGGCAAACCATGCGGCACAGTTTGCAGGTCACGGGCAGTAGCGTTCACCGCCGCGACCAGTATCACCGAGAGCGAAATGTCTTTTTCAAAGTTATCTCGATATTGCTTGGAAACTAGTAGTTTTTTGGTTCGCCCTGTTCAGTAGCTGCTGGAATGGTGGTGTGCGACATGGTGCTGCGCGCTCAGGTGGCGAGCGCCGCGGAGCGCTTGTCTCTGTTCTTGTTGCGGGAGTAGTTGCGCGCCTTGCTCGCCGCCCTGTTCTGTAGCTGCTGGAATGGTGGTGTGCGACATGGTGCTGCGCGCTCAGGTGGCGAGCGCCGCGGAGCGCTTGTCTCTGTTCTTGTTGCGGGAGTAGTTGCGCGCCTTGCTCGCCGCCCTGTTCTGTAGCTGCTGGAATGGTGGTGTGCGACATGGTGCTGCGCGCTCAGGTGGCGAGCGCCGCGGAGCGCTTGTCTCTGTTCTTGTTGCGGGAGTAGTTGCGCGCCTTGCTCGCCGCCCTGTTCTGTAGCTGCTGGAATGGTGGTGTGCGACATGGTGCTGCGCGCTCAGGTGGCGAGCGCCGCGGAGCGCTTGTCTCTGTTCTTGTTGCGGGAGTAGTTGCGCGCCTTGCTCGCCGCCCTGTTCTGTAGCTGCTGGAATGGTGGTGTGCGACATGGTGCTGCGCGCTCAGGTGGCGAGCGCCGCGGAGCGCTTGTCTCTGTTCTTGTTGCGGGAGTAGTTGCGCGCCTTGCTCGCCGCCCTGTTCTGTAGCTGCTGGAATGGTGGTGTGCGACATGGTGCTGCGCGCTCAGGTGGCGAGCGCCGCGGAGCGCTTGTCTCTGTTCTTGTTGCGGGAGTAGTTGCGCGCCTTGCTCGCCGCCCTGTTCTGTAGCTGCTGGAATGGTGGTGTGCGACATGGTGCTGCGCGCTCAGGTGGCGAGCGCCGCGGAGCGCTTGTCTCTGTTCTTGTTGCGGGAGTAGTTGCGCGCCTTGCTCGCCGCCCTGTGCTGTAGCTGCTGAAATAGATAAACGTAATGTCAAAATCTAAAACTAATTACCAGAATCTGAAATATTCGTCTTTGCTTGCCTCCCTCTTATAATTCAATCGTCACAACACTCCGTCAGGGCGTATTATTATTTTCACCTTGAGGAAAAGAGGGCCATGGTCCGGGACGACATACAGTCAGGAGTGGAACAAGCCACCCACCGACTTTTATGGATAACGTCGCTTAAACAACACCGCTCAAGTTGGAAATTGGCAGTTTTTATTTTTAATTTCATTGGATGGAATTCTTTGTTCCGGATCGAACTGATAGTATTATATTTAAGGCGATCAACCAAAATCTAGACCAGCATTCAAATAGCTCCCCTGTACATTGGTTAAAGTAAATTATTTAGTTTTATTGCTTTATTGTAAAGTTAGTCAAATAACTTGACACGTATTGTTTGTTCAGCAATGAGAAGTCGAAAGAGTCTTTAGAACATTTTACCTATCAAAGACGGGTGCTGGAATTATAGGTATCAGAGGTGCTAAAATAAACATAATTTCCATTGCCATGTTTTCTTTTTTAGTTAAATAATAGGTTGTTCCACTTATTTGGCTCAGAGTACGGAACCTTTAAATACGCCACTGCACTGCGCTCGTGTCTTGCTCGATGACGAAGGAGTAATGAAAAGTTGCTATGATATTTGTGTACATACCCGCTGCAGTTTTGTAGGCTTCTCTTGCTGCAGTTTTGTAGGCTTCTCTTGCTGCAGTTTTGTAGGCTTCTCTTGCTGCAGTTTTGTAGGCTTCTCTTGCTGCAGTTTTGTAGGCTTCTCTTGCTGCAGTTTTGTAGGCTTCTCTTGCTGCAGTTTTGTAGGCTTCTCTTGCTGCAGTTTTGTAGGCTTCTCTTGCTGCAGTTTTGTAGGCTTCTCTTGCTGCAGTTTTGTAGGCTTCTCTTGCTGCAGTTTTGTAGGCTTCTCTTGCTGCAGTTTTGTAGGCTTCTCTTGCTGCAGTTTTGTAGGCTTCTCTTGCTGCAGTTTTGTAGGCTTCTCTTGCTGCAGTTTTGTAGGCTTCTCTTGCTGCAGTTTTGTAGGCTTCTCTTGCTGCAGTTTTGTAGGCTTCTCTTGCTGCAGTTTTGTAGGCTTCTCTTGCTGCAGTTTTGTAGGCTTCTCTTGCTGCAGTTTTGTAGGCTTCTCTTGCTGCAGTTTTGTAGGCTTCTCTTGCTGCAGTTTTGTAGGCTTCTCTTGCTGCAGTTTTGTAGGCTTCTCTTGCTGCAGTTTTGTAGGCTTCTCTTGCTGCAGTTTTGTAGGCTTCTCTTGCTGCAGTTTTGTAGGCTTCTCTTGCTGCAGTTTTGTAGGCTTCTCTTGCTGCAGTTTTGTAGGCTTCTCTTGCTGCAGTTTTGTAGGCTTCTCTTGCTGCAGTTTTGTAGGCTTCTCTTGCTGCAGTTTTGTAGGCTTCTCTTGCTGCAGTTTTGTAGGCTTCTCTTGCTGCAGTTTTGTAGGCTTCTCTTGCTGCAGTTTTGTAGGCTTCTCTTGAGGCACTATCTCCTGGAGCGACTTTGCTGGTAGCTGCAGCTGTGTGCGCAGGCGCGGACAGTGCGGCGCCAACACTTGCAGCGCTCCGCCCAGCGCGCCCGCCAGCGCCGCGTACGCCGCGCCGCGCGACCAGCCACACCACGTAGCTGTCTCTGTGCCGATGTGCACCGAGCCGCACGGTGCTGAGCCCTCCTGGAAGATGCATCGTGTTGGCGTTCAATCAGATTGTTATAGACACAAATCCATTATTTGAAGCCGAATTTATATAGGCCAGCAGTTATTTGAGGAGCTCGTGGCTAATTAATAACAGCCGAATGGGTCGATCTTCGACGTTAAACTACTTTTGTCGAGGTCGGTCCATTTATGGGTGACTATTAATTATATACTGAAACTCCTACGTGTCTCAGCAAGCACGTTAAGCCATTGGTTCTAGCTGTCATGACAGTTGTTACGGTAGTCAGAAGCCAGAAAATCTGCTTAAAGAGTCAGTCGCGGCAGTAGTATGTCCACGTGTGCTGCTAGCGGGTTGTCTGAGTGGTCATCGTCTGTCACTGTTTCGTACGCGATGGCGAGCGCGCCGCCTGCTGCCATGCGGACCTGGGGTGGAGAACAATGCGTTAACTAAAACAGCCCATTTATATAATCGCAGTCTGATGTGTTAGATAAACACCTAGAAGTTACCTCAAGCGACACCGCCTCCAAAAACTCCCCAAGCCTGACAAAGCTGGGCGCTTGGTTATTTAACAGCGACATCGCGTGGTTGGGCGACAACAGCGGCAACAGTAGTGCCTAGCCGTCCAGTGCGGCGGCGTGCCCCGCGCCTTCTTCTACAGCTGCGTCTGATACCTTCACGTTACCATCATCCTGGGGAGGAACACCACACTTTATTACATTGAGAGCTCATCATCATCATCCTACAACACATCATAACGTATTATTGCGACATGCGCTATTTACATATATATACTTCGTGTGGAGAAGATAGTCATAGTTTACCTTGAGATAGCCGCCGCTGAAGATGGTCTCGTACATGCGCATGAATTCTAAGATCTCAGTGAGCTCTTCTTCTACCAAGTAGCACAACACGGCTAGCGATGAGCAGCACTGAAACAAATCAGTTAAATTTTAAGGTCACTAACGTTCGTTTGTAATAATATACAGGGTGTTGTAATTGACAGCTCATTAGTGTAGTCTCGAAAGATTGTGTTTTGTGTTGTTTACCTCAGTGCGTGTCTCGAATGAGCAAGACTTGTCAGTGGTGGTGGCGGCGAGCGCAGGCCGCAACTTACTCATGAACTGCTCCGTGCCGTCCTCGCCGATCTGTGGACACAAGCGGATGGTTAATCACGTGATGATCGTTGTCATAGCCAGATGGTAAAGGAACGACTTAATTGGCCTGTAAATTGAGGCTTAAGTTGGGCTGAAATTTGGAAATCCTAAGTGACCCAGTAAGGTTTCCCTAGGGAGTCATTACCGGTCATAACGTGCCCGTCAATCTAGTTAAATTATGACAATCACCTGTAACGCCAGCAGCGGCGCAATAGCAGCAGCTGCCTTCCTCTCTCCGTCCTTGCCTCGTCGCAGTGCGCGCGACACATGGTCGGCCAGCGTGGCGCGGTGCGCGGCCAGCAAACTATACACTGCGCGCCGCTGTAGAGCCGCGCGTAGCGACACGAACGCACTCGTGCGTGTTGCGTGCCCGTGAGCGTCCAGCGACTCGATCAGCTCTAGGACCTCCTCTTCGAATTTCTCTTTAAGTACTTGTTCTATGGAAAAGAGAAATATACCTCCATATTATTAGCATTACACGTTGTAACTGGTACGACACTACCACTCCAAAGATATTCTTCCGACGATTATTAAATCTGACGCCTATTGTATAATTATTCATTTAAGTGTGAAAATGTATTCAATGTGATTTCCAACAATCGTCGTTGTTGATAAACAAATATACATGAGTAGTTATCACCGTGACCTTCCTAGGTCATCAACACGGCCTTAACAAGTACAAATAAATTTTAGACTAAAACAAAAATCGATGTTGTTCGGGCAAAATCAAATGTATACAGTTATGTAGATCGAGTATCAATGACCTTATTTGATTTCGTAATTGAAATTTAATAACTATCAAATTTTCAATCTAAAGATTAATAAAATTTAGCAATACGTGATACTATACCATCTTTCTACTCTTGTTATTGCACCAGGGAATTGTACATCCTGTTTTTTTATTGTGTCGATCGTATCATTGGATGACTCGTCATCACAATTTGTTCCGTCTATTTTTATACAATTGTTTGTTACATTTATAAGTAGTGTTTTAAAACTTCATAGTTCAGGATTGTTTGAAAAGAAAATATTTGAATTATATTTACTTTTGTCAGGTTTCACTTCTTCTTCTTTCTCTTTGAACGGCTCGTTATAATAATACCACCAATAAGGACGTCCTGCTATATTAGGCTCTTCAATATTCTGTTTTTCATTAAATGGACGTGGTCCATTCCATTTAGTGTCCCGTTCTTTCCCTGTGGAAATATAAACATATTATTTAGTATTCTTATCACCGACATTCTGTAAGTTCACCAGTAATAAATATAATGCGTTACATTTAATCGCCTGATGCTGCGGTCCCATATCTACAGACTCTGTTCTGACGATCCGATTCTCTCCTGTCTTCCTGCCCCATTTTGTGCCACTACGCTTACCTGCAATGAAAATGTTTAATAAAATTAAATTTGCTATATATAATTTTGTTTATACAATGACAAGTTAATATTAAATTATTGCTGATAATTTTATAACTTAGTACTCGTCCGATAATAATAGTGTTGTTTTCTTAAACAAAATCGCTTTGAACTCGTGTGCCCGCGCGACCGCGAGCAGTAGTGGGCGAGCGAGATAAAGAGTGAGAAATGACATGAATTCATAAATGGCATTAGGTTGCGCAATGTTAAAATATAATTTTTCAGTGCACTGGCATGTGCTTGGCATTGAACCAAAACAGAACATTTCTGTAAATTCTACTTGTTTCTGTCTTCTGTTGTTCTTCAATTTGTTTCAAACTTAGTGCTGATTTTTGCTTCTCTTCGTGTCTTTTCGCTATCACCATGCCTTTATATGATCCTCAGTTGGACACCTATTCCTTTGCTTACCGTACTGGAACCAGTAGTAGTGCTGAACATATATGATTATCCCTTTATTTAAATAATATTGTTTTATACAAAACTCGCGTTCTGCACCCGACCACCCGTAGTGAAAGTTCGGTTTCGATCCACCCATGGTGTGTGTTATTAAAGATTCGAGCGAGACTGAGTGAACAAGAAGCTAGCAGTTAGAGCTACCCAGCAAGCTACCCGCCTTCCCCACTACTTGCTACACACTGACGTATCAGTATTTGAGGAACTCGGGAAATTGGTTAAGTTGGGGGGTCCCCCAAGGCTCAATTTTAGGTCCAATTTTGTTTCTAATTTCTATTAAAGACTTGCCGTACCTCATAAAAGATAAGCATGAAATAGTGTTATTTGCAGACGACACATCACTTTTATTTAAGCTCAAGCGTCAGCAGTTCGTTACTGACGATGCCAGTAGTACCATTGCAACTGTAGGTGTGGTTTAATATTAATAATCTTCAACGAAAAGAGAAAAAAGAACTAAATGCATAAAGTTAACGTTACTACGTTATGTTAGACAAGTGAACACTAGTGTCTCAATAAAAGGTGAAGCGTTAAAACCCGAAGATATCACAGTTTTCTTAGGCATAACTTTAGATGCGAAGCTTCAGTGGGATATATTATGCAAATATGGATAAATTATGCAAAAAACTTAGCTCTGCAGCACACGCCGTGAGAAAAATTCGTAGTTTAACTAATTTAGAGACAGCCTCCTCCTTTTTTTGAAGTCGGTTAAAAATGACCGACAAAGATTGAAAAAGTGTTATGTTTAACCTACTTACAAAATAAATATTATTTACGTAGTCTTTTTTTCAAGTAAAGTACAGTCCGACCATAGTTTTCAAAATCTCAGGTTTTAGTTGACATTTACGAAAAAAAATTACACTACCCAACTCAATAGAGTTATTTTAACTTCAAATAGGAAACGACAACGAGTGTTAATGAAGTAAAACAAAAACAATTACAATATAAAAAGCATATGATCGAGTCCAAAATGAGTTGGTAATGACTACTGATAAATTATATTTGTTTTGTAATGTTTACAATACACTCTCTAAACCTCTTTTTCTATATTATGTGACCTTTGTTAAAAAGCGTAAAATGGAGACTAAATTTAAAATTATGTATATGATGAGATGTAAAGTAGTTTATGAAACTGTCTCATAAGAAAAATCATTTAAAAAAAGCAGATTCAAAAACTACTTTTACTAAAAACAAAATATTATTCAAAAATTCCTTAATTCTAGTGCTCAAAAGTAGTTACCTACCCTTTCAGGTCATTAACTCCGAACAAACTAACAAACGTTCTTTTAGAAGAGCTCGTTTTAACAGTGTAAATTTTATGGCTCTGAGTGTTCGAGTATTTTTCCATAAGTACTCGGATGACCATTCTCTTTGATTATTAAAAATAGTAATTTTACATTGTATATTTCTGTCGCAGGAGTCAGTTGAGGTCCCGCCATCACGTACTTATGTATTTATACTGTTTTTTTTAAATTTTACTCGATTTAATTTTGTTGGATAAGAAGCATGTTTCACTGAGGTGTTTGTTATCTTTTAAGAAAATCCTGCAATTCGCCAGGTTTCACTTTATAAAACTCAATTTTTTTATTTTTTTTGGAAAAATACCCGATGTTTGATGTGATGTATCGCAAGACCTACTAAACAGAGTTATATTTTCACTCAAATTGTTGCGGTGTAGCCGTTTGTTCAAAAGTTATAACCCAAAACTTGCAAAATCAGCAAACATTTTGAAGTTTTCCGTACACCACGCAATTATCACAGTTCTTTTGAAGCTATTCAATACATATTGTCTGGCATCTATCTATCAGAAAAGTGCAATTTATTACGACAAAGATGTTTTTAATGACCGGCCTTAATTATTTGAATAAACGGTCAAATTATATTTCACGTAAAATTATTGCACAATATTATAGTCCGTTATTCGAATAACCGACTTTAACATTGTGCAATGTGCAAAGCACTTACTACAAGAAATTTAGAATTTAAGATTTCGAAATCTAAAGCTTTTAATTTTATCTTTGCTTTGACTATAAAAACATTAGGTCTTCTTAACTCTAATAAAATACTAAATTTCTTGTAGTAGGTGCATTGCACAATGCTATTTACTCCCTCACAAAAGATATAAAAAATAGTACTTTAGCTTCAAGCCCTTGCAAAAATACGAGTGATATATATATTCGTATCATATCTGTGACCAATATAAAAATATTTTTATATTGGTCACAGATATGATAATAGCACATTGGTGAATAAATCTACTATTGTGCAATACAATTGTAATGGGTGCTAATTAAACAAGCTTCTTTTTAATATCATTATTCGCCTCCAAAAATGTATGTTGCCTTCTAAATTACTAAGTCAGCCACAATTAACGAGCATCTAAATAATACTATCTTAGCCACTAGTAATCTTCTATGTAAACCACTCTAAATACAACTCAGCATGATGGTTATTTTTTAGCATCTATATTTGTAACATACATTCTAACAGTAAACTTCTAAAATACTATTAAATGACATCAAAAAATATATTTATTTAGCTTCAAATTTTTTTAACTCAGTACGTTTAAAATGTAACTCATCCCATATTAATTGATCGTCAAAATTTTGCTAAAAATGTCATCAAATAGTATATTGACCACTAATATTACCCCAAAAGCTATTGAGGAGAGACAAAATAAAAGACTTTATTTTTTCAAAATCAATTTGTTCATTGAATTACCATCATTTTACTTCCTTATAGTAAATAATAGAAACATATAAAAATAATGTAGGTTAGTTAGAAAGCATATGTTTAATCACGTGTCCAATCAATAATTTTGTGGCTAGACTTATAATTTCCCAATTGTAATTTCACAACATAGGTAAAACAATTTACTATCTAATCTTTCGCGTTCCCACCCAAACTGAAATGCTTCAGCTCTGGTGGGTAGCGG
>NDFZ01005152.1:84104-108920 GCA_002192655.3 Mamestra configurata
GGGGGGGGGGGGGGGGGGGGAGGGGAGTCTTGTTGGGTGTTTGTTTATACGCTAGCCTCTGGCTTACTCTACTCATACTCATTCAGTCTCGCTCGGAACTTTACTAAGCACGGTCGCCATGGGTCGATCAAAACCGAACTATATCCTCGGGTGGACGAATATTGAACGCGAGTTTTGTGTAGAGCAATATTACTTACATAATGGTGGGGTAAATTCTACCAAGCGCGCCTACTCTGAGAAGTTTCGTCCTTACCATGGAAACAACGTGGAGAGGTGTCCAACTTCGGATCACATAAGGGCATGGGTGAAATTAAACGAAGACAAAAGAAACTCAGCACTTCGGAAACAAACTGAAGTACAACAGAAGACACAAGATACAAGTAAGGATAATATTTGTTGTACAAAATATTTCTGTTTTTATTTAACGCCAGCCAGATTTTTCAATGAACATATTTTTTTTATTGCACCACCGAGTGCCAATAACAGATATTTAAAAAAAAAAATACAAGATCAAGTTAGTACAGGAGTTAAATCTACTCAAATCGTTTGATGAAATAATTTTGGGTCACTTCGATAACCTCGATTATGATATTGGTTGAATACTGTTTTTTTTATAGATAAGCTTCAGTGCCATTGGAATTTTGCACTTAGGCATTGTAACGTTCAAACACATACCAGTTTTTGTACGTTGATAGAATACAATTGCACACCAGCTCAAGATAACAATATTTTAATTGCAGATAAGCTAAGTGGTTCACAATGGGGCAGGAAAACGGGAGAAAATCGGATCATCAGGACAGAGTCCGTAGATTTGGGACTGCAGCAGCAGGCAATCAAATGTAATGCATATTACTCGTTACTAGTGAAATAATAACAAAGGTGCATGCTAATTATGTGACAATACTAAAGATAAATATTTTCGTTCTACAGGGAGGCAACGGGACATTAAATGGAGTGGACCACGTCCAGTCAATGAAAAAGAGAAAATTGTGGAGCCTGTTGTAGATAATTATTACTATTATTATCAAGAGCCGGTCGTCGAGGAAAAACCAGACAAAAGTAAATATATGTATTCTTGTATTTATTAATTGCCCGCGTCTTCGTCCGCGTGGAATAGTTACTTTGGGTAGCCATTTTAATTTTTGAAGATACTATTTTTCCAAAAACGCTAAAACATGTTTATTTCTTGTTTACCAAGTGCCTTTAATACAAAAGTTTTATCTTCAATGATGACGGATCCCCATACAAACTTTCATCCCCTATTTCAACCCCTTCAAGCCATTTTCTCGCGACAAAAGGTAGCCTATGTCCTTCTCCATGGTCTAATCTATTCCTGTACCAAATTTCATCTGAATCAGTTCTGCGGTTTCAGCGGTTTAACAGACAGACACTTTCGAATTATAATATTTAGTATGGATGTTATTTTTTTTTTTTGACAAATTTCATTGTTTGTGGAATAATGTAGGTACAACTGCATAAAGTCTCTTTAATCATCTGACATTTTGCACAATATTTTCCAAACTATGTTAGTAAACACATTCTGACGATGAGTCATACAATGATTCACAACTCAAAGGAAAATATCGCGCACGCCTAGCTAGTGTTTCTCATACGGAGCAATGTCAAGGGCAATAACGATCGTGATACTATAGCGAACGATAATACATGCTTACATTTTGTGAATTACGCTAAATATTATCGATTCTTTTTTTTTAGATTATTTCGGTGTTCATTGTATTGCGCAATATTATTGTAGGTCTAATATAAATGGCCTTGGTTTTTCTTTCTGAAGCAATATAGTTTCATAAATCAGTGTCTCTTTATTTTAAAAGCATGTTCTTTGAACTGGCGCAGGCCATGTCGTTGACCTAGGAAGGTCGCGGTCACGGCGCACATGACTCATGTGTTATTTTAAATAATGACCTACGTGGGGAATGACGACACACATTGAATTACGCTTTAAAGGATATCTAGAGTCAGAATCAAAATCAGAATCATTTATTTTTACATACAAGATCTTAAAAAAATTGGAATAAGGAAATTAGGAATTAGGATGCCTATGCTATCGGAATTATATTTATTGAGTGTTTGCGCGCAGTTCCACAAAACCCGACCCTTGCTTGGGCCAGCTCGCGCCGCTGAGCCTGTAGTTTTAAATTCGTCTTTATAATCCTAGTTCGATCCAACCCGTCCCTAGGGGTCCACAGGGGTGCCCTTAGCGTATAGTCGCTTATTTTGTTAGTTTTAATAAGCCTTTAGAGGCTTTATTTAATATTTAAATTAAGGCCACCACAGGCAAGCCCGGTTAAGCAGTCGACAACCTCCATAGGTAGAACTGCGAGACGCAAGTAAAAAAAATGCGGTTCTAGATAAGAATATCTTTGGAGTCATCGAGACTGACGAGTAAAGTAACGTATTAGAATAACATGACAAACAAATATTATTAGATATTTTTCTTTTTCATAGAACAAGTGCTCAAAGAGAAATTCGAAGGGGAGGTCGTAGAACTGATCGATTCACTGGACGCTCATGGGCACGCAGCACGTGCGAGCGCGTTCGTGTCGCTCCGCGCGGCTCTACAGCGGCGCGCAGTTGACGGCTTGCTGGCCGCGTACCGGGCCACGCTGGCCGACCATGTGTCGCGCGCACTGCGCCGAGGCAAGGACGCAGAGAGGAAGGCAGCTGCTGCTATAGCACCGTTGCTGGCTATACAGGTGATTATCAATATCTGACTAGATTGACTATCACGCTGCTGTTAGCAACATGGCTTGTAATGAATACCTTACTGAGTCACTAATGCTTTCCAAACATCAGCCCAACTTAAGTCTCAATTTTGAAACCAGCTTGAGATACCAAGACTTGGTTAACCATCTGCTTATGTCCCCACAGATCGGCGAGGAAGGCATGGAGGAGTTCGTGCGCGAAGTGCGGCCTGCGCTCACCGCCACCGCCACTGACGAGTCTGCCTCACTCGACACACGCACTGAGGTACACAACAAAATACACACTCATTTAGTCTTTTCCAATGTGATACTAATCACAACACTTCAAAAGCCAAATTACATCGGCCCAAGCAAAATAGTTTTTTCTAATTGGTTTAGCCTGTTTTTCAACTTTAATAACATTAATAACACATTCTTTTATCGAACGCAAAGGACAGTGGGAATTATATCAAAGGTTTACTGACGTGTTAATTTATATGTTTCAGTGCTGCTCATCACTGGCTGTGTTATGCTACATTGTGGAAGAAGACCTCACTGAAATATTAGAGACAATGTACATGTACGAGACCATCTTTAGTGGCAGCTATCTCAAGGTAAACTATGACAATCTTCTCTACACGAAGTATTTTTATGAATCTAAAATTGAAAATGACAACCGCCCCATTGGGTCACAAGGATGATGATGATGAGTTTTGGTGTTTCTCCCCCAGGATGACGGCAGCGTGAAGGTATCAGGCGCAGCTGTAGAAGAAGGCGCGTGGCACGCCGCCGCACTGGACGGCTGGGCACTACTGTTGCCGCTGTTGTCGCCCAACCACGCGCTGTCGCTGTTAAACAACCAGGCGCCCAGCTTTGCCAGGCTTGGAGAGCTGTTAGAGGCGGTGTCGCTAGAGGTAACTTACCTAAGTTATACTATCTAACACCACATCGCGATGATCTAAATCGACTCTTTTACTATAAGCATTGTTCTCAACCCCAGGTCCGCATAGCAGCAGGCGGTGCGCTCGCCATCGCGTACGAGACAGTGACAGACGACGACAACTCATACAACCCGCTAGCAGCACACGTGGACGTACTACTGCCGCGACTCTCTGAGTTAGCCCGAGATTCTGACAAGTACCGCGCCAAGAGAGACCTAAAGATACAGCGAGCTACTTTCAGGGAAATTCTCAAGTACTTTGAGGTACGTCGCATATAATATATGCACACTAGTAATCGGAAACGCAACGGTAACAGACGACAACCTCTACGAGAGTTGCTGTACGAAATAATCTTGGTTTGCTGGAGTGCTAATATATTTTAGATTTGTTTCTGTAACAATCTGGTTTCACGCCAATATTACTCATCTTCCAGGAGGGCTCAGCACCGTGCGGCTCGGCGCACATCGGCACAGAGACAGCTACGTGGTGTGGCTGGTCGCGCGGCGCGGCGTACGCGGCGCTGGCGGGCGCGCTGGGCGGAGCGCTGCAAGTGTTGGCGCCGCACTGTCCGCGTCTGCGGGAAGCGCTGCAGCTGCCAGCAGAGCCGCCTCAGGAGATGGTGTCTAAAGAGAAGCCTACAAAACTGCAGCAAGAGAAGCCTAAAAAACTGCAACGGGTATGTACACAAATACCATAGCAACTTATCATAATGCTGTCACCAAATAACACAAGACATTATATAATTAGTATTTAAAGATTCCCACAGAGGAAGAACAAGCCACATGAGTCAGTCACCCCATCCATTAACATTAAAGGGAACTTCGCTATGGGTATTATTTAAATTTAAGAACCTTCGGGATAGATAACAGTATTGACTAATCAAAAAATTATCCAAGTTGGTGTTCGGCTTGTGCACCCCCTTGCTATCTGCTGCCCCGAGCCATTGTCCTCTCGGCTTGAGGGTAAAAAGATTATAAACCACTGGCGCATGTCGTGACGAATGAAGAATGAGAAGGAGGCAAGCAAAGTCAATTCGAGTTTTTGGTCGTAAAGGTTTTAGATGTTAACGTTATGTTTTTCTATTTCAGCATTTACAGAACAAGGCAGTGAGCAAGGCCCGCAATAACACGCGCAACCAGAACAGAGACAAGCGCTCCACCACGCTCGCCACCTGAGCGCGCAGCAGCACTCCCGCACCACGCTATATTACCTCACGGTTTTGACTGACGCTGTTCACTACTTTTTGGGAAGTTGATTTAAATTGTGATATTTTCATAACTTATATATATTTTATTATAGAACATTTTAGTCTTACTCCACTTCTTGAAGATTTGGGGTGACGTTTGTTTATTCCGAATGTTCTCTGTTAGTGCCTGCAATTAGCTCTTAACTGTTAAGAAACAGTATAAAGTAAAAGTAAGAAGTAAATATTTTACCCCTTAAGTTTACTTATTAAGTTATTATTAGGTAAGTTTATTGCGAGACTTTTCTGTAAATATGATTTGAGTTAGCACCACGTTTTTTGTAAATTATGAGTCAAAATGGAGTCTTAAAATAATATTTGTAAATAATGAGTCAAAATGTAGTCTTAAAATAATATTTATTATGAGAATAATGTTTTCTTTCATTTATAAAACCAAATCAATATGCTACGAAGTTTGTTGTTATCCCTAGCCAGGTCGTCAGCATAATGGACCGTTAGGGCCGTTAGGGCCAGTGCCTGCCAGAGTAGCGGGATTGTTTGAAAGAGTTACCGCGGCCCCGGATCATAAAGGGCATTTGGAGTATAGAAAGAAAGAAAATAAAGAAAACTTGTTAATTTGGCACACATAGTTAAACACAATGTAGGAACTTATAAAAAAAACAAAGCTTTATTAAAAAAAAAAAACAATTACATTGTGTGTCCCACGGCCGCGCCAAATAGGTCCAGTATAGAGAGTATAGAGGTACACGGAACAGGGTTTGGTGTCCCGCAATCCTTTATTGAAAAGGGAGGATCCTCCGACCAGACGGGCATTGTGTCTGGTGGAAAACTGACCGATGGTTGACATTTGGGCAGTTGTATGTTCAAATCGCACGGGAAACTGATACCGCAAAGCAGGATTTGTTTGACATAATTCGTTGCTGTCACTATATATAGATTCCACTACAGGAGGAACACGGGTGGGTTTTAGTCAGTAAGAACCTAATACTCCCTTCCACTCCGCCCAGACGGGAAGAAGGGCTCGTCCCATGCAAAAAAGATTGATGATGATTTCCCTTGTAAAAAAAATAACAAGAAAAAGGCACAGAGTGTGTATTTGTGTTTTTATTGCCGCTATAATAAAAACAATTGAACTTATATTAAAGTTGGATTTCCGTTTTTTCGCCGCTTTCCTAGTTACACTGTTTCCTGCCGCTTGATTTCCTTGAAATAACTACTAATTAACAATATTTGACTGTTCCGTTTAACATAAGCTTTAAATACTACATACATGCATTCATGATAACAGACAAAGTTACACAACTAGAATCTCCAAAACAATTCAGTTCGAAATGAGACTGTTTATTTCGTCCTTAGTTTGTAGTACAACCAATTTGCAAAGTTTTAAATTATGTTTTTGATGAGATCAGATAAAGTAGTGTATAAAACTGCAAATAATATAAAATAAAGTTTACCTACTGTATAAAACATTCGCGTGAAACTCAAACGCAATATAAATTGAGTTATAGTATAACTCTATCCGTTTAGGTAGTTAACTAAAGGTAAACAATCTTGATGTAACTTTTTACTTAAAAACTCAGTTTAAAAATAAAATGCAAGTAAAAACCAAAGTAAATACAACAGTAACGAATACTAAATCAATTGAACCATAAGTTTGAAAAGTAGTTTATTTGTTTAATATGAATTTGTGTAAAAAGACACATCAAGATTGTTTACCTTTAGTTAACTACCTAAACGGATAGAGTATAGTTTATGAAACTATCATAACTTCATATTATTCTGGTCAAAACTGATTCTTCGGCCCGTTTCGATCAGTACATTAATTCTCAATTCCGAGGGGACGGCGCGTACGCAGTCCCCACTACCAAAAATAACGCATCCGAGTTATCCACATTAGGGATAATCGCAGGGGTCAACCTAACCGCAGTGCAATGGGAAGGCCTCGCCCTGGGGGAACCGCCTTCTTGATCACGGTGTCCCCTATGCCAGGTAAGTATGAGTTCAATACAGAAACGCGCGAGGGTCGTTCGACGGCGGAGAATCTTAACACCGCGATTCAGAAACGTGACGTAAAAATAAAGCGCCATCTAGCGAGAAGATTAAACAGTAAACTCGGTCACATGACTACGCCATTTTACAGTTCTACACTATGTTATTGTTTTTAGTATACCATGATTCTTCCTGAAACACCTTATAATAATATATGAATTGCACTTGATGTAGCGCGACCATGATAAATATATTTAATTTTTTGCAGTTCTATACACTACTTTATTTTTTTTCATCAAAAATAAAAAAAATATAATTTAGTATGTCACTCAGCCATTCTACATAGTGAGCGTTGCGAACAGATTATGCAAAAAAAAGAGGTTGATCAAAACCAAATCCTTGTGTCATAAAAACATTTTGTCTGCGGATTTAAAGTCAATCAATTGATTTCATAATTGGAACTTTATAATATGGGAGTAGATTAAACTGTATTAAGTATATGATGCATCTTCAGCTCACTTGCAGCAAATTTAATGAAGTTAAAACATCGTTCTGTCTGTCATTGTGAAAAGGATAAAATAACAATTTGTCCCTCGGTTTTTACCATTGTATATTACTCAAAGAGGAAGTTCATGGGTTAGAACGATGTATCATAATCCAACCACTAACGACACCTAGTGGCAAGCTTTTGAACTAAACGGAAGCCGTTAAACATTCAGTCAGGGAATCAAGATTAGTACCCACACTACTCGTGTAATCGTGTAGAAAATGGAAGTTCCGTTGTTATTGGCCAGAGGGCGCTTTCGCAAAACAATTCTGTCTGAACAAACATAAAAATTAGTTCTCCCTTTTTCAATGGCTATTATGCTATTAATTCATGTTCTTGCATATGCACCTTGTTTTGCTACAAGATACATACTTAAAATATATTATTTTCATGTAAGTATTCAGCCAACTTTGGACCACAATATGTTATAGTAACACTCAATACTACGATAGTTCTAAACTATGGGTTAAGAACTAGGCAACGTAGTATTTTAATTATAATAAATATAATGAGTAAATGGTTCATATTTGGATTACCCAGGGTATTTATTTATTGGTTCATATTAATTGGATTACCCAGGGTATTTATTTATTGGTTCATATTTGGATTACCCAGGGTATTTATTTATTGGTTCATATTTGGATTACCCAGGGTATTTATTTATTGGTTCATATTTGGATTACCCAGGGTATTAATTTATTATTATTAATTTCGACTGGCCTGTTGGTCGAGTGGTTAGTGACCCTGACTGCTAAACCGGAGGTCGTGGGTTCGATTCCCACCCAGGACAAATCTTTGTGTGATGAGCATGATCATTTGTTCTGTGTCTGGGTGTAATTTGTCTATAATATGTATGTATTTAGAAATATATAAGTATGTTTATCAGTTGTCTGGTTGCCATAGTACAGGCTCTGCCTAGTTTGGGATCGGATGACCGTGTGTGAGTTGTCCCAAGATATAAAAAATATATATATATATATAAACTTTATGTACAATAGCGGTACATCTGTTATCTGTACGGCGAAACCATACACTAATTTATACACTAATGCTTATTCGTGCATTTTTACCTAATTTCACCAATAATTGATATTGATCGGGGCATTCACTACACGATTAGCGGTCATCGTGTGTGCTCCCTCGCTCCTTTGTATGACTAAACTAAACCTTTGGTACGGATAATATAAGCGGCGGATATTTACGGACTTTATAAGCAGCAGTATCATTTAGCCTTCTTCCTAGCTTTTACATTATCAATAGAATTATCTGGAATTGACATAACAGTATCTTAAAATAAATGAACCAATTATGTAAATAAAATTTCCAATAGGTACTTCAATTAAAGGAAAATTGACAGTGAATTAAAATTTGAATTAAATAAATTGCTACTACATAAAATATTTATGAACAAATTAAAATGACAAAACAACGTCATTTAATTCATAATAAAAAAAAATTGCAAGTTATTGAATCAAAAATAAATTAATAAAAAAAGGATTAAAATCATATTCATATTCATTTATTGCGTTCCACCGGGTAAAATAAGATGTTTACAAAGCTTAGAGCTAAGAGCCGTTATAGACCCTGTAAGGGCACAGCAAACATTATTGTTACTACTAACTAATTTATAAAGTTAAAAATATTGTAACAAAACAAAAATAAATTATACATGAAAATAAACATTCGGATAAAAGTCAGTAAGTATAACATAAATAATAACTCAATCAATATTTAAGATAACAATTATTTACAAAGAGATCAGTTTCACATTTTGAGACAATATATACATATATTCAAGTAGGTTACACTGTATAATTTAATTATTGTATGTCTAGTAGTCATGTCATGTTTCATCATGGCTAGTAGCTATTAATTAATAATCAGAATACTTATTATAAGACATTCTGAATCATCATTTCGAATAAATCAGTCGAAATGTTTAAGCAACATTTGCATTTGCAGTGTCCAAATTTAATGTGTGTATGTGTGTTTCACATGCTTATACACCTATAGTAGGCGCCAGATAAATGTGGAATAAAGTATATTGACCTTTCCCTAATAACTGTTCATAGGTACCTGAACAATTAAATATGAATCGTTTTTCATTATTAGACAATGTTAAGGATCACGAGAGATGATGATTCGGGCTTTGTGTCATTAATTCCGTTTTTCAAATTAAAAATGTCAATAATTGTAGGTGGGTCAATGACTGTTATTCCACGATTATCTGGCGCCTACTATAGATTATACCACCAGGCAATCATGTAGGTATTGACTTTGATAGTTTAAAAAATCTCTTCAAGGATTAAGTATGAGAAGATTTTGTTAAGATGCCAATAGCTTCATCTTTTTAACCGACCGACCTAGACAATTCAAAAGTGTCTGTAAATGGTCTAATTGATATAAATGCTTTGAGTTTTGAGTTTTTACTCAAACTCAAAGCATTAAGGCCACTAACTACTCAAAAACTTTTTCAACGTTCTCGATCGCGTTAGCGTAAACGTTAATTTGTATTGAACTGTTTTTTAATAACGGAAAACCTTTTTCCTCCCATACAATTTATCATAAACGAACGTTTACGTTAACGCGATCGAGTACCTACGTTAAAAAACTCGCACTAAGCCGTACGGTATAATCAATCCACACAGCCTTTTCCAAAACAATATGGTGGGGATGGCTTGTCGGAAGCAGCTTAATCAGTATTTTACATGGTGTACCTGCCTTTTTGGCCTTAGTGTGTAAGCCCTGGTTGGGGGCCTTAAATTCATTTGAGGCCACCACAGGATAGTCCGGTTAAGCAATAACCAGCCTTAGTGTGCTGAACTGCGAGTCGTCATCGTAAAAAAAGCAAAAGAAAACCTTTTTGGCTTCCCCAACTGAGTAACTGGGTATCACGATAGTCCTTGGCGAGATGGGTAGGTCAGTTTTCATCATCGGGATGGTATGTGGCAGTAAAATCGTTATAATCAACACCTTCACAAATGTCCCTGAATAAATAAAGAAAAATAAAACACCTTCACGAGATGTTACCGGGATTCTGGGTGCACTATCTTTAAGGGTTTGGTACTTGTTAAACCGGTGAACCGTGAGTCTGTGTTGCCCTGTGCATACGAACGCGAAAATATGGCTATAATATGCAAGGTGGCTAACTAAATAAATGTATGGTGGATTATCACGCTGTTTTTTCTGAATGTACCTAAACAATAAAAACATCCAACAAACGTATTTTTTTTTGTAAGATGGACCCAACGAAGAATTTATCTTTAGAAACTGGTTGAGAGAATGTTTCTTTGCGGCCACGTGTGATTTCTTGGCTCTGATGATTATAAATGTGAAAGTTTGTATGTTTGGATGTTTGTGCGTCAATCACGCAAAAACGGCTGAAAGGATTTGGATGAAATTTAGCACACATTTAGTTCATATTCTGGAATAACACATAGTCTACTTTTTATTCCGGTAAATGAGATGACCTAACGGAGACTGAGGAAGTATAGGAAATTCAGAGCCCCGCTGGATGAGCGATAAAGACTCACAAGTTCCGGAAACTAAAAACATGTGGAAGTATTTCCGGGGCTGGAATTGGGAGCGGATAAAACAACCATCCGAAACTCACCAGATTGAAAACTCAAATAAAAGGTTATGACAAAAAGACTTTTTTTTTTAAAACAATGCAGATCTAAAAAGTACCTTACCTTACCTACCGTACCTTACATCTATCTAATCTATCGATCGAATACCTTTAAACGAGCAATTCTTGTATATATAAATATATAAATAATCTGAATCTCGGAAACGGCTCCAACCATTTTCATGAAATTTAGTATGCAGGGGGTTTCGGGGGCGATAAATCGATCTAGCTAGGTTTCATTTTTAGAAAACGTTTACCAAAAAAAAAACGAGCAAGGTTTGGTCATCCAGGTACTATTTCTTAAAATAAGCTGCATGCGATTGTATATTATAAAATGTTTAAATGCATAACTTATCACTGTAAATCATGGCTACTCAACCTAGAAAGGCATCATTTGATGTAAGATAAGATAAGATAAGATAAGATAATATTTATTTGCTAAACATGAGTCATACATACAAGAAAATACATGCATGCAAGATGGTAAAAAGAACAACATTATTAGGTACAGCATGTTTGCCACATGATGTGACGTGCAAATGTGTAGAAATGTTATTAATTAAAACATTCTCATAAAATAACAATAAAATAAGTTTAAAATTAAATCTTAAATAACAAAAATCAACAGAACATTAAAAACAAAAATAAGTTATTAAGACCGAAATACAATAATCATGTCAAAAATAAAAATATAAATTAAAGTAATAATAAAACTATTCCATTATAAATTAATAAACACAAAAAAATAATAATCAAATCAAGTAAGCTACTATGTCAATACAAATCTTTCCTCTAGGAACTCGTTAATGTTATAGTATGCTTTATTTACTAAATATGTCTTAAGTTTACTTTTCAAGTGTACAATATTAAGCTCCTTCCAGCTTTTTGGCAACTTATTGTAAACAGTTGGAGCCATATGAAAAACACTTTTGCGCATAAGTGCAGTCCTACAGGGAGGTACACATAGTAGAGTTTGGTCACGCCTGTTCCTGGGAAATTGATCTGCTCTGCGCGCAAATAATTTAGGATTGTTCCTGACAAACATAACAGTTTCAAGAATATATAAGGATGGCAATGTTAAAATTTTATGCATTATAAAGTAGGGTTTGCAGCTGTCCGTGGTTTTCAAATGAAACATTGCTCTAAGGCATCTCTTCTGTGCTTTAAATGCTACTTCTCTGTTAGTCGAGTTACCCCAAAAGATAACACCATACCTGAGAATGGATTCAGCCAGACCGTAGTAAGCTCTTAATAACGCCTCCCTATTGACATTTCGTGACAGTAAGTACAATGCAAAGGCACTACTACTAATTCTTTTACTCAGACCATCTATGTGATCCTTCCAATTTAAATGTCGGTCAATAATTAGTCCCAGAAACTTAGTTGAATTAACCGTGTCAATTGTTTTATTATTATATGTTATGTCAAGATTGGAAAATATCAATAAACGCTGGCTAAAATGCATAATTACTGTCTTACTTAAATTAATTTTCAAATTATTATTGTCTAACCACTGTATAGTATTGATCAGTGTATTATTAATGTCATATTTATATAGGTCTTTATTATTACAGGGTATAGTTATAGTACTGTCGTCAGCGAAAAGTGTTACAGGATGGTCTATTGACTTTGGAAAGTCATTTATGTAAAGTGTAAAAAGTGGAGGTCCTAAAACACTTCCTTGCGGAACTCCATAGGTAACGGTTCGTTCCTCCGATAGAATGTTTTCTTCATGTTTGGTTTTAGTGTTTAGTCTACTTATTTCGGTTATTTGTTTTCTGTCGTGCAAATATGATTTAATAAGTTCAAGAACATTCCCTCTAACTCCGTAGGCATCAAGTTTTTTTAACAAAATATCATGTTGGACATAATCAAATGCCTGAGTCATGTCACAAAATATAGCACAGACTGGAGTATTTTTATCCATATTTGACATAACCGAGTGCAAAAAGTCATAAACTGCCATATTTATGGTTTTCTTTTTTCTAAATCCTTTTTGTTCGTTACAGAGTATATTGTTCACTTCTAAATAAAAACTAAGTTGAGTATAAATATAGTATTCAATTACTTTAGAGAACATCGGTATTAATGCAATTGGCCTGTAACATTCCATTAGTTCCCTATCTTGTTTTTTAAACAATGGCTTTATTACCGATTTTTTTAATGCATCTGGAAAAACACCTTCACTTATACACAAATTTATTATATGACTGAGCGGGTGACTTATTTCATCAGCTACTATTTTTAGTATTTTTGTACTGATCCCGTCATAACCCACACTATTTGTATTGTTTAGCGCTAAAATTATTTTTGAAATGTCATTCGGGAAACATGGAGCGATGAACATCGAATCCTTTCTGTTCAAAATATTTTTTGTTACTTTATGCCCTGAATTTGTCGAGGGTTGAATTTTGTCAATAAAATAATCATTAAATGAATTAGAAATATGATTTGGATCCGAGATAATTTCATTATTAATTCTAATTTTTGGGATATTATTCTTTGGTATATTTAATTTTGAGTCGTTTATAATTTGCCAGGTTGTTTTGGATTTATTTATTGATGTCTTTATTTTGTAATTATTTTGTGATTTCTTTGTTAAATTTATTATTCTTTTAAATAGTTTTGAGTAATTTTTAAATCGCGTTTTATTCTGTTGAGTAGGTTTTATTCGATACAGCCACAATAATTGACGTTTCTTCTCACTGCATTTTTTAATACCGCGCGATACCCATTTTTGTTTATTGTTTACATTAACTGTAATAAGATTTACGGGGAAGCACTGATCATATAACAAAACGAAAATATCTACGAACTCCTTATATGCTACATTTGGGTCCATGGCTGCATAGACATCTGAAAAAGTTAGGTTTTGCAGATAGCCTTTAAACTTATTGATGTTGTCGTTATTGTAGTCACGTCTTCTCTTAGTCCACCGTTTTAAAGTACATACATGACTAATTGGACATTTCAATAACTGCGCAGTATGGTCAGACAACGCTAACTCCAATACTGTGGCTTTACAGGAGTTTTTAAAATTATGCGCAAAATTGTCTATGCATGTTTGGCTCTTAAGGCGCGTCGGTTGATAAAGAGCTAGTTTTAGGTTAAAGCTAAATAACAAATTTTCAAATTCTATTGAATGCCTATTTCTCTTAAGAACATCTATATTAAAATCACCTACTAAAACAATATTTTTATAATTATGTTTCACTATAGTTTGTAATATTAATTCTAATTTATTCATACATTCGTTGAAATTTTTAGCATTAGGTACTCTATAAATACAAACACAAACAATCCTATGAGTAACAAGTTCAATGGCACAGCATTCAAAGATACCCGTTGATGACATTTTTGCAATTTTTGGCAACTCTCTCCATTGATGGCCTGATTTCACCAGTATGCATGCACCACCTCTCTTGCTTTCTTTTCTACTGAAAGAAGCCGCCAAACAGTAATTCTTTAAGTTAAGGTGTTTGTCATAGCCTTCCATCATGAAATGCTCCGTAATGCATAGAACGTCCACGTTTATGTTTCTATCTGATAATTCATTCAAGCTGACTGCAAGGGTGTCACATTTCGCCAGGAAACCTGCGATGTTTTGGTGCAGGATATGCATATGTTTAGTCACGAAAAAAATTGTCATCCGTTGTAGTTCCCTTGTTTAAGTCGATACCATTTTGTTGCATGTCAGCGTAATTATGAGTAATTTCAGCAAATAATTTCCATAAATCGTTAAATATTGTACGTAGTCCAAGATTATTGATAGTTCCTGTGTATCTATTAAACATGCTGTCGTCATATTTCAGATTGAGGTGCTGTCTAAAAGCTATGCATGTCCATGCGTCATAATGTCCAAGTATAAGAGATTATTGAATGTCTCTACTCGACAGTTGAATAAAGTAGCGTCAAAGGGATACTTATATGTAGGCAGACAAATAATTATGTTAGTATTTCTTATATCTTGAACTATACTTCTCAAATGGAATATAATATCATAATAGTCATTAGTTTTTTTGAAGTCTTCTTGCCCAAGGAGTATGATGCAGCAATCTTCCATAGTATAATCTTCTAATTTGGTACCCAGTCCGTCAGATGTTTTGTATTTCCATTTGATTTTAAATAATGAAATAGAGTGCAGTTATTCTGAAATTCATTATCAGCAGTTAACAGTACATTGTGTTTATTATTACTACTTATTATGCATATTTTCGCCATAGTCTTAGCCGTGTGGATGTTGGGTTCTGTTAAAGGTGTTTGAGTAGTTTTCAAATTTGTGTTATTATTCGTGGCCTGTCTTCCAAAATCAGGCATAGACTTTCTCAGGGAACTTATATCTTCAACAGCCCTTTGTTGAGTTAATGGTTTTAACGGAGTTGATAACTTTCTTGACTTTGAGTTTGGCGAGCCTACGTCGGTTGTTAACATCTTAGCTGTTTTTTTCAAGAGCTCACATTTATTAGTGACTTCAAACAGTGTTGATTTTAAATTACTGTTTTCAATGGACAGTGTGTTTATCTCTTCATGGGCAGATAATAACTCTAGTTTTAGTTTTTCTATTTGACATTTTAAAGCTTCTGTTTCGTCACTTACATCGTCTGATATATTTGGTAGACTACTTGCACTGCCATCTAGCGTCAAGTTATTTGTACTAGAGTCTTCGAACGTAGTCTCCGATAGTGACTGAGTTCGTGTTCTTCGCATCGTAATATTCTCGAAAAAGTTCATCATGGATACAAATTGAATTGTTACAAATAAGAATAGTCAATTGTAATGGAAAAAGTATACCACTTAGCGGGGATCGAACTTACGACCAACAGGTACTGCCTCTTTAACGCTGTGGTATGACCACTACGCTAAGCGAACATGTGTGATGACATCGAAATTGTTAAATGTATCTTGGTTTTGGTTGGTTGATGTGTCTAGTACTAGTCCAAAGGTCATTTCTTTGTTCTTTCGACGATACAAATGACGGTTGAAGAACACAATATTTCACTTTTGTTTCTTTTAAATTCACAGTTTCACCAATATTGCTCTCCAGGCCAGAATACACATTCAGTATATAATTTATCACACGCAATATAGAAGAGAATTTAAACTTTAGTCCGGTTTTGATTAAACCTTATTCTGTTGTTTTTATTTGATTGAATCTTCACAAATTGTCACAATAATCACTGGATAACAATGTCACATGCATTTTTTAAACTTTATTACGACTTTAATATTTTTTAAACAATTTAAGTACAGAGCTTATGTTTATACCGGCGGTGACAGCTGTCAAAAAAAAAAAAAAAAAAAAAAAAAAAGTAAGTACCTTTTGAAATGTTTTTTTTAGTGGCCTCTCGCAGTTCAACCTAGGAGGTTGTCGGCTGCTTAACCGGACTTGCCTGTAACGTCGCTGAGGGGAGGACAGCTAGGGACGGGCTGGATCGAACTAGGATTATTATTATTATTTAGGGGCGAGTTTCAAACTACAGGCTCAGCGGCGCGGGTCGGGACGGAACTTTCAACTTGGAGATTTCCAAGGGGACAGCGTTTACGCAGTCCGTGTAGGTCGTGTCCGGTAGTTCGTGAATCTTTAACCCTCATGTCTATAGCTCCGGGAATGCTTCTACTTCATGATTCCTGGGCTCCCGGTAGTTTGTGAGTCGTTGCCGCTCCAGATTTCAGCCCGTCTCCGAACATCTGCTTCTACTATGGTCCCCGTAAGCCTCTGTACACAGAACATGAGATCGTATAATGCACACAGGTTGTGTCCATACCAGAAACATAACATCTCCTTTTCCATTGAATTTAAAAATAAATTGATAATGAGCTATGATGAAAAATCAACACTAACTTTTCAAAATGACGAGTTACCCATCACTGATAGGACGTTCTGTTCATTCTGCGAATATGATGATTTGCTAAAATATCGTTTTGAGTATAGGATGTTTTGAGACGGAAGCTTCCCGCGCACAATTGTGCCGGTACGAATAAATATTATTATTAGTATCTAATGCAGTTTTTATTACTTTAGTAGGTATGTAAAAGAAAAGGCGAATATTTTTTTTTTTGTAATAGTAATTTATGTTAATTACCGTTAATCACATGTATTATCGTATAACAATGGAATTCTGAGGGGACGGCGCGTACGCAGTCCCCACTACCAAAAATTTCGCATCCGAGTTATCCACATTAGGGATAATCGCAGGGGTCAACCTAACCGCAGTGCAATGGGAAGGCCTCGCCCTGGGGGAACCGCCTATTTGATCACGGTGTCCCCTATGCCAGGTAAGTATGAATTCTCTACAGAAACGCGCGAGGGTCGTTCAACGGCGGAGAATCTTAACACCGCGATTCAGAAACGTGACGTAAATGTACAGCGCCATCTAGTTTAAAACAACATTACTAAACTGAGTAAATGTACTGATCACTTTGATCACTATATAACAAGCAAATAAAATTCCCATCTAGCGATACAAAGTAATAATTATATATATTTACTTTGAACATATTAAGTAAAAAAAAAATATTGGTACCAAAGCATTTAAAGGGTTAATTCTCGGCTCCAAAGCCGAGAATTAACCCTTTAAATGCTTACGAACGAAATAATCGACACGTCAAAAAGGAAAATCATGACTTTTGCGATAACATTTGTATTAGAAACTAGGTGTAAATTAAAATTAATTAATATTAGATTTATAAACTAGTGGATTACAAAGCATCTGCATTTATAAAACCGTCAACATAAATAAACAATCCTTTATAGCTTTCGCGAAATACTCATTCCACAATATCCCTTTATTATATCACAAAACAGAATTATTAAGGCATTGTGCATCACTGTATTACTTTCGATTCTTCCTCGTTCCCCAACGTTCACACGCAAAGATTACCGTGTCGTCTGTGCAATACCCTACAGGAAAAATCTGAGCACTGTGTTATTAGCGGGAAAACGTTGGTCATAAGATACGGCATGCTATGTTTCGTGCAACACGCGAAGAAGGTCGGAACTTGGAATAAAGACAATGTTCGCATTTCCATTGTTGTGATCAAAAACAGAGAGAATGGACTGAGCATGAGCAATACAGTCACAAAATAACCACATTGAAGAAAGCGACAAAGTGCTTATGCGGCCAATATCTAACTCTTTTCTGTGGGGCATAGTGACGGTAGTAAGTAAACCAGCTGACTTAGAATTATTTTTTTGCGAAAAAACCAGTTAATATGACTCGCTCTAGTTCTTCCTTTCCTATTGTTGAAAAAGATTTGCATAGTAGTGTGCCTAGTGGTAACGATAATTTAGTTGCGAGCAAGTAACACCACCTGATGTTGTTAATGGTTTCAACACACTGAAGTTAAAAAATATGGTGATTAATGAGGCATTTCCGTTTATCTTTTGAGCAATGCAAAAGATTAGAATCGTAGCCCATGTCAAATCATGCTGTTACTTTTAATAAAAATGGACTAATCGGAATTCTAGAAAAAGGAACGTTAGCATTGTCTGTCTTGCACTTTTGTGACCGTATTCACTTCACAGCCAGATAGGGTGCTCTCAGTCCATTCTTCTACGACTGTCTATGGTAGTGATAAACGGAGTGCTTGCAAGGAATGATTTCGTTTCGCACCACCCATTGATACGGCGTTAAAACTGTATAAATTAGCTGTTGAAAGCAATTTGTAACCCTTTAATGATTGTGAGTAATTCATCACGTTTGTTACTCTGCTGGAGTATTATTGGAGGGGACGGCGAAGTTTTTAGTTGAAATTTGGTACACATATAATCTTTTGTGACCGGACGCACGTGTAACGAAAATAAATAAATTTTGAAAATGGGGTGGCAAGTTAGAAAATAAAAAAAGTTTTTCCAACTGTACCGTGTGATAACAAATGATAAGGCGTATTATATACTTTTAAATATGTTTTTTTCGTCCTTTTCGAAATGAATGGTTTTGAAGTTATTTAAAAATTATATGAAAAATTACGATCTCCTAAACTACTGAGCCTAAAATTCTGAAAAAAAAATACAGGTTCTTTGCCTATAGATTACAGAAAAACCTTTATGAAGTCTATAATTTGAAAGTAACATGTTACAAAAATGAGATTCGTTCGGAACTCTTTGCATGCGTGTCCGACTCGAACTTGGCCAGTTTTTTTTGTATTATTTCTATAACCTTGACCTAGCCACTTGGTGTGGTAAATATGATTAGGGACTATGCCAAGAGGATCGACTGCACTGGGGTCATACTATAAATCGTCATGATTTCGATGTGGGAAGTGAAGGCGACCACTGAAAATCAGCGCCGTGCGGGTGTGGGTCCCCCACGGCACAGCATTATGCTGAGTGGAAGCCCTTTTGCCACAACCAGGACAACCACCAGGCCCGGGTCGATGGCGCGTTGTGTTTCACGCGCGCCTCAAAGAGATGTCAGTATAGAAGACGGGGCCGCTAGGGCCTGAGCCTGCCAGGGTTGCGGAATTTGTTCGAAAGAGTCACCGCGGCCCTGGAACGCAAAGGGCTTTAGAAGGAATCTAAAATCTACTTTATTTATACCTACTCATGAGTTCATACTTTTGTTATTTTTTTTCTTATTCTTCTTAACTATATAATTTAGAACTACTAACACTATCGTTTAGGGTTTAGTTTAAGTAAAATAAAATTATGTATGGTATGTAAGTCGTTTTGTGGCAATTAAATACTTTTTCTTTCTAACATTCTTCTACTGTTCATTTGCTGTAGAGGTATATTTCGTACTAAACCATACGTTTAGCTATTGAAATAAGGATACCTCCCTATTTGATTTGGTCTACCGACCGTGACTGTGGTTTTCGAAGAAATACTCTCAATATTCTATTAAGGTATACCGCAAGGGACTGAGCTGAGAAGTTCAGCTTACTGCTGGTGCTGGAAACAGGCTTCCTCTTCAAGAGAGGGAGTGGACCGCGCGGGTACAGTGTGGGTGGCTTGTGAATATATTTGACACTAGCTGCCGCCTGCGGCTCTGCTCGCGTGAATGTCGAAAATTATCCCAAGAAAACATACTTCCGGGATATAATATCCTATGTGTTATTCCAGACTATAATCTACCACTACATTTCATCAAGATCCGTTCAGCCGTGATTGAGTAATAAACATCCATTCATCCATCCAAACTTTCGCATTTATAATATAATATATGTAGATAGTTTAGATTACATGACATGTCAGTTTCCTTTCGATCTTTTCCCCCACCGGTTTGAGAGCACTTATTGCATCGTCACTGCTAAAGTTAAACAGCTAAAACGCCACAACAGTCTAAAGATCCTCAATCTCTCTCTCTCTCGAAAAAATGATTATTATTATCCGTTTATTTATTTTTTTAAACTTATTTCTTACATTTATTAATCCTCCAGTAGACACACTGTAGCGGCATTATGTAAATCTTAGAGTCCTGTGCTTATAATGTATGTATTAGCAAGTTTCCCTATAAGTTAGCTAGTCGCACAAGTTCCGCCATATAAATGGTAATGAAGCCGGCTTGGGAACGAATCCAGTTTTTTATGTGCTGTTTTTCAATTTGGCCCATTCTTTTAAACTGCATTATAAAAGTTATCCCGTTTAACTGCGATCTAACGATTTTGTTTAAGTATTGTGAGTGAGTGTGGGTTTTAAATGTGAATATAGAGACGCGTCGATAAAGTGAAGATTCTTGAATAGTTTTTTTTTTTTTTAGGTTGGGAAATCATCAAATGACTTCTTCCGCTCTGGGTGGAGCGGAAGGGCGTGTCAGACTCTTACTGACTAAAACCCATCCGTGTTCCTTCCAAAGTCCTTTGCGTTCCAGGGCCGCGGTGACTCTTTCGAACAAATTCCGCAACCCTGGCAGGCTCTGGCCCTAGTGGGCCCCTTTTTCTATGCTGACATCTCCTTGAGGCGCGCGTGAAACACAACGCGCCATCGACTCGGGCCTGGTGGTGATCGGACAGCGAGCCACCCAACGCTCGCCGTCCGCAAACCCGCGCCTACGGTGGCCGGGGATCGCCCTGCGACGCTCTTCTCCTGTTGCGGCGGTTGGGGCGAAGGCCTTGCCTTGCCCTCGCGCGGCCTGCCTCCTCCTTTGCTAGCATTACTGCTTCGCTGAAGGAGGTGACCGCTTCCCAAGCTTCCTCGCTCCGGACCATGGTTTCAACCAGGGTTGGACGCGAGAATTCTTGAATAGTTTGAGAATCTGTTTTGGAACGAATAAAAATACATTCTTATAAATTTGTTTTTTTTTTGTTTTCATTAGGATTTGTGGTTACCTGATGGTCGAAATAGCCCAGCTAAATCTTACAGGAACTTGCATATTGATGTCCCTTAATCAAATAAAAGGCTCATTCTTGAAGCTTGATTTATTGCAATCTAATTCAATCATTTACAATAAGGAATGCAAAACTCTTCCAGATTTTAAAAGAAGAGTGAAAGAACACTACCTTTCGGTACCATCATAGTTGCATATTTAAAGTATATATTATTATTTATCTTATTTTATTATTTAAGTAGGATGTATTAATATGATATTCATTTAAGTCATATTTATGTATAGGATGTTATATTTATAGTTTTTTTTTGTCTTTTTATGTTGGCATAACTTTTACACACGATGTCTACATCTCTTTTATTCGACTCTCCTTTCGCAGGTATGCTGGAAGAGATTTCTTTAGAAATAAGCATCACCTTTGTACCTATTTTTCTGTTCCCTTCTTCTTTTCTTTTTGTTAAATGTTAGTACATAAACTGTTAAATAAATGAACAAGATTGTTATAACAAAGAGAGGTGTCAATTTGAATTAAGCTACTATTGCATCAAGTCTCGTAAACCCTTTGACCTTCTAATCAGTAAACAGTAATTCAAATAGCCTCGGCTTGGTTTCTATTATCAAGCGCGCGTTGGTCGCTTTCACTGTATGAACACATATTACATTTTCAACATATCTGATGATTCGATTTGAAACCGGGAGTAAGTATTTAAGCATGAATACTTAATTAATTACCGTAACCAGGTACTAACATTTATAAATTTCTTAGTGAATCTAGTATTAGTAATGTAATAAGCGGTTAAAACAGGATAATTTAAGTAGGTATGTATGTAATTTTAATTAAACACGTTTAAAAGATCATTCGAAAGCCATAATTAGAGTGAACAGGCTTCTTCTGGGTAAGCTTGCTCCATCGTCGACTTTGTCTCTGTCATCTATGACCTAGACTAGAGTCAAGAGCAAACCCATATTAAATAAAAAAAAAAAAAAAAAAAAGTCGTAACGTGAGAACGTTGGGTTAACATCAATAAATTTAGATACAGTTTTTAAACCAGTTTTATAGTTATCACTAGCTTTTGCCCCCGACTTCGTACGCGCATATCCCGCTTTCCCCCGTTCCAGTAGGAATGCCCCGTTCCCGTATAGCCTATTGCATTTCTCATGAATGAATGTGGCTATCATTTTTTTTCCTTACCCTATTGTGTCATTCTTCCTTTCCTATTGAAAGAGGTGTCAAACAAGGCGACCCGCTGTCCCCCAAGCTGTTCACTGCCACCCTTGAAGAGGTTTTTAAAAAGTTAACCTGGTCCGATAAAGGCATTGTCGTCGGCGAAAAAAGGTTGACCAACCTGCGTTTCGCCGACGATATTGTCCTGTTTTCATCTTCGGCAGATGAACTAGGTGAAATGCTGAGTGACTTAAATAAGGCAAGCCTCGAGATTGGACTTCGGATGAACATGTCAAAGACCAAACTCATGACAAACAGCGCCCAACAAAAACTGTATTTAGAAGGCGTGGAGATTGCATATGTACCAGAATACATATANGGCATAAGTACCAGAATACATATACCTCGGCCAAATAGTCTCATTCCAGGCGAGACAAGAAAAAGAAGTTGCTCGCCGCACCGACAACGCCTGGAAGAGCTATTGGTCGATGAAGGCTCTCATGAAAGGAGGCCTTCCAATTTGTCATAAGCGCAAATTGATGGACATGTGCATTCTCCCTATCCTTACATACGGTGCTCAAACCTGGTCTTTGACAGTTCAGCAGAGGTTCAAGCTTGAGGTTTGTCAGCGAGCAATGGAGCGCAGCATTCTGGGAGACCGATTAATGGACCACGTTAGGAACACAGTGCTGCGTTCCAAAACAAAAATCGCCGACGTCACACAAAAAGCAGCCAAACTAAAGTGGGACTGGGCCGGCCACGTCTGCCGGATGTCGAACGGTTTATGGGCTAAAGCAACCACAATGTGGGTCCCAGAAAATGCCCGACGACATCGCGGGAGACCCAGGCGAAGATGGCGGGACGAACTTGACGCCTATCGGCCAGATTGGTCCAGACTTGCCCAAAGCCGGGAGGAATGGAAGGAAGAAAGGGAGGCCTTTGCGCAGGGCAAAGGCCTCCCTTTCTTCCTGACACAATTGGCTATAAATAAATATTGTGTCATATCCTTCCAGACATTCTTTTCTTGCGCCACCTGGAACCAGCCTTCGCGGTGTGCATCCAATTCATCTCGCCACTGCTTTCTGGGCCGGCCTCGGCGACGCCGTCCATCCTCTGGCACCCATTGCGTGGAGACCTTTGCCCAGCGGTCACTATGCATGCGGCAGGTGTGACCCCCCCAGTCCCATTTCAGCCTGGCAGCTTTTTTGCCCACGTCAATGATACCTGTTTTGGAGCGCAGCGTGGTGTTTCGTACTCTATCATATACAAAGAGAATTTTCAAAATCGGTTCAGTAGATCCAGAGATCACCCTACAACCTCACAAACTCACAAACATAACCTTTTTATAATATTAGTATAGATAAGACTCTTTCTCCAAGCGACTTAGTCCGTAAAAAACTCGGAAATTATCACAAAAAAACTTAGTTCCTATGTCCTTTCTCTATGATCCAGTCAATCTATCTATAAACCTTATCCATCACAATTGGTGCAGCGATTTAGGCGTCAAAGGGTATCAGACAGACAGACGGAGGTACTTTCGCATATATTTTTTTATGGATTAGAAGTTATTACCGTGGTGTTTAGTAGCTGTAAAAATTCTCATTGCTAGTTAATATTTTAATTGATATTTCTACCACAGATCCTGTTCTTGTTTTAATGTGTTTGGTTAGACTAGGTAAATGGCTTTTCCCTGGTGGCGGAATGGCGGGACAGGCTTTCGAGCCCTACCGCCGGCCTCATCACCATCGAGGCCATCCGGCCAGTGCTCGACCTCTGGCTCGGGAGAAGGCACGGCTCCCTGTCGTTTCGTGCGACGCAGGTCCTCTCGGGGCATGGCTGCTTCGGGAGGTTCTTGTGTCGCATAGGCAGGGAGCCGGACGCTCGATGCCACCACTGCGTCGACTGTCGGGAGGACACGGCACGGCATACGCTTGCAGAGTGTGCAGCTTGGGAGGAGCCGCGCCGTGCCCTCATCTCTGTTGTAGGCGGTGACCTCTCGCTGCCGGCCGTAGTCCATGCTATGGTCGGCGGTGAGGAGTCCTGGGACGCGGTGGTCTCCTTCTGCGAGACAGTTATCGCGCAGAAGGAGGCTGCGGAAAGGGAGAGGGAGATCACAACCGCTCTCCCTGCCCGCAGCAGGCGCATCGGGCGTCGGAGGAGGGCATACGCTGCCCTCTTCCGGCCCCCCTAACTGGGTCCAGGGGCGGCGGACTTGGGGATGTCCGTCGCCCCCCATTCATCCGGACCCGAGGTGGCGGCGCGTGGTGTTCCCGTGCGCCCCTCTTTGACGTAGCGAGGGGAGTTAAACACCTCACTCCCCTCGCCGACGCGAGGTGGCCCGCAGAGGCGGGCCGGCACCAGCCGGGGATTGCGGA
>NDFZ01005152.1:116627-186341 GCA_002192655.3 Mamestra configurata
TCCCCTTCCGCCGCTGACGTCACAATTAATCTTGGGCCCATCTTCCGGTGCGGGCTGTTTTTCTGTTTTATGCGTGCCTGGTACCGTTTGTGGAGAGATTGAAGAGTTCATGTGGTGTTCCTTTAGTTAAGCTTGGTTAGTAGTAGCTTATGGTAAGTAAGTTAAGGGGTATGCTTTGATTCTGTTTGTATGGTTTTCTTGGTTAATATGGCCTGTGAATAATTATGTTATGGTGTACAATTAAGAGAGATTTATATCGTGTAACAGAATAAACGCAGTGACTGAAAAGTTGTTCATTTATTTGATGCATGCACGGTCAGCCCGGAACCAGAAGGTTTGATAAGTGGTTTAATGTTATGATACTGGTGACTTATGTCGGGGTCAGAAGGCGACGTTTCCGAGTACGTACAAAACTAATACCTATTGCAAATCCGTAAAATTATCTGCTATACAGTATACTACCGCATAGCAGATAATTTTACAAAAAAAAAAATACAGCAAAGAGTATTTTGTTGTATTTTTTTTAGAAGTATGCTGCTCCAACAGGTTATGGCATTATAATTACCGTGCAGCGGTTTATATGTGAGCTATGCCCGTAGGAATCCACACTACTAGTATGGATTCCTACGGGATTTATACTATTGTCACGCGCCAAAATTTATGCCGGGTACATAACGACATTCGTTACTACTAACGCCATCTAGTATCGAGTAGCAGAACTAGTAGAGTCAAGTACCTTCTAAACTTTTCTATGCCAGAACATTCCACAGTTCTCGATATCTGTTCAGTCGACACTGGTAGTTACGAGTACTTTAAAGATGCTTCTACAGTAGAAGGTTCTGAAATTAATTTACCTATATAAGGACCACATAGCCCGCGACCGAGTCAGTATTGGATTTGTGAAACAAGCGAATACTTCGGAAGCGATCTTCAAGTGCGATTAAAGTGATCAGTAGTGAAGTTGTGCTTTATAGTTAGTAAGTTTAAAGTTTTAATTAGTACTGTTAAATTAAAGTGTCATTTTAGTTTTTTTAATCGGCTGTTTTTATTGTCACGAACCCCAAGCTCGTAACACATTTTTTTTCTTATCATTTTTTTAAAAAACTTTGCCCCTCACTAGGAATTTCTCCTGTATCGTGGGTGCGTTTACAAACATACAAAGTCACATACACAAACAGCCAGACCCGCAACAATTATCTGTAGGCCATACAAATCATTGTTACGTGCGGGAATCGAACCCGCGACACGCAGCGCAGCAGTCAATAGCCCAACCACTGCGCCAACCGAGCAGTTAATACCTTCTTAAGTTACTCTGCCGGTCTGTGGGTTTGTTGCCTCTTCAGGTCCTAATGGCTGAACGGATATGGATGAAACTTGACACACGCGTTGTTCTTGGAATAGGGCATAGGATATTTTTCGGGGCATGTTACACTGAGATCATTTTCGACTTTCACGCGGGCGAAGCCGCTGATCTATTTATATAAAACACAAAAATACATTTGAAACATAAAAATATATATTAAACACAAAAATTGTTTCTACCTATGTCCGTTATAGACTTTGGAACCATCCAACCGATGTGCCCCAAACCGAAGATGGTTTAAGACCTCTAAAACGGGATGTGCAAGCACGAACTCGCGGGCAAAACCTTGTTTAATATAACTTGGACACCGTTTTACTAAAAAGCCGTGCAGAAAAGTTCTGCTGAATACTGCAAGCAGTACTTTAGGAATTTTGGCTCCGAGCCCGTAACACCAAATGTTAGCTACGTTTAAAACGTTTTTCCTTGTTAACGTTTTAGTTTATTTATTCTTAACCTGATAGTGCTTGGCTACCTAGCCATATAGCTGCAGCTGCCTTAGTGTGCTGAACTGCGAGTGGTCATCGTCAAAAAAAAAAAAAAAGACGTTACAAAGATATCGTGCGTACGAACCAAAATGTTTGAAGGGCCAAGTGACCCAGTTTATGTTTGATGATACTTGTTCATCAAACATCAACGTACGGGTAGAACCATCTCAAGAACTCGCTAACTTTTTATTGAAATGGAACGAAATTATGTAATACTAGCATTTGCCCGCCACTTCGTACTATCGTATATCCCGTTTCTTCCCGTTCCTATTGAAATTTCGGGAAAGAGTGTAGACAAGCTACATGCCAAATTTCAGCTTTCTACGACCGGTAGTTTCGGCTGTGCGTTGTCTGTCAGTCACTCAGTCAGTCAGTAAGGTAAGAATTTTATGTATTAGGATTACCTGATATTATCCACAGGTAAAATTGTTTGTTTATACGTCTGAAAGAAGTAAAGTATGACGTGGATCAATGGAGGTTGCGGAATTTGAACCTTTTTCAACTGCTTTTTTTCATTGAAGTTCATTTTAATCATCTCGATTTTTTACAGTCCTATTTATCAGCCCGTATTACTTTGCAAAGCAAGCTCAGAGCAAAAACGGCCCGCGCTCATTAAACAAAAAGTTACATTAAACCTACTAACTTCAAAGGGCGACCCTCCTCTTTTCCTGTGTCTTATCCGCTGAATTTAGTATCAATATTACCCGTACCTCCCCTCGGAGACTGATCACTTTTCCTTATCTCCCCCGATTTCCCATCATTAATTTTTTGCCCGGCCTCCTCTGAAGCGTTTCCTCTCGGCGATTGATTGTGGCCAATCAGGCCGATGACACTCATTTATTTCGCGTTGCTAGCAATTTATTGTTATTATAGTGATATTTTTTGTGGGAGAAATTATGCCTAGAAAACCGGTGGAAAAGAATCTCCATGCAATATTACAGTAACAGTACAGGTGGGCAAGCAGTTTCTGTATGGTGTCGGACGTAAAAGAATAGCCACCACTTCCCATGGGTGTCGTAAGAGGCGACTAAGGGACTCAGCAGAGAATGGGCAGCAGCATTCTCTGTGCATTACAACAGCTACACTGCGATCGCCAACCCGTCTGCCAAGCGTAGTGATTATGACAAACTCTTTGAGGGAGGCCTATGTCCAGCAGTGGACGTTATTCGGCTGGTATGATGATGATGATGAGTATAGGCAGTAGAACCAGTACTAAGTACGACGAACACAGAACCTCCTCATGTTTCTATGATGTGGGTATACTGACCATAATGGTCTTTGTCTGTATAGCAAGACTTGCATTTACAAATTTTTATGCAACCGCCCCAGAAGGAGAGTAGGTACTTATTGTCGAGAATATGTATGTTTGCTTGTCTATTTCTTTGGCAAGCTCCGTAGCCGAAACGGCTGAATAGATTTTTACTAATGAGGTATCATTAGATTCGTCGAAATTGTCGAAGTGATATAAGTGGCTATATGAGTTTGAAGTTTGTTAAACCAACCTCATTACAGAACAGTAAAGTAAAAAGCCTCTTAAGTATAAACTCTAACATTGCAATACCCACTGAGGTACCAAGTAATTTGTTCGCCCACTGCACGTACCAATATTTTGTAACCGCAACAAGACTCAGTGTAAATGGATACTCTTTCCTAAGATACAGATAGGTTTCCTGCCTAGTTTAGGAAAGGGAGTCCTATGACCCATTTTGTAATTTGTGTACTGGTTTTTTTTATAGCATTTAAGTACTTATTGAATAAACTATTATTACCAATTCTCTTAACTTTAGCATCATCACGATTCTAAGTAAAGTTATACAATGTGCAGACAATTGAGACATTATTAAGTACAAACAGACGAGCTCGAGTGTTCCGCGTAAGTTTGTGCATAATGAAGGGTCCGTAGCCGCCTGTTCTGCTATACGAGATAGTATTACTTAAAGCAGCTTGTCGTGTAGCAGGTTTTTTAAATTCAGCCTTATTTATATAAAAACTGGCTTATTTATATAAAAAAAAATAAGCTAGTAGTTTTGGGTAATTTGGGGGGGATGGTCATTTCATTTTCATTTACAAAAATATTTATAAAATTGTGAAAAAATATAATTAAAACACTCACATACTATAATAATATATGATTTATCTGTCAAACGGCAAAGTTTGAAAAATATTTTCTCACAATAAGCAAGTACCAACCAACGTTTTAAAAGCGCTTGACCCCGAAGATTCCAGGAAATCGCGGCATTAAAATAAAACATAAAACCCGTATGCGACACTAACTGCCCGTTGACAGTTTGCCAATCTTATACAGCTTTTATACCAAAAACTTATTCCCATACATCGTCCAGCATTGCAGACATATAAATATCCAGCGTTTGTGACAGCAAGCATTTTGTTAGGAATTAATAAATTCGCCCGAACTGAATGGCCGGGTAAGTTCTAAAGCGATGATCGTTAGACCAAAGACGATCGCATAAAATACTCCAAGTTTCGAATAAAACATCGAGACCTCGGAATCTTTCTACTACGGAAATACCGAGAAATAACTATCGTATCCACAGACGATTGTAGAAAAGTAAGTTTAAGAAGAATTTTAAATGGTCGTGAAAACATTTACGGCTTTCTATCTTTTTGATAGTTGTCGGCGATGGTCGTTGACACGGAAAATATCGCGACATTTCTTTGAAACGTTATTGAAAAGATTAAAAATATATATGGTCAATGAATAACAGCATCTTTTCCGACATGGTCATAAATGAGAATCGACTTTAATTGTGTGATCGATCATTGTGATCAACCAATGGTTGATTGATTTTAATAGCCCTTTATTCGCGAAGCAGTAAGGGTGGTTTTTGTAGTTATATTTGACTGTACTCTGTTGCTCAAGACATTACAAAAAGTGTTTCCCAAGACGATATCAGTAAAACATTACTATAAACTAGCTACTACTAGCGGCTTTGCCCGAGTGAAATTTGGATAGGTATTATCTTTCTCCAAGTTCAACCCTAAACTATAATTAATTTAAATTTATTCGAGAGCTTAGGTGAGAATACGTAACAAACACACAGGCAGACGGACAGACAGAGTTATTTCCACATCTAGAATACGAGCATAGTGTGGATAGATTATAGTACTTGGCAGAAAGTAGGGATTCTATAAGTTGAGGTTACCTAAAAGGTTCTATATCATCATAACTTTTGCAATCGATTTTTTGGTTCGTCGCATTTAGACAATCATCAATACCGCATTTTTAAAAACACAGCTGCGCACCTAGCTAACCCATCTATTCTAGAATTCCTGTCGAAAAACGTGGCAGACTAGAGATTGATGGTCGCCACTGAAAACTGCATCATTTTGACAAACGACAGTCGCGGTATCTGATTTGACGCCAGACGCGAACTAATCACGGCCCGCGGCCGCCAGGTGGCGCTGTGTGTTTAGGAGGAGGACATACAGGGATAACAAACAAGCGTGAAGCGTGATAGTGGGTCGTCGTAATTGCTTTGAATATTATTGCGCATTTGCACTGCAATGGATATAGCTATGTACCTAGCTCGTTAAAGAGTATTTTGGGCTGTATTTATCTACATACGAAAGTCATGTAGTTTGTGTGCGACTACAAATAAATAAAAAGCTTCGACTATATTAAGAAAACTGATCCTTCTGCCATAATAGGTTTTTTTTTAAGGATGGGAAATCAACAAAGGACTTCTTCCGCTCTGGGTGGAAGGCGGAAGGGCGTATCAGACTCTTACTGACTAAAACCCATCCGTGTTCCTTCTAAAGCCCTTTGCGTAACCCTGGCTTGACCATAATATGCTTACACTAGAAAAAGCTGATACCAGAGATTTTGAATTCAAATTCGTGTTGTTGAATTCAAATTGTTAAATAGCGAGACTCATTTTATTTTTATCAGATTTATCAACTCATAAACGCATCCGACCGACTCAGACAAAGCAGATGACACACTCCAATCTCAAATCGCTTTGAAAATTGAAAAAGAATTGCGATCCATTAAAGCCCCTTCAGAAACCCATTTGCAATCGTTTGGGACAATGTTGTTAGATGCAGATGCGGCGTAATTGCATTCCCCAGTGTGTTATCTCCCTAAGCGTTGCCAGTGGAGTGAAAAACACGCTTGTCAAACTGTCTGCCGGACCGATGTCGGAAACGCGCCGGTCTGTGCCGGACACACGGCTCGCGGGACATGACGGCGCGGTAAGATATTGTTTTGAATTTGTGTTATATTTCGTGGCTGGAGGAATGGTTTCCGATGTGAAATGGCGGATGTAGTCGTAAAAGATTGAGATGCGAGGACAATTTTGGTGTTCTTAAATTGGATTTGTTTTTTTAGTACTTGACGTGGTAACGATGTATTATCAATATCATCTTGGGGTATGTGTTTGGTTCAATTTGTGTCGACTGGAATAATAACGTTACGACTGTTTACTTGTGGTATGGGCCATTTGGACTTGGAAATGATTTTGAGTGCAATATCAGCATCATAGAGCACAGTTCCTGAAATCCTCCCACGGCATCGTGGTAGACCCAGCCATAGAAGTCAGACCGGACTTGATGCCTGTACCTACCAGGCGGCTACGATCGAATCGAGTTAAGTAGAAAAATGAAGGGAGGAGCAAAACTTGGCAATTCTCGTAATTTTAATGAGTAATCGCATCGCAGTGAAACTGTTAAAAACACCTCTAATTTGCCAACACTTTGAAAAATTTATGACATGATTGTCGCTATGGTCGGTACATAATATTGCCACGCTTTTTAAATCCAAATTTGAACGCTTTTTAAGTATGAAAATTAGTCTTCTGCTAGCAGTTATCTCTCTCCGTTCGTGTCAGATGGGCGTCCATTGGGCTATGAGATTGAGAGAATGCATCTACGTTTGCGCAAACACTTTTGTATTTTAATAGTGGTATATTTCGCGCCGATGGCTAGTCTCCGTTGCGATTGGCTGCCATGACCGACATCGGTGAGGAGGTTATTATAAGCTTCCATGAGGCTCGCCACACACCCCAGCAGTATGTCCCGCTAGCTGGCGGCTGCTGCAGCACGTAGCATGCACGTGACAGCCCAGCTTGACGCGGCGCGATATTTTTCTCAAACTACCCGCCGCCTCTACACCTGCCAAACTGACGTCCGATTCAGATACACTCTGCTAAGAGCGCGCAGGTTTAAAAGGTTTTTTTTGGCTTTAGACTGGCTAGTTTAAACAGCTAACAATGGAAATTTGGGCGGCCATTTTCGTGAATGTTCCGTAGCTGATTCTGAATTTCTGAACGGTTAGTTACTGGTACAGTTTTCTCTAAAGGTTTTAGAGGCAGCATTTAAAGAAAAGGTGGCCGAAACCTTTCACCTACTATTTTGAACCTTTCATTCCATACCTTTTTTATGAATGGGAAATCATCAAATGACTCCTTCCGCTCCGGGCGGAGCAGAAAGGAGTGTCAAAATCAAAATCAAAAGTCATTTATTCAAATTAGGCTGAGTGCCAGCACTTTTTGAACGTCAAAGTTCTACATAAAGACAGTCCCCCAAAACGCCCGCCCGTCATCACTTCCTAGTGTTTTAACTGGGAAGAAGAAATGGCGCAACAAACTCCCCAGCAACACATCTGTCTGTTGAGTTATAAGAACTAGCATTTATAACATAAAACCAAATAATTCGCTACTTGTAAGCTAGCACACTCCATTATGCCAGCATAAACAGACAAACTCAAGCATAAAAACTAGGGTATAGAACCGGGACATCCCGGAACCGAAAATCCCGGGATTTCCCGGTTCTTTTCAGTTACTGAAAGAACCGGGAATTCAAAATGCGAACCGGGAATTTCGGGATTTTCGGGACACAAGAAACATTTTTAAATTATAGGTTTAAACTTGTAAACTCTTTTAAAGTCATAATAACTGTGACAATAAAACACAACTAGATTTAAGATACACGGACAAATATTAAAATATTAATGATTAGGATAAGTGAACTTACAAGATCTCTGTTTACATGATTTTTTAAATGTTTCTAAAAATTTTGTTGATTTTTTAAAAGTATTTTTATGTTTCAATAGCACTCGTTTATTTATAAGGCCAAGAATTTCAGTTGGTTGTGTGATTTTTATTAGAATAAATACTCTGCCTTAAAGTTATCTTACTCTATTTTATTTTTATAATCCTGAGAGATTTGAAATTTAAATGCTAAAAAGCATTTAAATATCAAATCTCTCATCTCATAACAAAAAAGTCCCGAAATTCCCGAAATTCCCGGTTTGTCCCGGTTCCTAAACGTACAATCCCGAAATTCCCGGTTCCTCAAAATAGAACCGGTTCTCGATTCCCTAGTAGGAACTATAGGTGGCAGGGCAGAAGTGTCAATATCAAGTATTTATAAGGTAAAAGAATCGAATTTACAACACTGGATGCTTCCCATTCTACGCTCTGTTGTGTATGCCCTGTGTGCACGTTCCAGAGAGCGTGTAGGAACTATAGGTGGCAGGGCAGAAGTGTCAAAATCAAGTATTTATAAGGTAAAAGTATCGAATTTACAACACTGGATGCTTCCCATTCTACGCTCTGTTGTGTATGCCCTGTGTGCACGTTCCAGAGAGCGTGTAGGAACTANTATTTCATGTCAAACAAGGAAACTATCTATTAACATAATGGTCCAGGGTTCTCACATTTACAGAACTTGAAATAAAAATTGCTTCTAAATTATATAAAACTATGAATATCAATCTGAAAATACAGAAAAAGAAAAGTTTATTCCAAACATAATATAAGATTATGCGGAATAGTATTATTATTAGACATAAAAGAGGGTGAGCATCTCTTCCAAATATAAAACCTAACTAGTGGAACCAAGCGGCTGAGGCTGTGGAGCAGGACCGGCATTTAGCCAAGCATTTTTATCAAGGATATAATCTTCCAGTTTATAATATGCCTGTCTACATAGAGTGCGTTTTATGCATGTTTTAAATTTTTTCTCATTCAGTTCGAGAATCTCACGTGGTATTTTATTATAAAACTTAATACAATATCCCATAAAAGAAGTGTGTACTTTAGCCAATCTGAATCGGGGTTGATCTAATTTATTCCTATTTCTAGTATTAAAATTATGCCTATCACTAATCTTATTAAAAAGATGAATATTTTTCCGAACATACATAATGTTTTCGTATATGTATTGACAAGGTACCGTCATGATGTTAATATCCTTAAACAGTTCCCTTAGGGAATCGCGCCGACCAAGATGGTATATGGCTCTGATGGCTCTTTTCTGCAGAATAAATATAGACTCGATGTCTGCAGCTCGTCCCCATAATAAGATACCGTAAGACATTATACTATGAAAGTAACTAAAATAAACCAGCCTCGCGGTATCTATATCAGTAAATTGACGGATTTTTCTGACAGCATATGCTGCTGAACTTAGCCGTCCTGCAAGAGATGTTAAATGAGGACCCCATTGTAGCTTTGAGTCAAGCGTGATCCCTAGGAAAACCGTGTCTTCGACGAATTCAAGTTTCTCTTTGTCCAATACTATGTCGCAAGTATTACTTTTGACATTCGGTAAAGCAAATCTGATGCACTTAGTTTTTTTCCCATTTAATACTAAATTATTCGCAGTGAACCAATTTTGGACCTGCTGTAGCGCATTATTTACGTCGTCAAGACTTGTAGAACGTCTATCTATCTTAAAAATTAAGGACGTATCGTCAGCAAATAACACCATCTTTGGTTGGTTTTTTAAAAGATGGAGTAAATCATTAATATACACTAAAAAGAGGAAAGGACCCAATATTGAGCCTTGTGGTACCCCCATTTTGACTTTTAAACCCCTTGAATTAACACCGTTTATTTGAACTTGCTGCTGTCTGTCATTTAAGTACGACTTCACTAAACTGAGAGCAAGATTACCTAGTCCGTAATGTTTTAGTTTTAGGAGCAAGGTTTCGTGATTTACGCAATCAAATGCCTTGGAGAGGTCACAAAAGATTCCTATGGCATCTTGCGCCTCTTCCCACGCTGTATATATGTGTTTTAACATTGTGACACCAGCGTCAGTCGTACAACGACATCCGCGTTCCTCCTAATGCTATTTGTTCCAGGGCCGCGGTGACTCTTTCGAACAAATTCCGCAACCCTGGCAGACATACCATACCTACAGGAGTGATGCTTCTTTGAATGCACTTAATTGAAGTATTGTGATCTACGACGGTATTTCGTGTTGAAGCTTGCTGAAACTATGCTTAATTACAATCTAATGCATAGATGGGTAGTTTAGACTTAGTCATAATCCATAAATGTATTGACTACCGAAAAGTGAAGACAGTGTTTCGTGAACCCATGATATAAAAAATATATACACACAAATTTAGAACCTCCTCCTTTTTTGAAGTCGGTTAAAAAACATATTATGTACTTCTACTACGTTTTCATAAAAAATCAAATACAAACATTATTTCGCAACAAGCCAGTCCGCAGCAGGGTTGCAACGTTAAAAATAAATAATAGTCGCTGTAAAAATATTGCGTTGCCAAAATGTACGTAGGTACCTAGCAAAAAATTGTGTTGCAAAATTGAAGTGTCACAGATTTAATTGAGTCCGGTTTAAAAAGTTTTATTTTTTAAACTGTGGAATAAAATGATGGCGCAGTTTTTTGACAGGGTGCTTAAGTAAATAATGTCTCGTCATGTGATTCTGTGGAGTGGTTTTTGGTCTAGCGTCGGATGTTGCATGTAGATCCTTCTACTGTAAGATTTCCCCTTTCAAAAAACCTGAAGACAACTACGCGGGTGAAACCGCGTGACGTCTGCTATGTAAGATAAAATAGGCTCTTCAGGTGTGAAGTGTTCACTGTTTCTAAAAATAAATTAGCTTTTAAAATAGAAAAAAAAGGCCGGTTGCAAAAATAAATTAAGTACCATTTACACCCGACTGGAAACTTCTTTCGTAGAGCGAGCAATATTCTTCAATGTCAAAACGTTAGAGTAGAATTGGTTCTACTGTTAGAGTCAGGTTCCGGAACATAGACTGGTGCTTTAACTAAATTGGTAAAATAAACATATCTGTCATTTGTCTACTTGCTTGATTGTATGAATATTTTTGTCGTGACAACGTCTGATAAATCGGAGAACGCCGGCTGCACGCACGTTAAATTGTCCCGTTACGCTCGTTGTCCCGTTACAATGTTTTGTTATGACGATGCCACGTTAAACTATCGTCCGTAAACAGACAACCATTTTTGGTGTACAAGAAAGCATATTCTATCATTCTATCTACGAGTAATTATCTGTTTGTTGAGCATTCTGCTTATGCTATGAGCAAGATTTTTCTAATAACACGAAATGAGCCGAGTGGTCCTATTATGCCAAAAGTTGACTTGTTTATGTTAAGCTGGTCAGCAATGATAAATGATAGGTATTTACTTTGCAAATAGGGCAAAAAAATTGCATTTAAGGGCGAAGCCAAATGAGCGTAATTTTGTGAGACGTGAGTCGCGTATTTTGAGTTGCGCAATTTACGTTCAACTGAAATTCGGTTAAGGTGCCAGACAAGACGTAAATTCAGTTACTCTCCAATGTCAGTACGGGGTGTGTGTGTCGTGCAATGGATTCATTTAAAATACTGTGTATTTACGAAACATGAGAATACGGGAATGCGCGTGCGCCAGGAGACAACTCAATTTGCGTCGCCGTGTGGCAAAAACAGGATTTTTGTATGAAATCGAATGCAACGTAAATTCCGCGACTCATTTTACGCGACTCTCAACTCAAAAAATAACGCTCGTTTGTCCTAATTCTACACGCAAATTAAATCAATGCCACTGTTAAAACAGTACTGTTCAGAGTACGGTGAACTTTATTCGTTTGCATCTTTGCTACTAAGCCACTTTGAATTCACCTCATTGAAATGAAATGCATTAAAAATGTAGTGTCAGGATTTTAATACTAGCTAAAACAATTTTAGCAATTTTAGAACAGTGTTACAAATGTTTTTAGCGAACATGAAAAAAAAACATTGTAAAAAACAAAGAACAATACAAAACGAAAATTTCTTGCGGATTCTTTTCCATACAAAATGATCAATTCGAACCATACCGTAGCAAATGACGTTCTATGATGATGCCAATGTACGCTTACGTTGAATACAATATTTTTAATTTTATGCAGATAAGTAGCAGTGACGAGAGTGATCATTTAAAACCCAATCTTTACTTCGAAATCGCGGTCCAATATATGCTTGCATCTTCTGGACCATATTTTCACCTAGACTTCTTTTTTGTCGCATCAGCAAGACCACACCTTATCCCATCTGGCAGCAGGACAGAAACAAGTGCGGGCCACGTAGTGTCCGTCCGCGTGATGCGGTCACGTCCCTCCATATCGCCCAGAATTTATTGCCGCTACTAGCTGCCGCCGATTCCAGGCAGAATTGTTGGAACGGTTCGATCAGTTATACATTGAAGTCTAGAAGAGTGTGTGACCTAATTTATTTTTGTTTGGAGTTATTTTGAACATTTTTTAAAGGGACCACTGACAGTTCCAGACAATATACGTAATGTCAGCAGAATGCTAATTTTGGCGGCACTCCGATCTTGATTCCTGTTAAACTTTATGCAAGAGATAAAACTATACGTGTATAAAGTATTTATATTTTGTCACGTCGCCAAAAGAAACCAAGCGTATTCGGCCACCGTTTCTCAAAACCTTTAAAATGTTTTATTTAACTACGCACAATGAAAAATCCAAAATCCAAATTCAAAATCCATCATTTAAAACTGGCCACGACACGAACACGAAGGGTTCCGTACCATAAACCGAAAAATCACGTATGTTATAAAATAAAATTAAATGATAAATTGAAGGGGGTTTATTTTTAAGTTTTAATAAGTTGTTATGGTTGTACACGGACGAACAACGGAAGGGTTTATTCAGTTTGCGGTTCGGAACGATAACAAATTATAATTTTCTAGTTCTAGTACCGTGTGAACGAGTTTTCATACACACGTTTCGAATTGCTAGCCAACCGCCCATGATATGTAAGTGTCAGGTAAATATGTCTCACTGTCGCCCGCGGCTCGCGTGCCCAGGACTACCGGCTAGCTACCTGATGACAGCCGGGGTACGAATTATGTGTGTTTGCTTGTGAAGGAGATTTGTTAATTATAGAGTTACACGAAAACTCGAAAGACAGACTTCACACTGATTTGGAATATGGATTCTAAGTCAGTTTGAACAAACCTACTCGTCTCAGTCGCCACGACAACGGTAAAAACAAGTTTACTACCATACTACCAATTGTCTGTCAATTTCATTGAGGGAGGCTGATTTGAAGGATCGCGAAACTGAAGTGGCAGTGGGCAGGGAACAGATGGTCGATGGGCGACCGCGTACCGGAAGACGTAGCGTTGGAAGGCCTCCCACAATGTGGACCGATGACCTGGTGAGGGTCGCGGGTAGCCGATGGATGCGAGACGAACAGGACCGGTTGTGGTGGCGACACTTGGGGAGGCCTATGTCCCGCAGTGGACGTCTTTCGGCTGATATGATAATGAGGCTGACTTGAGGTTGAAACAATTGGAGGACATTACTTTAGAAGGAGTTTAAGCTTAATTAACAGTCAACCAAATCTGTCACTTTGCCACAGTTGCTAATTAGCAAGCGCTAATAGTAAGTAGCTTTTGTTGTAGAATGAAAGTCCCAAAAACTTGCCTTAGGACTACTATAAAATATATATTGTTAGTTTAAATTTGTGGCAAAACTTTGTTCCTTTTACGTTCAAGTTACTGAAATAAGTCAAAGTGAACGCTAGGGGCTCGCGTGGCGACAATGGCTGGTAGCTAGTTAGCTACTTATTGCGTGGAAACAATACAATAGGAAAGACGCGTAGGATTCTGTCGGGGACCACAACAATGGACAACGTGGAGTAATAATGGATTACTGTCAAAACGCAGGACTGATGCGATGCTGAGATAATAAATTGGCTGCATATTGGGTACCAATAATCTTTTCTTGGCTTGAACTTGGCTCGACACGCTCCAATTCCGTAATCTCTTTCAGACTAACAGCCGGTTTCTGAATTGAATAAATGCAAAGAAATTTGGGGCTGCGGCAGACCACGAAGGAGATTGCGGAACGGCTTGGATGTCTTCCTTAGGAATTGGCAAGAAGTGGCACCGGGAACGATGAAAGGAATGGAGGGAGGTCTTGGCTTAGCAGTGAGACAGTGCGGGCTAGATGATAATATAAAAATTAAATGCGATATTTTGAAAAGTAGCTAGACTCGAGGAGTCTTAATTTCAAATTCTCTTTTAAAGCTTTGCTGTACTCATTGTTGAGAAGCCTTATAAAAAAAAAAAAACAACGTAGTGACTTGTCAGTGGTGTAATTATCTCGTCATAGTCACGCCAGCCCATCAAGCTACAACTTTCTTTAGTAGATTGTCAACTTTATCGTCAAAGTTTTAGGTTCAAGGTTGATTGGCAAAATTTTACAGTTTCGGGTAGCTTGATGTGGTGGCGTTTGTACGTCATTTGTTTCAAGTGTCAAAGGTTTGAATTATTTTATAGCAGTGAAACGAGGTGCCATAGCTACATGTCTGCTGTAGTAAACTGTTTTGATACTTTTACCTAGCATATCTACATGCATAAAGTTGCCAATATTAAATATTGTGTAACAGTCTCGAGTTTATTTAACAAAAACACAGGAAAAGGTTTATTCCGCGCTGAATCAAAGTTATCGCTACCATCTTTATACACAACCAACCGCCCATGGTAAGAAACTGTCAGCTAAATACGTCATACGGAAGCCTCAGGCCTTTATGACGTCACCAGCTAGTTAGGTACCTGGTCGCAACCAGCCCTCACAATATTTATAGAGACCGGGTAATACGCGCTTGGGGCTATGTCCAGGCAATGTCAGGCTATTGTCGCAGGCGGAGAAATATTGCCTGGAAAGTGTGGTTAGCATGGTAAGTGCTGATTGCAGAGATTAGGTGGGTAGGCGACAGTTAGCCGATTAGTTCTTGTGACGACCCGACGTACAGGACTGCTGGTTTATTTTAACCGACTTCTAAAAAAGGAGGAGGTTCTCAATTCGTCGGAACCTTTTTTTTTATGTATGTTCCCCGATTACTCGAAGATGGCTGGACCGATTTGGATTATGTTTTTTTTTTGTTTGAAAGGGAAGTCGGTGTCAAAAACGAAAAAACAACAACAAACACCGACTGCCGAAATTAAAGTTATTTTATACTTTGTAGTGTATTTTTTGGAAGTCGGTTGTATTTTTTTGTAAAAAGTGTTGTAGTTTGTTATTTGTGTGTGATGTGTGAGTTTTTTTTGGTACGGGATGACAGAAAGAAAACTACTGTACTTATTATGTATTTATTGCATATATAAATAGTAGGTACATCTAAGACTACCTACAGCACTGCCTTTTCTTCTCTCATTAAAATCCATCCAAAGGTTGTCTTTAAAAGATCGCTTTTAGCGATAAGCCCGCCCATTGTGTCACCCTATGTAATGTTTTTCTTCATCTATTTTTACTGTAACTTATATGGTGTACAAAATAAAGAGTATTCTATTCTATTCTATTCTAAATTAAAGTCTAATTCAATTGTAAATATGATCAAAAACTTGCCAAAATACAGGGAAATTAGAGGTGTTTTGTCAGTTTGCGACCGCGTTGCGATGCGAATGAAAACGCCCCCTAAAGTATTAGAATTGCCCCTTAGATACGAAGCATCGTGGCAAAACCACCGTAGACGTCTTTCTTGCAGAAATGAGTAGTTCCATTTCATAAATAGGAACGTTAGAACGTATGAAGTTTAAAAGAGACTTTATTAGTATTATATATATTATTTGTGCATTCTTTCCGAAACAAAATTCTATTTATATTTTATTTTTATTTGTTGTAAACTTACCACAGTGTAGTCTTTTTAACCTAAAGGTTGACTGGTAGAGAATGCCTTGATGCATTAAGTCCGCCCATGTACCACTATTGTATATTAAGTTTAAATAAATGTTATTGATTTTTGATAAAATAACACTTCATTTGTCACTATAGCTCAATTTTCTGGTCCTAAAACCAACGACCAGAATCAGCGACGTTTTTAAAAGGTATCACAGCTCCTTATAGTTCAACAAAAATTCGATCCCGAAAAAGCCAAAGAAAAAACTCTCAAGTGTAACTCCAAAAGTTGTATAGTACGGGCGAAATATAAATAAGCCGTAAAAAGCCCCGTTCCTGAGGTAAATAAACACGCCATCGACGAAGGCTGAGCCCGGTTGGTAAGGTGCACCTGTGTACAAACACCCAACTTGTCAACGAGCACCGAAGTTTGAGGGTGTGTAAACGAATCGGAAGTGATCGGGGATCTTCGGCTATGGCGAACGATTTTCAGGTTATGTTTGTTTACTTTGGTGTTATAGGGAAAAATTGTTGCTATTTTCTTTAAATGAGAAAAGAAAAGAAAATATTGTAGTCTGTTTTTCTTGAAAAAGTCACGTTACAAGTATTCATCATCTGCCTAGCCTTTTCTCAACTATATTAGGGTCGGTTCCCTGTCAATCCGGATTCAGCTGAACACCTATGTTTTACGTGGAGCGGCTGCCTACCAGACCTCCGCAACCCAACCCAACGTAACACAGTACTCCTTGGAAAGACTCTGACAGTTCTTCTGGCTTCTGATAATCCATAACGACTGCCAAAGATCGACAAAGTCACGTTACAAGTCTTATTATTAGAAAAATCTTTTGCCATTAACTTACACGAATGCTTATTTCTTGTTCATTTTTTATGCTCGTCCAGGTTTTTAAATAGCCGTCCTGTTCCCTACTAGCTAGAACTAAAGTAAGGCGACCATTACGTGGTAGGTTTTGCTGTCAGTTTTACCACAGTCAAGGCTGTGATTGACGGATAACCTATCATGTAATGCAGTGACTGTGGTTGCATGAAATTGATTGACGAAAATCTGGATATTTGATTAGTCACGAGTTTTGGCTCTGTTATTATATATTTATGGACTGAGTCCTTTTTCGAAGCCCGTATTTCAGTAAATAATATATCGTCACCATATTTAAGATTAAGTTTACGGTAATGTCGATTGAATTCCATCACTCACCATCAATCATTCGCCAATCATAACTTTTGGAATTGATTTGCATGAGCGTGTATCGGACGCCTAAGAGACGTTTCCGTCTGGCGCACGACACGAGTATGGACAAGTGTTGTACCTAAGGGCAGTTTATTCCTGTAGATACCCTCTATTTCAAGAAAACTTACACTGACAGCAAAATACAAACGGCGTTTAGACAGTATGACTAACATCCGTCACAGGCGCCTGCAAATTATTTTTTTATCCACTGGAAAAGCTGCCCCTGAAATCTGCAGAGTAAATTCTCACGTAATTGCCCGAATTTCAAACCATTTCGCAAGGGGTGTGACGAAACACACAACAACCTATAATTTATACTACATACCTACTTATAAGAAATACCAAATCCGTTTACGCAAACAGGTTCCAAACTGGAAACTTGGGGAGCTCAAACACGCGTCGAATATGCGAAGAAGCGCCGAAGTTTTCTCGACAAGCGAACTCTTTGAGTTGTTTCAGATATATTGCCTACGTATGCCTGGGAAGTTTGTCTACGCTGCGATTATCCGAGCGACGTGTTAAAATTTACAGGGTGTTTATGTTTTGTGGGTTCTATATTTGGACCAAATTGCACGAAGGAGAAACTCGTCCTTTGTTGCTAGCGTTATTATAGGCCTTCAACTGTTTTACTTTAAGTGTATCAGTTAATTGGATTGTCCAATTAACTGATACACTAAGGTAAAACAGGTGAAGGCCTATAATACTTTTAGCAATGTGTTGTTCTTCGAAAACTCTCAAGGCGACGCTGTTTTTTGAAACGTTCAATGTGATGGATTAAGACTGAGTCGAAGTCAAAGTCAAAACGTTTATTTCAATTAGGCCATTAAAGGGCACTTTTGAACGTCATCATTTACAGTTCAGTAAAATAATAATATTACATTAATAAAGTGACTCTACTGTCCATTCGGAAAGGTAGATTCTTATGGAGAAGAACGGACAAGAAACTCCATAGTTACTCTTAGGTGACGAAAAGTAAAGAAAAGACCTCAAAATAGATGGATTATTTTTATGTATATTATTACAGGCTTAAGTATCCTCAATTATGCCTTAATCGTTATCTGTGTGCAATAATTTCAGGTACTACCTAAATCTGTCTCTAGGTTTCTGAATTAAGAATTTGAAGTTGAGTCAAATACTCAACATCAAATTCTCCACCTCCACCCGTTCATAACTACAAAAACACAATTCAGAAATCAGCCCATCCAATGCGCGAGTAGATATTTAGTCTATTACCAATTCAATGCAGTCAATACTGAATGAGTAATTTGTGTGTTGAAGTCAAACAACATACGAATTAATTATTCAAAGCTACAGTTCAGATGCTTCCACGTAGGCACATCGGGATGCAAACGTTAATTACTAATGCATAATCACAATACATTAACAACGAAACGAAATGTGGATATTTCTACTCTATAGTAAAGCACTGGTTAATTTTAATCTATGGTTCTTGGTAACTGTATGCGGTCCAAACAGTAAAGTTCCGCAAACCTCCATTGAAAAGGGAGGATCCTCCGACCAGGCGGTAGTTGTGTCCGGTGGGCAACTGCCCGTTAGTTGATATTCGGACTGTTGTATTATGTTCAAATCGTACGGCGAACTTTGCTTGCCCGACGCAAATTTCATTGAGTTAGTTCACAGATGGCGGGATACATGGCGTTGCGGTTATTTTTGTTACGATGTAGATTTTGCTATGTTGCTTTTTTGTGGCTGAATTGATGCTACTACAACTGGACACTCAGTTGTAAATTTGCGTTTGTTCTAGCACTGTTCTATCTCTTGCTTGATGATGGGAGGGAAGTGGCAATATATGAGGTTTCTTATTCCTTTGCTGTTATTTTTTGATTTATTTCGTTTCCGGGTCCAAGACAGTTGAATCGTTTCCCTGCGACTTGTCGAGCTTCATTGACTCGGCGTTTTCTGGTGGTCGCCACTGTTGTTTCTGGCTTTCAGGAGTTGCAGTGGTTGGGATTAGTGTGGTGGGCTGCGGGTGACATGTCTAAGTTCTTTGGTACAAATTAACAATCTACCTTGAACTATGTCGAAACATAGTTTTTATATATAGAATTTCCAAGCAACACAAGCTGGAAAATTTGACACCAGTTTTGTCAAGGGTTATTGTTTTACCTAGTTAGGTAATACTAGGTAAGACAATAACCCTTCACAATCCAATGATTGATGACGACATTGTTAGTGCAGTGGTTGAGCGATTGACTGCTGCGCTGCATGACGCGGACTCGATTCCCGCACGGAACAAATATTTGTATGGCCTAAGTACAGATAACACTGGTGAACAAAAAAACACTTTTTGTGTGTCACAAGATTTTTTTAAACTAATTATTTTTACAACATGCTTATACTTAAGCATGTTGTTAAAATATATAACTGAAATTAGAATTATTGAGACACGAACAGTTTTCCTGTAATATGATTTTGAAGTGGTCCTTTTAGGCGAAAACTGAAGTTTTCAGGTGATTCTAATACAGGCACGTTATCATATTAAAGGATCGGTTGTGTAGCAGATGGCACGTCAGTATACTCAACTATCCTTTTATATAAAAAAAAAAAAAACAAAATAGCTTACATTTTTTTTAATCTCATCAGATTAAAAAAAATGTTTTAAAAATAATTTCACCATAAATGTAAAGAAACTTGACAGAATCATTTGAACACTTTTTCTACATTATATATGAATAAAATAACTCATTAAACTGAAAAAATTGCTACTTTATTGAAAAATAAAAAAAATCGGAATTTGCAAGCTAAAGGAAAAATTATGTTACTGGTAGTAGCTGTAACACAAAGACTAGACCTCATCAAAACAAAATAAATATGATTTTGGAATAAGGCTAGGTAGGTTATTCGCAATTAGTGAGCACATTCCTTGTTGACTAGTGTAATTGTTCCGGGACTGACTGTTTGTGTATGTGACTTTGTATGTTTGTAAACGCACCCACAGTACAGGAGACATCCTAGGGTGGGGCAAGGTTTAAAAAAAAATATTGTGGTTGTCATATAGGGAGCTGACCTCCACAATCCAATAACTGAACTGTACTGTTGCTTTATGTTAAATACTAGTTACTCAGTTGCATCCGTTAAGACTTGAACCTGACCTCAATATAGCTGGGAAAAGGCTAGGCAGAATAATAAAATTGAACCGAACTCAGGACCTAATCTAGGAAGGAAGCTAATCCATTAATAAAAGTCACCATCTCCAATACCACTGATACACGAGGCATCCTCAACAACAATTAATCCGCAGATACTTTTGTGGCTGTCTGTACGTGATTGATAACAAGCACTTTTCCTCTACCCACTATCATGATTAATGGCTTTCCTTCGAAATTGATACTCTTCCGACCGTTATGATACGAAAATAAACTTATCTCTTGTGTATTGTGTATGTGTATGTACCGAGCCTTTTTGGTTCTAGGGTAACAAATTGTTATGACGTAAAAAGGTGTACCTATAGTGGGCGGGTATGAGGTGTAAGGTTCGTGTTGACTGAAATATGTTCTCATTTTTTATTATGTAGGTACTAGCTACCACCCGCGTCTCCGCTTGCGTAGAATGAAAGAAAGAAAGATAGAAAAATGTTTATTTGGGACTCGCACAAGACAAACAAACCAGTAAAATAAAATTAATAACTAATAATACTTAAAATAAAAATACACTACAGTGACACACACAACACACACGCACTACACACAGACACACACACACAACACACACACACAACACACACAACACACACACACAACACACACACAACACACTCACACTCACTCACTTATAATGAATACCTCATTATAAATGATTGCCTGTTACTTTTGCTCGCGGCTTTCCTCGCGTTAAAGTAGCCTATTACCGTATCTAGGGACCCATTTATATCTGTGCCAAAATTAATCAAAATTGGTTCAGGGATTTAGGTGAAAGTGTAACAAAGACACTCACTCAGAAGTTTTTGCTTGAATGAGTAACTAACAACGCCCTAAAAATCCACTTTCTTCGTCTTATTTAGCAGAGAAAGCAAGCTGTAATATTGTAGCTGTTTATGCACTACACGATATTATGTACTTCAAAAAGTATCTCATCTCAATATGTAGTGACATTTGCTTGACTTTTAGCAACACTCTGTATCCGCAGTTATTAAGTGTCATTACTTTGAGCAAAACATACCAAGTTTAATCCGATCCCTTAGCTAAATAAGTGCTTAAGCTGTTTATATGCAAGAGTTAAGTATTTGTTAATGTTATGTCTCTTTCCAACACGCTTTTAATGAGTTTTGTGGACTCTTATTCGATTCAAGATATCCTCATTGAATTTAATTTAAGTATGTACCTACACGTTTATGATATCTTTAGCTGGTTATTTTAACTTGTAAACAGCCCAAGGCTGAGGAGGAAATTGCTGATTTTATATTTCTGAGAAAGTATTAAGTATTGGTTTCACCACGACTACACAAGACATTATTCATAAAACGTGTTGAAGTATGTTTGAAACTCTAGACCGATTTTTTGGTATTCTATCAAGGTCCCCAAAAATGATTCCTAGGTATATACAAACGGCCTGCCAGGCTTGCGGAATTTGTTCGAAAGAGTCACCGCGGCCCTGGAACGCAAAGGGCTTTAGAAGGAACACGGATGGGTTATTATTAGATTATAATTTCTCGATATATTACGAAAATATTGTTTTGTATGCAATAAATCCCATCAAAATTCAATAGTTTGCAATATATCCGTGTCTTAATAAGAAAAAAATAGTTTACAATTTCACGCGATATTTTATAATCTTACGGCGTTTCCAATTTTCCGGTGACATATACATACAGTTTCCAATATATCTTAATAAGAAAAAAATGTTTACAATTTCACGCGATATTTTATAATCTTACGGCGTTTCCAATTTTCCGGTGACATATACATACAGTTTCCAATATATCTTAATAAGAAAAAAATGTTTACAATTTCACGCGATATTTTATAATCTTACGGCGTTTCCAATTTTCCGGTGACATATACACCGATTGAGGTTCTCCGCAACCGGACCAATAGCGCCAACACGGCACGAAGAGATAGGAGAATGGGATGGTGCGACAAAAGTAGTGTCCACACTAAAGGAAATAAAGACGTGCCGTCCAGCCTCTTGCCATCGTCGCGTGTCAGGTCATTGGGTTCTAATACAGCCGGAACGCCGACGGTATTTACAATATTAGTGATTCAGAAGTCATATTTTAATGACGACTGCCTCTCACGAACCAAAAAGACATTATGTTTATACCTAATTCAAATTTTGTTCAAATATGTTTGTAACAGCACCTCACATACCCAAACTCATGTTTTACGGGTTGAAAGACACATTTTAATCTCCGCTGTCCCGTCTGTAAACAGCCGAGTGACACATAAAGGGAGTTCCACACAAAACGTCCCTTGTTTACTTTGCTAATTGAATTCATTGTAGTACAAATGATGTTTAAAGTGCTACGTTTGTGCTCCTTTTAAAGAATTATCTTTTTAAGCTCAAGATTAGACAAAGGATTGTTTGATTGGATTAGAATATAGTGGGGTTCTAATATGATAGAGGAGTTGGGGTAAGAGAGACTTGTGTTTTTGTAACATTGTAACAAGTACCTATTTAATTGAACTGTTGGACGTGAATATTTCTGGTTGGACTAAAAACCATTTTTAGAAAGTTTTTCTTGTAAAAATAAATAAACAAAAACATTGAGAAAAAAAAAAAGGCATATTTTAAGCACGTCCTAAGTAAACGCTCTGGTATTTTCGTTGGAAAACTAAACACGATTACACAGAACTGGAAGGTAAGGCGTAAAATTTTGAGAATTATAGGGCTATAATAATAAAAACTATAAAATATGTGCATAAGAACGCTGTCGCAGACATTTTGTTGTAGTTTCAATAACATCGTTTTCCTATACTTTAGCTTTACTTACTTACTTTACTTACATTGTGTTAGGCATCGTCAGCAAAATATCATAGTTAAGTTTTTTTGAAGTGAAAACTTCTTTAGGGGCGTTGAGCACTTTTTGGTGAACAAAAATCATGGAACTCGCGTCATCGTCACCGAACGCTTTGGGTGAACAAAAATCATGGAACTCGCGTCATCGTCACCGAACGCTCTCCATGAGCTATATGTATGTATAGTGTGCATATATGTGTACTTTTTGGGTGAACAAAAATCATGGAACTCGCGTCATCGTCACCGAACGCTTTGGGTGAACAAAAATCATGGAACTCGCGTCATCGTCACCGAACGCTTTGGGTGAACAAAAATCATGGAACTCGCGTCATCGTCACCGAACGCTTTAGCTTAGTTTTTCTTATTATTATTTTTTATTGGGGGATGAGCTTGCTCTCGACCCCGGTCACGCGACTGATGGAAAGCGATGGATGAGGTCTGAGGTGTGTGGTTGGATGTTGGGATCTCAGTTTACATTGCCAAAGAACATTACACGTACACACAATATGGTGAACGACGTGATGTTAAAGAAATAATCTGTCAGAAGATAAGAGGCTCTAGACAAAGAGTCATTCTATCAGCAAATTCTACTGTCAAAATGTCAATCACGTGCCATTTTGACAGCGGTTGTCAACTCCATACATTTTTGACGTTTCGACATTCACCTTCGTCGCGCTATCGCTGATAGAATTTCCCTTGTCTAGAGCTTAAGGGCATGGTATTACTTTATAACGAGAGGTCGGAATTAGGTAGAGTTATTTATGTACTTGCATCGAAATGTTGATATTAATATGAATTTGCCCGGGATTTATAATAGACAATCCCGAGTGGCCAAAAATGTTACAAATAAATAATAATAATTTTTCTTTTGTTGTCACAAGCGCTATTGTGCGCATTGATGTAAATTGATGATGATAATTGATTGATTCTTTGATGTAAATTTGGCAACGTCGCGCGTGCAGTGGTTTCAATTGTTATTTAATAAATCACGGGATTTTTCTGCTCTTTAAAATTAATCTCGGAATTGGAGGTCCACTTTATTATTTCGCTGCATGAAATCAGTGTAAGTAGGTAAATAACTCTACCTAATTCCGACCTCTGTTCGTAACACACATTTTTCTGCACCCAAGTGACACCCTTTATGTACATTTCTAATTGAATCCTTTGTGACACAAATTATGTTCAAAGAAATGTGTGCTGTGCAAAGAATTGCTTTACAAGCTGACAATTCATAAGCAAATAATTCCGTGTGTTTTGCGCATACAACCACGAGGTACTGTTGGTTCAAATACCTCAATCTTGGTCTTGTTCTGAACAGCTGTAGGGGAGGAGTGTGTCAAAAGTAAAATTAAAAAAAAAAACTTTTATGATTCATTAACAGTGGTATCATTTTTGGTCAATTATAAGTGACTTATGCACTTACATTTTTATATTTTTTTATTATTCTATTCTGTCTCACTGCTGGGCAAAGGCCTCCCACATATCCTTCCAGACACTCTATTCTTGTACCACCTTTAACCAGCCTTCGCGGTGTGCGTCCAGGTCGCCTCGGCGACGCCGTCTATCCTCTGGCACCCGTTGCGCCCAGCGGTCACTATGCATGCGGCCGGTGTGACCCACCCAGTCCCATTTAAGCCTGGCAGCTTTTTTGCCCACGTCTATGATACCTGTTTCGGAGCGCAGCGTGGTATTCCGTACTCCATCTATTCTTTTTAAACCTAGAACACCATAGCCCTTTGACATACCCCAAGGCGGAACTTTTGCAACTCGGTGAGTGACCAGGTCTGAGAACCGTAGGCTAGGACGGGCAGAATACACATGTCGATGAGTTAGCGCTACAGGGACATCGGGAGATCGCCCTTCATTAGCGTCTTCAGTGTCTCACATAGTGAAATATTAAAATAACATAATGTCTACTAACATTTGAGAAAATGGCATTGTTGAGATCAAGAAGTAGTGTTACAATTGCTACTCTAAGAGGGTACCTAATTTGTAACACACAATAATAACTACAATCATTTGGCAACTAAACAATAATTAATAATAACTTAACGTTATAAATTTATATAATTTTAAAAGTGTATTATTCTGATAAACAATTTAAACACAGGACAAATAGGTAATGTTTAGCATAACTACCCATTTATGGCAATCTCCGCACTGCAACTAGTCCTCGGCATTGCTCTTATAATCTTCGAAACAAACAATACAATAATTCTCTACTTCTTCTGCATCATCTATTAGTTTTTTCAGACTTATTTTGTTTTGGGTTTTGGTATTTTGGTAAAAAAAATTGTGAACTTGACTGATTCAAATATCTGTATACGTAGACTGCATCTTTGAAAAACTCCACTAAACTAAAGTTATACTGCGTTTCATTGTAATCACAAAAATAATGCGGACATTTTGTTTTTACTATCACCTCGTTGACATGTTAAAGGGTTATGTTTAAACTACTTACAAAATCAATATCATTTATCGTTTATCATTTATCATTTATCATTTATCATTTATCATTTATCATTTATCATTTATCATTTATCATTTATCGTTTATCGTTTATCGTTTATCGTTTATCATTTATCATTTATCATTTATCATTTATCATTTATCATTTATCATTTATCGTTTATCATTTATCGTTTATCGTTTATCATTTATCAATAAGCAACTTTCGTCTACTGACAGTTAGCGCGCAGAACGGTTGGAACTGTCAACTCACTCGGTAAATCAGTATCCTATGACGCTTCGTTTGGCACCAAAATCGTCCGCTTCCCTGTTACTATTGACACTCCCCTTCCTGACAACGCACAGACAACTTCCTGACAACGTGTTATAACAATTCCTATAAATAAGTTAATCAAAATCAAAAGTCATTTATTTAAATTAGGCTGAGTGCCAGCACTTTTTGAACGTCAAAGTTCTACATAAAGACAGTCCCCCAAAACGCCTGCCCGTCACCACTTCCTAGCTGGGAAAAAGAAGTGGCGCAACAAACTCCCCAGCAACACGTCTGTCTGTTGAGTTAGAAGAACTAGCATTTATACAAAGGTATGCAAAGTATTCTTACAAAGAAAACAATACAACAAAGGTAACACGTAAAACCCAAAACTAAATAATTCGCTACTTGTAAGCTAGCACACTCCTTTATGCCAGCATAATCAGACAAACTCCAGCATAAAAAGAGCATTAAATCAAACTAAATAAGCCTCCAGACATAAAGGTCGTGCCCGCTTACACGTGCCTCTGCACGTGTAGAATTTAATAATAGATCTGTGACTCGACGCCACAAGTGATATATCACTTAATATATATAACACAATGATATATAATATATATCACTTATTATTTTCGATTATATGTTAATTGTTTAATTTTTTTTTAATAATTAGATAATAATAAAAACCATGGCTAACAAGACGACCATTCACCACAAGCGGCACCCGTTCACGAGCATAACGCAAAGATCAGCCATTACCCCCTCGCCATATTTGAGGTAGGACCTCATTGTCGCACCTGTCAGCTGGACCTTTTATTTTATCGTAATTTCATAGACTTCCTGCACATAGGTACAAAGGTGGTACCTAATGCCCTAGGCACCAATTATATCCATGCCCCAGAAATCACTGCAGCCATCCCAATTCAAACACAAACAAGACCTAAAAAGTCCGCTGTCCAATGTACAAAGTAAACAAAAGCCGTCAGATGAGTGAGTTTGCTAAGAAACACAATAACGCTGAAGTTTGGGCGATCGTCTTCGCCCGTATTGACCCACTTGTGCCTTCAGCGCTGCAGCCGCTTATACAATAAATGTAAACTTTTTTATGTTAGACTACGCTGTCCTTTATACAATTTTATTTGTGCAGAACTACTTTCAGCCAGTGGTTTTGCCTGCGTGAGTGTCGTATATAAACCCACGGGAATGCAACGCATTGCATACTATACATATAGTATGTCTTGATGAAAGAAAGAGAGAACATTTCATTTATTGGGGTGTGTAATTTATGGTATAATAACAGATAGTATAATATAATTTGAAATAACGTTCACATAATATAATTTTCATATGCTATAAAAACAAATATCCTAATTTTATGTGATCTAATATCATATTTCATAAAACATTCATTTGCTCTAATAACATTTAGTACGTTCATTTCATATAATTTTATTTTTTTATAATACCTATCTCTTTTTATATAACATTTAATTGACCTAATTTTCATTTTACCTAATTTTCTAAGGTAACGCACCGTTCTTGAGAAAAACAAATTATTGTAATCTAACCTCAAAATATTAAAGTTGCTTCTGCATCGTCTTCGGTTCTGCGGGAAGTGCAACCCCTTCGCCCTTACGTAACAAAGCATAGGCACCCGTGCAAGCCGTACCGGCTGAGGCTGGGCGTCAAAGGCGACCAGCATGCCGAAGCTGCGGAGGTGAGCAGCTCCCTTCGCGCCTCCAGTTTTTATATATACTCTAGGGCTAGCAGCCAAAAGACTACGTGAATTCAGGGCTGCCCCGATTCGGTTTTGGAACAGATTCGACCTATTTAACTACAAACAGGTGTATAAATATTTTAGCTGTACCTATGACAGAAAGAAAAATAAAAAATATCCGTCCACTCGCATCGCAGCAAACTAATTATGAGCTATATTTATGTGTTTAAAATATAATCAGTTTTTGCAAAATTTATATAAAACAAAGTAGACATTTATAAATTATATTAAACGTTACTAATAGATTTGAAACTGAATATTATACTAATTGAATATGTTCATTACATAAAATGTGCATTATTCCATATAAAATTATGTTGGCATAATGAAATTATATCAATAATTCATTATATAATTCGATCGTTATATTAAAAACGTATATTAAATGAAATTAGGTCATTGAACATTAGAACTTTTGTTATTATTCCAAACGTTACATACCCCATTTATTGGCACAACATTAAATATACACCAAGAAAAAAAATATTCAATTTTTGTAAAAAAAAGGGCTTGGCTCAGTAAAATCTCAAATGGCAGCAGTTGGTATTTACTGCTTGAGGTTGATTTAATTTCAGCTGTAGTCCACCGTCAGGGTTGCGGAATTGAGGGTTGCGGAATTTGTTCGAATGAGTCACCGCGGCCCTGGAACGCAAACGGCTTTAAAAGGATCACGGATGGGTTTTAGTCAGTAAGAGTCTGACACGCCCTTCCGCACCACCCAGAGTGGAAGAAGTCATTTGATGATTTCCCATCCTTAAAAAAAAAGCTGCTGCCCACGGGTTTCCTAATCCAGGCCATGGTCTGTAATTGTTTCAATCATCCACATCCGTTCAGCGAGATTGATAAATAGAGCGAAATTACAAAGTTTTTTTTCTTAGTAACAAAATGTATGGGATATAGCAGTGTTAGTATGTACTTTGAACATTTGCTTCTTGCTAGCTTGAGTTGCCAAATTTCGGGTACCAGAGTGCCGATTTTTAACCGACTTCAAAAAAAGGAGGAGGTTCTCAATTCGGTTGTATTTTTTTTATGTTTGTACCTCATAACTCCGTCATTAAGGAACCGATTTGAAAAATTATTTTTTTACGTGAAAAGATATACGTTCCGATTGGTCAATCAATCAATCAACAGATCATCACGTTTGCCTTAAACAATGGCATGAAAATATTAAATACGTAATAATTAATTTATAACGTCACTGAGTCAAATTCTTCAAAAAAAAAAGAAAAAAAAAGAGAAGATTGAGAAGAAATTTAATCAGAATCGGTTCAGTATTTTAGTTTTTTAAATCAAAACAGCTGGAGGAAATATAAAATATATCATCTAAGAAAACGAAATTACGTGTTTTGCTTACCTGTGACTTTCCAGTGGTAGGGTGCCACTAAAAAAAGAAAATAAAAAAAGTTTTTACAAAAAAAATACTAATTACTACATAATTATCAATCAACAGTCGCATTCGCATATCGAGCGCAATCTGTGAAAAATGTATTAAAAATGAGATTTTTTTGACAGATTGCGTCTGAGATGCGAATGCGAACGTTGCCTAAAAATTTATAGAATTGGCCCTGATTTTTATTTATGTGTGTTTTACAGAATATTGATAAATATGTAACAATATTTTAACGCCTTATTAGTTGGTAATTATGTAAGAACTATGTCTAAGAACTCATTACTTAAAATTATATTATATTTATTTCTTCATCTTACAGTTTTTAGATACATCAAAATATATATTTTATTATTCTTATAAAACATCTTCATCTTTGTCGACGTCGTCTTCGGGTATCCTCTCGAAGCGTGAGTAAGAGCTAAAGCAGGTGACCTTCCTAGACTTGTACAACCAGTACACATCCACTTTGAAGTTCCCATACAGATACCTGTTCAGTAACTTACTGAAGTCTATGTGTAAGTCTTCGCAGTGGAAGATGCCCTGGTAATGAAAATACAGAATATTTTAGTAGATCATACAAAGAAAGAAAGAAAATCTTAAGTTAACCTGAAGAGTGGAAGGCTATCGGCATCTATACCTTTGCCGGGCAGTGAAACAATAATGGTTGATTACAAAAATTGCCATCATCATCATCATATCAGCCGAAAGACGTCGACTGTTGGACATAGGCCTCCCCCAAGTGTCGCCATAACAACCGGTCCTGTGCGTCTCGCATCCATCGGCTACCCGCGACCCTCACCAGGTCATCGGTCCACCTTGTGGGAGGCCTTCCAACGCTGCATCTTCCGGTACGCGGTCGCCACTCCAGAACTTTTCGGCCCCATCGACCATATGTTCTGCGAGCAATGTGCCCTGCACACTGCCACTTCAGTTTGGCGATCCTTCGGGCTATGTCGGTAACCTTGTTCTTCTTTTCTTGCGGATATCGTGATTCAATTTCGATCACGCAAGGAAACTCCGAGCATTGCCCTCTCCATCGCTCTTTGGACAAATTTAAGTCTTCTGATGAGGCCCCAAAAATTGTATCACAGCAATATTTTAGTACTGCTGGAAATGAGTTGATAGAACCGTCTCAATTACATGTTTCGAATAAAAAATTACACTTAACAAAGATGATGCCAGTTCACAAAAAAAAAACACAAAATTATTTTTTTCGTGAAATATATTGAGGTTCTATTAACGACACAGATTGCTTGGTAGAAAAATGTGCGATGACTCCCAAGTAACCCTGTATTTATTTTAAAATAATATTGATTGGATTGTGAATAAGTACAAAATGTTGCCATCGCGGGTAGAACCTGGATGAGGCTGGCACAGGAACGTGGGATTGGTATAAGAGAAGAGAGGCCTATGCTCAGCAGTGGGCGAAGTCGGGCTGTGAATTATGATGGGATGGCAAAATATGATTGGTGACATGTAAGATCGCAATTCTGGATGAGACCTTAAATGTAGCAAATTTAAATTCAAATTAAATATTCTTATTCTTACAATGATAATTATGATTACCGGTGGTATAGGCCAGTCTGGAGGTTCAACGTTTGCCAATGTGAATAATTTCTCATAGTTCTCGCCTAAAAAATGTTTCAACTCTTGGCAGAAACTCCTTTGTCGAATCGTGAGATACAATTTGTAGCCGCCATCCCCTTCCTTGTACATTGACATCAAGACCTGTAAACATTGACAACACATATCCGTCAAGAGCTCAAAACAATTTCGTACCACGTTGTGACCACAGTCCGTCCACGTACCGGGCATGGGCCTCGTATATGTGTGGTATCAACCTTAAGCCATTCTAGGGTTCCGAATATGGAGAAATAGAACCCTTATAGGATCACTCAGTTGTCTGTGTGTATGTCTGTCACATCCGATTTTATACAGGACTGGACATCTTTTGGCTGAAATAATGATGCTGATACTTTCAACAATAGGCACAAAAAAAACTTTACATAAGTACTTACGCCGTAACTGTCATTAAATTCTCTGTCTAAATCGAAATGTATGCTGAAAGCATGCCGGTGAACTTAGCAGATCATATTCCAGCATAGCACAAAAAAAAGTGAGCTCTATTCGCATGCAGCATAGAACTATTTCCAAAAAGTATCAGGAACTCTAGAACTATGCTGCATGCCAATAGAACTCACTTTTTTTGTGCTCTGCTGGAATATGATCTGCCAAGTTCACGCAGACGCTGAGAGCGTTGTGAGTCCGGTTGATATTTTCTTGGTTGCTTCTATTTGTATCTCATACTGCTCCGGCTTGTCACACTTTATGAAATTCGACAAGGTCCATCGTCCAGAGGCATTATTCTTCAAACTAATTTTAATTTCAATCTAAAGCCAATCCGATTCCAATGTTAATTTTGAAGTCACGTGATTTGGTACGCTTGAAAACAATTTTTAAAAACATTGGATTGGGATTGCCCCGCGATTGTTTTGTTACACGTGAAGTTGGCTATGTAACGGGCTGCAATATAATAGTTTTGTTCGACTTATTACGATAAAATGTTAATCGGGGTTAAAAGAAACTCAAGATTAGCGTTTACGGCACGCCAAGCCCGATCCCGATCCCATTTAGTTCCTCAAAATGGACACTCAATTTCATTTCAATTTGGCGCTAGCGTCGAACTCAAGAGTACGAAACGTCACAATTCCAATGTCGATCGGTCGGAATTAAAATCAAGAGTAAGCACCCTGGGCCCTTTACGAATAAAATACATATGTATTAAATTAGAAACAAAAGAAAGATCATCATCAGCATAGCCTTTTCCCAACTCTATTGGGGAGGCCTCCCCTTTACATGAAGCGGCTGCTTACCAGACCTCCACAACCCATTCGCAACTGGTTCGCCCATTATATCACGGTATTTCGTGGCACGACTGGAGTCAGATTTTCTGGCTTCTGACAATCTGTAACGACGGCCAAAGATCTACAAATGACAGCCGGGATCAACGGTTTAACGTGCTTTCCGAGGCACGGAGGAGTCTCAGCATGTTAAAATGGTCACCCATCCACAGACCGACCTCAGCAAGCGTTGCTTAACCTTGGCGATCGAACCGTGCGGCTGTTATTCTTTAGCCACGAGCTTCTTAAACAACAGAAAGATTCATAAAAACTGATTTGGAGAAACGACAATTACGTAGGTATCATTTGAAAAGGATTATGAGAAAAAAAAAAGACATACGATCATCCGATCAGTTCCGAAACCTTTCTCAACCAACGTACTAGTCAACAAGGTACAGTAAATAGAACTGCATAGTAAAGTTTTTTTTTTAATTTAATATGGGCTTGCTCTTGACTCTAGTTTAGGTCATCGATGACAGATAGTCGACGATGGAGCGAGCTTACCCAGAAGAAGCCTGTGCACTCTAATTTTGAAGAGATTAGGGTTGTATGCGTTCGGAAACACTGACGCAGGCAGAGAGTTCCTTCCACTCCTTTGCTATGCGCATTATAAAAGACGTTTGGAAACGTTTAGTGCGAATTGGTGGAATGGCAACATGGTAGCTTACAGGAGTAAAAAACAACACGATCCGCATTGTTGTTTTGCTAACCATACCTACAAGGCTACTAAGTCACGCAGCTTGTTTGGGCACAGTTTAATAACTATACTAATATAATAAAATGCGAGTTACTTTGTTTGTTTGTTTGTTACGTTTTCACGCCTGAACCGCTACGCCATTTTGACAAAATCTGGTTTAGAAATGGATTGGATCTTGCAGAAGGACATAGGGTACTTTTTATCGCGGGAGGATATTCCCTTGGGATACATTCCGACAATCATGCCTAGTACATCATCGCTTATGTACCGCTCATGTGTTTTATGTAAACGCGAGCGAGTTGAAATTCAAAGAAAAAAGAACCCTCTTAAAAAAAAACACGTACTCAAAAGAAAAAAATAATAAAACCTTTTAATATTATATCTTACCCAAAAAATATGCATTTATCTTACGAAAACCCCATCCTAATCGGATCAGCAGTTTTTGAGGAAATTGCGATCATACATACAGGTTGAATACCTCCTTTTTGAAGTTGTTTGAAAAAAGAAGCTAATAGCCCATATTTATCACGTGTCAGAAGACCATTTTGATTGTATCGATAAAATCAAAATCAAAAGTCATTTATTCAAATTAGGCTGAGTGCAGCACTTTTTGAACGTCAATGTTACATAAAGACTGTCCCCCAAAACGTCCGCCCGTCACCACTTCCTAGTGTTTTAGCTGGGAAGAAGAGGTGGCGCAAAAAACTCTCCAGCAACATATTTAGGCAAGCTTGTTGTGTTCTAGTTTATATTTAGATGTCTGATAGCAATTGTTCATTGGCCCACGATCGGCAGAATATAAATGGTTAATTGACGCGAGTCACATAGGAAAAATATACCATAGTGTCGAGCGGTACTGACCTATATATGCCTGTAACGCCTAAAATAAGGAATACTATTGCGGGGAACCAAGGCACCCAACAACGCGATTTTCTGAAAACACAAATGTGCTTAAATTTTTTATTTTAAACCTTGCTTTTGCCCGCGGTTTCCTTAAACTAATCCCGGCTACATGGACGACCATTGACCATTGACGGTAGTCTGAAGCCGGGAAATCTAATACCAGTCTTGCCAAGGGTTTACTCGAGTTGCGGAGGTTTGAGGTTCCGGTATTTAGCTGCATCTGGTCCAACTGAAAGCCGACTCCAATAAAGTTGGCAGACGTCTAGCCAAATTTATTAATTGAGTGACGATGTTTAAAAGTACGTATATAACTATTTCTACGAGTAGGGTACCGTCTATGTCTCCCAAAATTCATCAAAATCAGTTCAGCGATTTAGGCATGAAATCGTAACAATGAAATTGTTTGTTGCGGTTTCACTTGTTTTGCTTGTGCGAAACAACAAAAAACTCAATTTTATAGTTAGGACGAATTTTAATTATAGAAAAAAGACATGTTTTCAAGTTCATATTCTTTTTGACATAATATTTGGACATGGTTGATTTTGTTATTTTGAACTGATTTGATTTAATTTGTTTCGATTTGATTTTTATTATTGATTAACATAGTTTTAAGACCTTTGTTAGTTGAATTAAAAACATTAAATACAAGATTGATCAAAATTGAATTATACAAATGGCTATCTGCTAATAGTTTTTACAGTCTAAGGAGCTCCTGGAACATAAAATCGCATGATGAATGATTGTTTCGTAATGCATGTAAAATTTGCACGCTTATATCTATTCAGCAAAACATGTTTGTTCACATTATTAACACTACCATCTTTATACCATGTTTTTGTCAAATAAATTATATTCTATTCTATTCTATCAAAGGTCTTAAAACTATATTGAACAAGTCTGAAAGTTAATTTAATTAATTAACTAATTTAATAATTCTAATGGACTCAGAATCAGTCCTTTGATGACATTTGCCAAATTTACAAAGATATGGTAAGTCAATTTAAGTTAGAAATTGAGTATTTTAATAGTATCTGAGTACGCAAGTAAAACTGAATGCAAATTATTTACGTAACCTCTTCTTCCATAAATTTCTCAAATACTTGGAACCATGTTGTAACTTGAGTCCGTCCCTCCGTCATACATATTCAAGGACAAGATGGACATCGTAACGTGCGTTAGTGGACCCGCCATTATACCCCAAATGTATATTTGATGATGTCCTCAACAACTTTCGAAATAGGGTTGGCCAAAATTAAAAAAAAAAACAGTTTCAATCTCACCTGATAGAAGGCAATGATGTGGTCGACAATGGAGCACGCTTGCCTAGAAGGCTGGTTGGTTTTTTTTTTATAATAATAATATTTTTTTCCGAGTATATGGTACATTAAGCTCTTAAAATAAAACAGTTTCACATACACTACCGTTGTCGGTGTAGAAATATAAAAAAAAAACAAAATTAACTTACAAAGTCAAAGTTCTAGGCCGCAAAAATATAACTATAGTATGTAGTTAGTTTGCCATCGATACGCTCAGATAATCCCCATTAATATTATAAAATTGAATGTCAAGTTTTATACCTAAGCATTTTTTATATTTAATATTGAAATGTCAAATTTTACTGATCACATAAAAAAACATAAAAATAAAAAAAACAATAGAAGTCAATAGGTATACATACACATAAACACACAAAGTATTGATATAATGTAATGTCAATATTTTAAAATTAAAAAACCATAAACTGAATAGGAGCAGCTTATATCAAATGTTTATTTCAATTAAGTGATCACTTTAATAAAATACACTTTCCACATAGGGTTTTTGATTTAGTTGTTTTTTGTTTTGTATTACGCTTAATTTCGAAGTTTCAGAAAGAGTTAACAATATCCGAAGTTTATAAATTGGTGGGTCCAATATTATGCCTGACTAGTTGAGCTCAATTATTATTCTCTAGTTCTAACGCCAATTCATTTGGTAACAACATATTATTTCCCCTTTCCTGCTTTTATTAATCGTCATATCAGTAGTAATTCCCGTTCTTCCCTTTTTATCTTTCACCCAGTCATAGTTTATTTTGTTTTCTTTCCTCTTATAACCCTCCACATTCATATTCAAAACCTTACCTCACGACTTTATGCCCTGTAATCGTGTCCCAATTATTTTCATGGTATATTGATTTGTGTGCTATTGAATACAGATTGTTGACCTATTAATTAGGCTACCAAATTACATTTTTTACACATTTTTTCGACAGGGTTTTTTAGCAGCTTTCTAAAGGAGGATGTGGTTTTATTTTTCATTGCATAAAAGGTACCCAAATCTGACTTAAATGACTTCTTTGATTTGGACAACGTGCCGTTTCTGTAGCGCATATCAATCCGTTACACTTTTAAAAAACGTTTTCAGTGAAGAATCTCAATTAGTATAACATAATATTTTAACTTTAAAACTTTTTAAATAAAAGTAAGTCACAAAAGATTAGCTACAATGCACCAGAAAGTCCATTCAGCATGTGACTTAACGGCCACGCCAAATAGAGGTGCGATTCAATCGTGGGGGATCAATATCGCGATTCCTTTAGACCCAGGGTCTGTCAACCCTGTTCAAGCAATCCGCAGTCATTTAAGACGGTTTATATTCACGACAGACTTGTTTATGTTTATATCGGAGGGCGCAATGTGTTTTAAATTCGGGCTTTCTACATATATATTTTATGGAGATTTGTTTAGATTAACATGTCGCTGAACTATTGGGCGGTTTATTGCTGGCCTAAAATTGTTCGCGTAGATGGTGGACGCACGTTTTATTGAAGGGTGACTAAAACATTTCTGGGATCAATTTTGTTGTAAGAAGATTTAAGAAAGTAAAAGGCGGAAAGAAAAAAGTAATATTAACATGTGTAATAAATTGGCATTGAATTTAGTGTTCCTATTATACAAAGGATTATATAACACTAGCTGACACAGCGCGCAACTTCGTTAGCGTCACATTTTTTATTCCGCTTCGCTCCTATTGGTCGTCGCGTGATGTTATATTAATTCCTCGTTAAATGGGCTAACCAACGCTAACATATTTTTTCAATATGGATACTCCAAAACAAACTCTTCAGCTTTTTAAAATTAGTATAGATCGCACGTGAAACCATGTTTTTAAATAGAAACTACAACAATTAGGGCCCTTTTAAATATAACTGACAATGCGACATATTTATTTTTGTTTATTAATTTGCGTCATATTTTCGCGACAGTTGCTCCAAACGTGACTAAACCAGAATTTGCATATGAAAAAAACTTTAAAAAATTAAGGATTGTCCGAGTCTCGCCAACACACAAGTTACAATAATAAAAAATCAGATAAAGCCTGACCTCTTACGGCCCGATTCAATAACGTATCATCTACCTTTAACCAACCGTCAAATTAGTTACCAACAGTAGCTGAAACGGCATGTTACAAAGGCAAAGATAACGTTTCAGCTACTGTTCATAGCTAATTTGACAGTTGGTTAATGGGAGATACGTTATTGAGACCGGCCGTTATTCAATCAAATGTTTTATTACGCCATGTTATAACTCAAGGTAAAAGTATTACCTACCACCGACCAAACGGACGGGCAACTGTACATAAATGATTGAAAACCACAATACCCATGAAAAAAAAAACCTCTTCATTATTTCCTTATCAACGAACCTTAAGTTCCGCCACGTGAGCGTATACACATATTACACATTCCTCAGAGACAGGCATTCTCACGTCACCGGTTCACGCCAGTCTGACGTCAGTGAGCGTCAGGCATCAGACGTCAAGCGTCAGGCGTCAGGCCCACTTAGAGGTGACGAGGGAACAATGAGACGACTTGATGGACGCAGCTTCCGAATACTCCCGAACATGACTTCGGATTTTAAGAAAGGTTTTCTGTGGTGCGGTTATTTTAAATGTGAGGACTTATTTCTGGGCACTTGTGGAGAACTGGCGAGATAAGATTGTGTTTTTGATAAGTATTTTCGACGTTTAGCTTTTATCATTTTTATTCCACAGGTTTTTGGTTAATTGAAAAATATAGTTATTCAATTTATTTTATTAGTTACAGCTTTAGACAAGAGGCCTATTAAAGGAGAAATCTACATTGTAATAATTGTCTTGTCCCAATCTTAATAATTTATCTTCTTCTACCAAAGTTATTCTAAAAGTAAAAAAAAATACAAACACGTAATATGGATATGCTTACACACTTTTTAAAAATAATAATTTACTTTGTGGTTTTTTATTTTTCATTAAAGTGCTTTGTCGGCTTGTTGCCAATATTTTGAGGTTTGAAAGGCTCAATACATTGTCCGATTAACATTGAAGTGTGGCTGGAGTGCTTCAATCTCTAACCTTCTATTATGAAGTGCCGTAGGCCATTGTGTGAACGTGAAAGACGCATTAGGCGGTCCCAAGTGTACATTCACACCTTGACAGACGGCGCACGCGGAAACAATGAGAATATTTGATACATTCAAGCTTCTTCACTTGGGTGTGTTCACTTGAGAGATCTTTTTGATTATGTATACTGCCACATCATTATCCATTCTTTTTTTAAAAGGATGGAAAATCATCAAATTACTCCTTTCGCTCTGAGTGGAGTGGAAAGTAGCCCGAAACCTATCCGTGTTCCTCCTAATGCCCTTTGCGTTCTAGGGCCGCGGTGATTCTTCCGAATTAATTCCGCAACCCTGGCAAATCATCATCCATACAACTTAGTATTTTAAATGCTATGTGTTTCAGCCTACATGTCTATCAGGTTATCTCGTCTTAACCGTTGAATGGATTTTGATGAAACTTGACGCATGGAGAGAATATAACCTGGATAAGGACATGGCTAACTTGTTCACCCCGCTGCCTGTTATGCTTATCTTTTTGTTCTATCTTCGTACTTAAGGGTTCATTAGAAGACCAGCGTCAACCAATATCAGTCTGGAATTACTGCTGAAAAAAACCTTCAAAGAACCTTTTTGAAATTAACCTGTTTGGCGAAGTCGTGAGGCACACACGTAAATATAGTGTCCTTTTATTTTTGTATATCCGTGTCTCATTAGACGTATCAAGTAAACGTTTCTGTTTTTTTCATTTTCTTTCTTTAATTTTATTGTAAAAGTTAACCTTTTGAACGCCAGAGCATAAAAGCATCGGCGCCAGCGTGCCCCCGATGCCAAGCAACAAATTCGCCGTACTTTTTGTCACATATTTGTGACGTTTGGCGTACAGGGCACGCGCTTGCTTGTCACGTATACGTGACAAGCAAGCGCGTGGCGTTCAAAAGGTTAAGCTTGACTCAAAAAGATCAATTAACCTAAGCTGTTTAGGGTTTCTTAAAGGTCACAATCGAACATACGATTATAATCTATGCTGCAAATATAATTAATTTACATCATATTGTAATTAATTAACTCCTTGATGTTCGTAGACAATTAGCCGTAAATTAACCTATAGTAATCACCTGATAGATTGTTGGAGTCGTTAATTAATGGTCTATTGTTATTGATACTGATTGGCTTTCGATTATATACGACTGTTGACGTGTGCTTTTCAATATAGTATTACAGCCAAGTGCTTCTATGTACACTACCGCTCAAAAGTAGTTGGTCACTCAGAAAAGTGTTATTGTAAAAGTTTGAATAAATGAATCGACTTCATAGTCATTCATTCATTCTTCCTAGCCTTTTCCAAACTAAGTTGGAGTCGGCTTCCAATCTTATCGGATGCAGCTGAGTACCAGTATTTTACATGGAGGGACTGCCTGTCTGACCTCCACGACCCAGTAATTGGGAAACACGATATTCTCTGGCGAGACTGGTGTCAGATTTTCTGGGTTCTGACAACCCATAACGACTGTCAAGGATGTTCAAATGGGAGAGTTTAACATGCTTTCATAAACACAATACGTATCGGATGGTCACCCATGAACAGACTGACCCGCGATTTGCGTAAAAATACCGACCTCACAAAATGCAAGGGGCCAACAATTTCTGATCGATAGTGTAACTTACAAATCTACTAAAAGCCTTGTTATCTGAGAGTTAATTAATCAAAATATTATGTACCTAAACATACGGTGAAATGTCATGATGTTATTATGTTCACAGCTTTACAAATATAATAAAATGTTTTTTTATCACAGCATAAAAAATATGAAATCCCAACACGTTTTCGTAATAACGGTTATTAATTTAACTTAATTACTTTTCCAATACTCATTAATATTATATTGAACAATTTCATGAACATTTCGGCAAAAAAATATTTTTGTTATATACCTACTAATAGCTACTCAAAATCAAAAGTATTTAATTAATCTTTTATCGTTTATAATTTTGCTACCGTATTATCTCTAGTAATCATAGAAACACCGTATTTCTACTAAGGTTTTCGCCACCAGACGTCCGAACCTGGCAACACCGCCCCAACTTTCGGCATTACCAACATTATCTCGAATTGAATCATCTCGATTGCATCAAATTTATAACAGTGCTGATCTTCGAGAAGTAGTTTAACTTAAAACAGCTTTCGATATTGTTATCTGTGAGCTGAGAAATGAAAGAAAAGGTGGAGTGCATTTTCTTTGTTACCTCTCTTAAATAAGTTTCCTTATGTATAAACCTTCACGATCTCTTGGGCCGTAAATGATACTTCATCATCATCATCATATCAGCCAAAAGACGTCCACTGCTGGCTGCATAAGCCTCCCAAATGCAAAGGAAAAAGCAAAGAATTTTTTTTTCAAGGAATGTAAAAATCACAAATTGTAGTAAAATAAAAACCGGCCAAGTGCGATTCAGACTCTCAAACGAAGGGTTCCATATCATAAACCGAAAAAAACACGTTACTCGTATTGGACATGGGCGCCCCCTTTATTTTTTTATTTAATTAATTTATATTATTTGTTGTTATAGCGGCAATAGAAATACACTTTGTGAAAACTTCAACTGTCTACCTATTACGGTTCTTGAGATAAAGCCCACTGACAAACAGACGGACGGACAGCAGAGGCTCCGTTGGCTATCTTTCTAAAATATACGGGGCTTCCAATAGCTATTTGCAAATCCATAACCCATACAACAACAAACAAAAAATGTATTTATTTACGAACACAACGAAATAGCCCGGAATAATTTAAAAAACAAGCTCTATTCCGAAATAAAAGCGACGTGTTCCATTTATAAAAAATCACTGTCTCCAAAGGTCCCCTGTGAAAAATTATAACGCGCTGCTTACATTTTGTTGCCAGAGGAAAAAAATATGTTTTTCCTTTGTGTTTGAGATGTAATATTTCAGTAGAATACGCCTGCCCGTCACGCCGGGCGACTGCGAAATATTCGTCGGTTTAACCTAAAATACATTATTATTAAAATGTTAGAAATTGCATCGCATAATTTGACAGTGATGGCCGTACAATAAATTCTGCTGGGAGCGGGTGTAATAATGGAGCGAATTTTCAGGAAGGAATTTTGAACGTTGCGAGTTTAAACTGTTTTTATTTTGAGCATCGGTGAATAATGTGAGTGTCGGGTGTGCAGAGATGAGGCTACATATATCGAGGTGCAGTCCTTTCGTGAGAAATTAAAGCCAAGTAGAGTTAATATTTTTTTGTAATTTATGATAAGTTAGTTTCTGTCCGCGGCTTCGCCCGCGCAAATTTTATTATTATTACAAGAGATCTTATTTTTGGGATAAAAAGTATCACTTAATTTAATTTCATTAACAATTTTTACATTGTATCGAAATTTTACACTGTATTATAAAATGTAAAATTAAAAAAATTACAATATTAAACACATTATTGAAACAAATAATTATTACAGATTATGAAAATAAATACATTAAAAAATACAACATTAGCAATTCCTTGTTATAAGTTTTAAGTCAAAAATAAAAAATAGAAACATATATATTCCTAAACCTGGACGAAAGATACATACTTTTCATCCGACTACTGAGTCTACCGTCTTCTAAGTTTTATAAAAATCCATAAAGCGGTTTAGACGTAAAAATTACGTGATAACAGACATAAATGTACATTGTCGCAGTTAATGGTGTCATTTGAATTCAGCCTGAAGTCAAAACATCTGCAAAACAATCAAATCATCTCAAATTGCCCAACAAAATTACTCAAAACATCAAAATCTCCAAATATTCATATCCGCGGTAAATCGTTGAATTCAAACAAATTTAATTCGTAACAAATCAAATAAGGCGTCGGGCCTTGTACGATGTACTTATTAATGAAGTTAAGCGGCCTAATTATCCTTTGACAAGAATAAGAGGAAAAACTGTTAGTCGTGACACGGTAAATAGCTGATGTCTTGGCTTTGTTCCACAGAGAATGGAAGGAAATGAGACATCTCGATTAGATGATGGAGTTATTCTGAAATATGTTCTGTATGGTGTCGGACGTAAAAGAATAGCACAATCTCGTCGTAAGAGGTGACTAAGGGACTCACCACAGCATTCTCTGAATGAGAATGCTCTGATGAGAATGAGAATACCATTGGCAGCAGCATTCTTTGTGCTTCTGTGAATTTCAACAGCTACACTGGAATCGCCAACCCACCAGCCAAACGTGGCGTTTATGGCAAACCATCTCCTTGGGGGAGGCCTATATCCAGCAGTGGACGTCTTTCGGCTGATATTATATGATGATGATATTATTCTGAAAAAATACTCTAATAAATAAACTATAAATAAATATAACAGTTAAGGAGCAAAAAAAGTGAAAAATTTGACAGCAGTCGTGCCAATGGATTAGAAAATTTATTTGGTTGTGATTGAAACTGTGATTTAGTGTGTTACACAAGTTTATTATTTGACTAATCGTGTCGCCAAAATCGAGCGAGGTTTTTGGTCGAAATCAGTTTTAATAGAGTGATATTTAACACATGAACGGTGTAGTAGATTGGTGTTTAAATTTATTAATATCAGACCTCTTCAACACCTTAATAACAAATGTCTCGTCAATCCATAACCAAACCTCACCGTGTCCACTCTCCACCGTAGACGTCCGGTCCGTTCAGTCCGGCGTATAATGGTTTTGATATATCGAGGAGAGGCGTCCGTGGCTCACAAAGGGCCTCCATTCATTGTCCGGCGCCTGCCTGTGACAAACCCACGGAGTGTGGCCGTGCCGACGATGTGTGGATGCGGACCTACAAGGGTGTATAAGTAGCACTATCGAGTGTCCATGCTTTGCTGTTTTGGAGACGGAATTTATTTGTCATTGCAAGTGATGATTTGAATTTGTCGGTAACGAGTCGGTTCACGAATGTGAATTATCATTTGTGATCTTACTTACTGAATACGATTTAGATTCCGTTGTCCGTATATGGTTGACTGTTTCCGGGAGGTGTCTTTAAGAAATTTCTCATTGCCTTTGTACCTTGTAATAACTTTTTGTTAGAAGACGAGAGATAATTATTGGTTGGTCTGCAAAATTAACAAATTGAACACACTAAACTGTTCTAGTGTCTAGGCATGAAGACTGCATAATCATAAAACCTTATTAATAAAAAATAAAAAAAACGTATATTAATCTATTGCACAAAAGGTACTGCTACTGATTCCCAAGCTAAGCTTAAGCTTATATTTAGGGAAACAGTGTTCAGCCGCAGGAAGTATCACATAATAAAATACTAAATACTATTATTTGTACCTTATTCATTTAACACATGTAGTTTTGGCTTCACTGCCAATTATTAACGTTTTTTTTTTTTTTATTCTTTGAATTTTAGGGACTTTTATAACGCACAGCGTATGCCAGTCCCATCGTAACCTAATACAATATACACAAACATCCAACATACTTCCAACTGATCAATGTATCAGGGCCATAAAGTCGAACAACTTTCTCGCATCTTCAGAGCTCGGCTTATTTAATATTTGGTGGAATGTACCTATATCGTTCTTGTTCAACTTCAATGCCCTGGACAACTTACTCCTATCATACTCATAGCGAACACATTCCATTATATTATTATCGTTTCCAACTTGTTGTAATCGTCTGTAAGTAATGTTTAAGTCTTGACTTCTTGTATCAATTTCTATTTAACTGTGGACGAAATTTTGTATTATATGGAAACTAAACAATATTTTAATTCTGATATTTGTAATCATCTAATACCTTTAAACGAGCAATTCTTGTATATATTTGTATTTATATGTCACCGGAAAATGGCAAACGCCGTAAGATTGTAAAATATCGCGTGAAATTGTAAACTATTTTTTCTAAATAAGACACGAATATATTGGAAATTATTGAATTTGGATGGGATTTATTGTATACAAAACTATTTTTATTCATAAAATATCGAAAAATTATAATCTTATCAAGATTTATTACAATAGGTATTACGGAATTTTCCGATGACATATATAATCTGAATCTCGGAAACGGCTCCAACGATTTTCATGAAATTTAGTGTGCAGGGGGTTTCGGGGGCGATAAATCGATCTAGCTAGGTTTAATTTTTAGAAAACGTTTACTAAAAAAAAAAAACGAACCCAGGTCATCCAGGTACTTTGTCTCTAAACTGTCATCGACATAGTATCCCTACCACAAACAGTATCTGTACATAGTAAGCGGTCTAATCTGGCAGTTTACTCTCATCGACATAGTTCGTGAATTACCGCACTCCCGTCCCGTTCACGAGATTCCCGGGATTATCCACACGTGAATCCCGGGATGTTAATTATTAATTTAGGTATACACTATGTCCCTTTTGTTACGGTCATTATTTATGTATAAGCAAGCTTCTTAGGTTATTAGGTGGGCAGACCGCATTGAAATCCTTCGAGGCCCGATTGTTTGGTAAACTGTTATAGTTTGTTGTAGGTATGTGATATGTTCTTATGTAGTTTTGCAATAGAAAAGGGAACGTGAAAATGATTATAGAGGTATATGCTGCATTTTATAGTGTAGTATATTAGTATATTCCGTTTATTCATTTTTTTTTTAAACTTACTTCTTACTTTTTTAAATATTTCTTAAAAAATACAAAAATAGTAGCCCACCGGTATCGGGAACAGGGTCCACAGGGCTCAAGAGAGAGGAACCTCCTAACAATACGAGCCGTGTCCAGAAGTACCGCTTTCTGAATCAGGTCCTTGATCCAGCTGCCTAACGAGAGCCTCCTGAGGTGCTGGTCGAGGCTCGTGGCTATTAAGCCATTGGCTGACACGACTATCGGTACACATGTCGACAACCTCCGCGAGCCAAGTCAATTAGTATATTATTATAGTATTATTATATATTAGTTTTTTTTATTTGTTGGATTGTAAGTGAAAAGTTGTAATTTGCCTTCATTATATTAGAATAAGTAAGCGTGCCTTGTAATAAGCTGTAAATTTCCGAATAAAATAAAAAGGGGGTAAAATTTTATAAATGGCATATAAATAATTATATTTGGTTTCCGTTTCATTTGTGAGTATTTTGATAACTTATATGTAGTTATTTAAATAACGATATTAATTTTGTGTAGCGATACCAAAAATTACACTAACATTGAATTTAATTTTAATAGGATACCTGGCAGTTATGATCATTATCCTGTAATTAATTTCCAGTTACAACAAAACATACCGGAACCTATTAAAATCACCGAAAATTAAATTACAGTACATTATACAAAATAAAACACCCATGACGTTAATGTTAAACAGAGACAATCCACAAAAGAGTGCTGGGACACGCCCGCGCAATCCCGGAATGTGCCCCTTGACAATACCAGTCGTATAACGTGTCATATTATTTCAAACCGGGACGTTTTATTCGTAAATGATTTGCGAGTAATGTCCCGGTCTCCCGGGATAGAATCGGATGGAACGGCACTAATAAAAAATAATTTTAATCGTTGCTGTAATTTGGGTATTAATGTTTTTGCATTATTTATTATTTTATTTGGTTTGTAATTCGTTGGAGAGTAATTTAACTTTTTAATTAAATCATATTTGTCGAGTCCTGCTACGTGAATCCTGAAAGTTTTTTTTTGAGAAGTTTATTATACCAAATGTTTAGTAAAAAATACGCTGAAGTTTAAACGACATTTTTTTTAATTTAATATGGGTTTGCTCTTGACTCTAGTCTAGGTCATAGATGACTGAGAACAAAGTCGACGATGGAGCGAGCTTACCCAGAAGAAGCCTGTTCACTCTAATTTTGAAGAAATTAGGGTTGTATGCGTTCGGAAACACAGACGCAGGCAGAGAGTTCCACTCCTTTGCTGTGCGCATTATAAAAGACGTTTGGAAACGTTTAGTGCGAATTGGTGGAATAGCAACAAGGTAGGGATGGTAACTTGTGCGAATGCGTCTAGATGTCCAATGGTAGAAGGGGGCCGGTGGGATGAGGTCGTGGAGTTCCTGGACACTCTCCCCGAAGTACAATCTGTAGAAGACCGACAAGCAGGCAACCTTGCGGCGATGAGCCAAGCTGTGAAGCTTGGCATCCACCAGTCTTACGTCGCCAATGAGCCTTACATTTTTCTAGCAAAAAGACTGACGCTCTTCATAGATTCGAATGCAAGATATGAGTTTAAAACCGATCGTAAAATAATATACTCCCGTTTTAAACTGGAAAACTATTTTATTAGTTCCTAGACTAGGAGTTTGGGGGCGACACAAACTAATGCGTGACACAAAACTTCACCGAAACGCTAGAGTTGGCGCAACATTATACTTTTATTTCCCCAAACTTGCCAGTATCGGCAATGAAACAATAATAAATATAAACAAACGAGCAATCCACGATGGCAGTAATCGTTGCATTTTATTGTCTACCGCGAAAAGATCCAAATCGTTCTTTGTTTAGCAACTTGGCCCATCAAATGACGCTAATCCGAATAGTTGCCAGCTCTCGGACTATTTGTTACTGCTACGATACGTTTTGGCAGGGGTGGTGAACCTTTCTATAACGTAAAGAAGAGATCACTTGCCGTGATTTTTAGAAAATGTATTTATAATCTGTCAAAAAAACATTTTTGCCATTGGCGGACTTAATGCATCAAGGAATTCTCTACCAGTCAACCTTTGGGTTATAAAGACTAGACTGTGATAGGTAAACAGTAAATAAAAATAAAATTGTAAATTGTCTCTCAGTTTGATTGCAGTGACATGAGTGCATTATACCCATGCAAAGGTGTTTAAAGTGAAACTGATTCGGTCATGTTTTTAAAGGACCGATGGCTGACGTAACAGACGACTTCTCTTTGGCGTTAATAGTAACAACAATTCTGCCGTGCTTGTGATATACAGTAAGTGCCTTGTTGCCTAAATGTAGATCTCAATCCTCTTTCCAAATATGTAATTAATATCGACAAAAATGTAACTTACAGTAATTATAAGCGCGGCAGAATTAGTGTGTGTGTGTGTGTTATATAAGAAAAAAACAACGGGTTGCACTCCGGGAGTGCCGGCACAAGTGAAAACTTGAACATTAACGTTGTGCATTTTTGATATTTTGGAATGGTTAGGGAATAATTTCGCACGAATTGCTTTAATTATCAGTATAAAAGTACTATAATTTATGTGGTAAAATACAATATTCATTTATTGTGGTATCGTACACAAAAATGACAATTCAATTACATTAAAAATTTAACTCTTCAGAACTTTCCCTCCGTCTCACGAATTTTCGATCAGGACTCGTTTTTACCCATACCAAAAAGTGCACACCGCCGCTAAAGATGTTTTCACTTCAAAAATCTTTCTTAATACACCGTCAATCAATTCTCTCAAATCGTTCGTTCAATCAAATCTATTAAAATCCGCTGCTTCGGTATTATCTTCTATCAAGTCACCTGACTTCACTTTAACTTACTCTACCTTTTCTAGCCTATACCAGGGGTTTTCCATCCCTGTTCTATGATAAAGTTTTGATTAAGTTTCACACAAATGAACATAGTTTTTCCGCGTGTTTATCGCCTTATGGACGGGGAGGAGAAAAATGGCAGTTGCGAGTTCGGCAGTTCATTTAGATATAATCAGTTGTTCTGCGAAGTTGTGAATGCGGACGATTTATCTATTTTTGTCACTGTCTTGGAGTTTGTGATAGTGAATGCTGACTCTATACTTTTCACATCTTTTTGTGTCATGACTTACCTATGTGAACTTACAGATTGATGTGTTGCTGGGGAGTTTGTTGAGCTACTTCTTCTTTCCAGCTATAACACTAGAAAGTGGTGAAGGATGGGCGTTTTGGGGGACTGTCTTTTTGAAATATAAAACGTGCTGATTCTCAGCCTAATTTGAAACTTTTGTTTATTTATTTTGATTTTGAACGTTCATTAGTTTTGCTCAAGTGACTAGAAGACAAAGACTCTAGACTATGTAACATTCCGTCTGCGATGATGCTTGCCTAAGAGTAAAATATGTTTGGGATTACCATGCGCTACTGAAATGCCATGTTGTCGCATCCAAACATTTTGAACTTTTGAAAATCGTTCGTCTGTCTATTTAATTTTGTTGCCCCTTCACGTCTTAGCGGGAGAACGGCTTTTGAAGAAATTGGACTAAGAGATAAACCTATCTTGGAATAGTACACTCTTTTGCCCCGGGAGATTCTGGCTGCCATTTGAAAATCTTTGACAATCTTTACGGGTAATCAGGAGCTCGAATGTCTGAAATAAAACATACTGATTATCAGCTGCATTTTGGTTAGAATGGAAGTCGATTTAAACACAGCCAGAAAAAGGCTAAGCATTTTTTAAGAGTTAATAATTTTGGGCTTAAAATACACCCTAAATCTTGTCGACACGATCAGTTTATGTTCAACGTTCAAAATCCGTGCGAAGCATTCGGTAGCCCGCGGGCCTCAGACTATAGCTCGCCAAAATTGTACCTACGCTAGGGTTGTCCGTTGTAGTGTTGTACCATTCATGTAGCCTTTTGTTATAAGAATATTATACAAGAGATTTTGTCGCCAATTTGTGGAAGAGGGGGCTTGAGGGGTTGAAGTCGAAGTATATAGTGGCCGCAGGCTCTTGCTTGACAATTTTGAGTTATCTTGAATTGTTGAGGATGTAGGATTAGGTAGGTAAGTGATACTGTTCCCTGCCAGGATTGCGGAATTTGTTCGAAAGAGTCACCGCGGCCCTGGAACGCAAAGGGGAGAAGGAACACGGATGGGTTTTAGTCGCGCCCTTGCGCTCCACCCAGAGCGGAAGAAGTCATTTGATGATTTCCACCGATAAAAAAAAGGTTACTGTTCCAGATTATGACGAAAATTTGATGCATGTGGATTTGAAAATAAAACCTATTATATTATACTTAAGAGGAAATTGTTCTTACAACATGTTGTAAGAGCAATTTTAAAGTATAAGGTATAGAAAATAGTTCATCATCATCTTCCTACCCTTATCCCATGTTACTTGGGGTCGGCGCAACACGTTTTTTTCTTCCATTCTGTCCTGTCAGCCGTCACGCTATCACTAACTCCCTTTTCTTTCATATCACTACTAACACAATCCATCCATCTTTTCTTTGGCGTCCCTCTCCCTGTCCATCCATCCACATTTATATTCATAACTCTTTTAGTTACGTGCATTTCATCCCTCCTCTTCACATGACCATACCAAGATAAGCGGTTCCCTTTTAACTTTAATAGATCATGGATAGAAAAAAAATGCTATAAAATTAAACTAATTGCAAATCCAGATCGCCCCTTATTTGAAACAGCTATAGGGAAATGTTAAACCCTACCGCTATCCACTGAAAACAGTTAGAAACTTGAGCAATTATAGTCTAACAGATGTTGTGCTATCAATCCTCGATTAAACTGGCTGCTCACACAATGTTGTTTTTACATGAAACTTCAGTTATTATTGTTATTGCCTAAGTTTGATTGATTTTACAATCATTTGTGGGGAGTTGGTGCCACGGGTTGCGTTATTAATTCTATGCTATTGTTCTACGTTGTAGATTTTTGCTGGGCAGTTTGTTGCGCCACTTCTTCTTCCCAGCCATTGCACTAAGAAGTGGTGACGGGCGAGCGTTTTGGGGGACTGTCTTTATGTAGAACTTTATATTTCAAAGAGTTAAGTTCTCTTTTGAATAAATGACTTTCATTTTGGGACTTGTAAACGAACATCGAACACGAATCTTGTGCATAATAGGTATATTTGTGTAGTCTGTAGCTATAATATTTTTGGTTATGAATCAAATGAGAACATAAGTTAAGTCGAGCCGATATAAAGGCATTGCCACTTGTAGACATTTTTTGTAACAATCAAGAAATACTGGTTACTTAGAGCCTGTATCATTTCACGGCTGGATTGAGCCTTCCCATGACTTTCAGCCTTCAGATTTAGGGCTAGTGATAATTAATTTTATCTTAATATTATCTAGGTTTGCCAATTGTTATAACAAATTTGATGGTTATTCAAGAACCGCAAGCATTTTTCTGTCTCATCTATCTTAAACTTAGTTTAAGAAGAAATCCCTACTTTAGGTATGCCCCAAACTTTTTTTGTAATCCCCAGTAAGCTATCAGACTCGCCCTCCCACACAGGCGGGCTTGCGGGCTTGCGTGATAATCAAAATTTCTGATGCCAACGCGGACGGTCCATCTCCTTTAGTGATTATTTTATGGAAAAGCCAAAATCATAAATTTTTGGAGTTTACTCCTTAAGAAACGATTTACATATTTAGCCCGCTGTATTAAAATTATATGAGGAGCAAAATCGAGCGTTAACTAAAAATGAGGCGTTACGTTCCTTTGCGCACCTTTCACTACTACGAGGTTATGTATGTGTGTATTTACAAAGTATACTCAGCTTATTTAAGATGGAGTAAACTCCAGTCGTGCGTCGGAGCTGACATACTTTTTTTTTAATATTTGAGCCCGAATGTGTTATATTACTCGTTCTTTCCTTTTCTTATTTATACAGTTACAAAGTACTCCTCTAAATCCCAGTGAGCTACATCTTAGCTTCACAAAGCTCCCAACAATATCCTCCCACACAGACCACCGTGCGGGCTCGCGTGATGATCATCATCTCTGATACGGACGTGGACGGCCCATCTCCTTTAATTGGCCGCTCGCCATTGTCACTCTTTTGTTTCCAACGATTTCTATCTATACTTAATTTATTGTTCGATAGCTATGGAGGTGGTTGACGCTCGTTAGTGAGAGGGTTAAGTTTCGGTAGATATTAATGTGATAAGGATAGTGATGCGGAAGGTGTGCGTTATGTTTTTGGATTATATGAATGATGATAGTGGAACTTGTTAAGAGGCAAATTTCTTGACCAACGAATACGTTTTTATTTTTTAAGAATAGTTAGTTCCGATTTTCAGGATAGTTGTTTCAGAAATACAGAATAATGACAGAGTTTGAATAAGTTTAAATTAAATAGATTAAATGATACTGATTACTTCACTGGATAGTAAAGTAAACAGTATCATTAAATGTATTTCGTTTCGGTAACTAGTATTAGAAATGCGAAAATGAGTATGTTCATTTGTAACGATTTTGATTAATTTTGCCACAGAGATAGATGTGACCTTGGATACGATTGAAGGCTACTTTAACGCGAGCGGAGTCTCGGTAAAAAACTAGCTTAACTATAAATTAATCGACGATTATATTATGGATTACATCCGTCGTTGGTTTGTACGTGCCAGTGCCGCAGGATAGCGGTGTCCCGTTGAGTAATGACGTCACTTCAGCCCCTGTGACGTGGACACAAAAATGAGCACGATTATGACGTCGTCGGTACGAACGCGAGTGATACGTAGTGTTGTTTTGTTTTGCCCAACTTAAGTGGGTAGGGCACATTGCTTTTGCGGAATTTGTTCGAAGGAGTCACCGCGGCCCTGGAGCGCAAGGGGCTTTGGAGGGAGCACCGCTCCACCCAGAGCGGAAGAAGTCATTTGATGATTTCCCATCATTAAAAAAAAAAAGGGCACATTGCTTGCAGAACGGATGGTTGCTACGGCCTAAAAATTCGAGCGTCGGATGGCCTGCTAAAAATAGACCTGGCGAAGGCCGCGGGAGACCGTTGGATGCGAGGCGCATAGAAAGCGTAAAAATCCCATGTTATGTAGAGCGAGCCTATTACCATCAACCCAAAATCAAAACCAGATCCCGAACTGCTACTGAGAAACTCCAAATGAAAAACACAACTCAACTGTGTATTAACTTCTGTAATAATCTTATTCCCCTTTGTTAAGTGAAGTTAATTAGAACAGACGGAATTAAGTACATAGTATTATTCGTAATGTTTGCAGTAACAGCGCTGCAATCGAAAGTTTACGTTGAAGATGCGCTTGCAACGTTCGGTGCATTTTAAGTATCACGGTTTGGAGTGAGACGTTCTGAAGGCGACTTAGTTTAATACCGGATGAAGGAGTTAACAACTTACTTAAATATAATGTTTGGAATAGTTACTTGAATATTAAGAATACCAAATTCTGTAGCATCGTGAATAGCTACTGTTAAGTGATACGCAATTGACCAATAACTTTACCGAGATGACTTATAACTATCATGATTCCGATGTGGGAGGGAGATGGAGTCATACAAGACGCGTAGCACTATCTCTTTTTCATGACGGAATCATGATGGCATAGGCAAATTAGGTGTGCGTGTGTTCGGTTTATTTCTGAAATTATTATTTTTTGCTATGAATGTGGCTTTAATCACTAGTTGTTAAGTAATACTTGTCAAAGGAATAAACCATTTTAATTATTCAAATTTCAGAAAAAAAGTTTACCTTACTCTGCCTATCTTAATATATATATATGTTTCTTGTGTACGTGTGTATGTCACTGAACTCCTGCTAAACGGTTGGACCGATGTTGATGAAATTTTTTGTGTGTGTTTAAGGGGATTCGAGAATGCTTTAGATTTACAATTGGACCCGGTAGGTGGCGCTGCAATTGATTTCTATAATTTTTCGTCAGACACAAAGCAAACGTTGGGACAGGACAACGTTTGTCGGGACCGCTAGTTCTAAACATAAATGTAGGAAATTTAGCTCGTTTGCCTTATAAAATATAAGCAATGTTTACTTACGAGCGCAAATATTGTATAGCTCTAGTAGCTTTAACACAGTTCCCAGTTCCCGCTGACGTGGACGAAACGCGGGCATTACTCTAAAGTTCAGCACTTTAGTTCGATATCAGGCGTCAGTGTTACCTGTTACACATTCACTTTGCAATAGTGATGCGACATTGACCACGTTACGGACACACTATTTCGACTATGTATAATTATACGATTACCACTATATTTATTAATGATTAAAATATATGGAAAAACTTTTAGAAATCATTCAGATCACCAAAATAAGGACAATGATAAATAAGACGTGAAGAAAAACGCATTACGTACTTTTAAGAAAAAATCAGCGAAATACATGCATAAATACATCCATGTCTTTGTTATCTCATGATTTTGATACTACAAATATAGGCCTCTCCCAAGTGTCGCCACAACAACCAGTCTTGTGCGTCTCGCATCCATCGGCTACTCGCGACCTTTACCAGGTCATCGGTCCACCTTGTGGGAGACCTTCCAACGCTATCTTCCGGTACGGGGTCGCCACTCCAGAACTTTTCGGCCCCATCGACCATCCGTTCTGCGAGCAATGTGCCCTGCCCACTGCCACTTCAGTATGGCGATCCTTCGGGCTATGTCGCTAGCCCTAGTCCTCTTGCGGATACCATCATTCCTGATTCGAACACGCAAGGAAATTTCGAGCATAGCCCTCTCCGTCTCACAGGTCAGGTACGTAGTACTAACTACCGGTGCACGTGTGTGACAAACGCTCTTGACAAAGTGCCATTCGTATACCGAATGAGATTGTCGAACTGCCAAAATACATATGTATTTTATTTATTACAGGATATCCCAAAGCGATTGGGTGGTATAAGGAATGATCACGAGCTATTTTCGTAGTGCATGTCAATCCCATGCATTTTGTAAATCACCTTCGCCACTCTAACGCTATCAGAATGTCACTTCTGTAAAGTCCAGCCTGTCGATTCTGTAAACATGTCGAAGTGTAGGCTTGGGTGAAGTGATCACGAGGTGAGCTGTCAATCTATAATAATCAAGATGGAATGACAGCTCTCTTCGTGATCACGTGACATCTTGATTATATGGATTGACAGCTCACCTCGTGATCACTTCACCCAAGCCTACACTTCGACATGTTTACAGAATCGACCGGCAGGAATACCAGAGATTACCTCCTAAAATAAACAAACAATTCTTCTGTATAATATTATCATACTGTCTTCCTCGATATAAGTAGTTTACTATTGGACATCGAATTCTTAAATCACTTCCATTTTCATCACTTCATAGAATTTCTATCTGTAAACTGTGTCCAACGTCAAACCGCCATCCAGTCGATTATGACGCTATGCAGTAAACTGCGCAGTTCCTCGATTTATTACATATAATGACGTCATCTGTTACGTCGTGGACGTTTATAATTAGTGCCACTTGTGTTTAGGTGGTCGGTAGAGTTAGTGGCGAATGGAGCTTGAGAGTTATGACATGAAGTGAGGGTTGATTAACAATGATCATATGTTAAAAAGTGTACCGTGCGCTATGAGGTTTTGGTTTACTTAAAGGTGGTTGAGGATTAAAAATATATTTAAAACTAATCCTAAAAATATTAATATCAGTCGAACAAAAAGACGGAAAAGTAACTTTTAAGTTACCTTTTTGATCACATTCTATGTCGTAACCTGTCACTTAGTTGCGACTTCTCATCAATAAGATTGACCAGAAAAATAGACAGGATAATATATTCTACATATTAGACCGTTAACGACCATTCGTATTCTTACGGTCGGCCCCGAATAATAATTAACTTAATTATTTCCCGGTTTTTTCAATTAGGCTACAACGCAAAGCCGTCACAGAGAACCCGGCTAACCGGGTAGAAAATTTACTACAAATAAATAACAATAAACCTTAATAAACTGCTCCCCTACTAATGAGAACCCACCAAACTATACAGGTAGCATGCAAAAACTCATTCCGGGCCATATGTTGCTAATACCATCAATTTTCATGACTCGACACCCCATTTAAAATTCAACCCTATCAAGAAAATGATAGAGTTGGAATTTCCTTGAGGGGTTGGTTAAGAAAGAGGTATTGATAGGAAAATATGGGTGTTTTGCGTGTAGACGGGCAGGTGGCAGGAGAGATAGGCACAGGAAATGAGCGGAGCGGTGATGACGGTACGGAAAGAGTGCCGGTAGTACGTACGTCGACGTAGGTAGGTGTAGAGAGGTCCTTGTGACGGCTTGGTGATTTGTTCCAAGCTTGATATTGTGATCATAAGTGTAGTATATGCAAAATGTAAGGGCAATTAAATACTTTTTCTTTATGTTTCTTTTTTTCTTTCTTTCAGTTCTTTACATGTTGTCGAGTTATGAAAACAAACAATATAATTTCACAAAATTTTTTTTCACGGTCATTCATATGTGTACCAAATTTCATCAGAATCGGTCTAGATGATTCGGATAACACTGGCTGTGACAGACGGACAGACAGACAGCCGAGTGATCCTAGAAGGGTTCCGTTTTTTACGGATGTTCGGCACCATAAAAATAATATCTATCCAATCAACCCATGTTATTTAAAAACAAACATACTATATATCAATAAAAGAAGCTACTTGCTTTCAAGCTTTATTCAAAATACTAATTAATTAAAATTAATTAATCAGCCAGCCAGTCAGTTGAAAACCAGCGTCAGGGAACTACTAGTTGTCTGGCATTTTACTTAACTGGACCTACTTGGCGCAGTCGCGGGGCACACAATATAATTGTTTTAAAATTAAGTTTCTTTTTATTTGAGCAATATTGTGTGTATCTGTGTGTCTCTTCTTTCTTTAATTCATATATATTATTTTGATTATTAATTTCTTATGTTGTTATTTCCTGATGACATTGATTATTTTGTTTCTTTTATAAAAGTTTTTATTATTTTGATCTCATTCTACGAGTAACTACAATTTGTAATGTTTTATTCCTACCTTTAATCGTTTTATTTTATTTAATAACTTTTCGAAAAATTGTAATTTTGTTCTCTTTTAATTCAATTTAATTTCTAGTAATTTAATTTCCTAATTATGTTGTTAATTTAAAATTTTAATTACTTTTTATAATAACTCACTTTGAATGTTGGTTAACCTATTATTGGCGACTGTACTGTTTGATGCTATTGTTATGTATTCATAAGAAACGCTGTATACATTATAGAATAGAATAGACAACTTTTATTCTTCACAGGACACAACACAACAACACATATTAATAAATAAAAACAATAATATAGGTTACATAACAATGATACAGTAAACCTGTGCTGAACGTTCCCTTACCGAAAGGGTTACCATCTCAGCATTTGCTGGGCGTCAGACACCTTGCGCTGGTTTTCAGTTGGCACCCCGCATTAGCTGGTTAACTTTTAATAAATAAATAAATAAGACTAATTTAACAAAAAATAAGCACCCAAGTGTCTGTTGCTGTTAATAACTACACCCTTCAGGTTAAGATCTGGTCACGTTCCACTGAACAAGTTCGCAAACATGATGAGGAAATCTGATTCTCCAAATTGTGACGTGTGCGGTGTAATGTGTCCGTTACGAGACGGAGCGAGAGTTCTTTATAATAACTTTCTACCTACTTAAGCAGAACTAATGTTATATGAGTATGTTTCACGAGATGTTGTCCTCTCCTTTGTCTGAAGCCGCTAAAGCGCTTTTTATGTTACTTAGTCTGAAGCCAGAATTTAGTAAGAAGATGTGTTTTTAAAGTTAGTGTACGATTGTGTTGACATATACTTTATGTATAAAACTCTTTACCGACAAAATCCGAGACAGCCACCTCTAAAACGTACCTTTACGCCCCTTTTATTACTTCCAACTTGGTAGACGCTGACGAGACAATGGCCGCTCCGCAACGGATCCGCTTAAGCGATCAAATCAGCTTTAAATATCGCTGAGTAATCAGGGCCCGGACTTACCGGATTCCGGATTTCGGCGACCGGACGCCGGAATAAAACTCCACCCTAATATGAATTACTTTTGCCTTTTACATACGGAGCTTTTATGGTGGCATTTTTTTTTTGTACAGGTGTGTACCGAATCATAAAAGAGAAGAGGTGTAGGTACTTTTGTGAAGGTTTTAAGGTTCGGTTTTGTGATGAAAGGTTTATTATGTGCCATATACATTTTATAGTGATATATGTCATATGAAACGTAATAAATTTAAGGAGTTTTCTGGCTTGTTTGTGACTAGGTCACCAATGTTCGGTTGTGTAGGTACCTACATCATATAAGGCCTATAAAGTCAAGGAGTTTGGTGCCTTATTTGTACCTTTCTAGCTCACATTTCTAGGTAACGAGACGAGGAGAAATGTACCATTTTAATATGCGAAATTTAGTAACATAAATTTACCCTTATTCATCAAAGTTTTCCTTAAATAAAGCTCGATGAATAGCATAACATCACACCATCCTTTTAGTTTCAGGCAACGGATAGCTAAATGTGTGATTTCCTTCGTTGAGGAGCTCGTGGCTAAATAGCCGCATGGGTCGATTTTCAAGGTTAAGCAGCGCTTGCCGAGGTTGGTCTGTGGATGAGTGACCATTTTATACATACCGAGCTTCCTCCGTGCCTCGGAAAGCTCGTTAAGCCATTGGTCCTGGTTGTCATTTGTAGATCTTTGACAGTCGTTACGGATTTTTAGAGGCCAGAAAATTTGACACTAGTCTTTTCAAGAAGTACCGTGTTATCTAGTTTCCTGGGAGTCAGAGTGTGGCGGTCAGATGAGCAGTCGCTCTACGTAAAATAATATTGGTATTCAGCTGAATCCATTTTGACTGGAAGCCAATATATGTATGTAGTTGGAAAAAGGCTAAGCAGATGATAAAACGTGTCCTTGCAACAAGAACTACCCTTTTTTAGGGTTCCGTACCCAAAGGGTAAAACGGGACCCTATTACCAAGACTCCGCTGTCCATCCATCTTTCTGTCTATCCGTCTGTCACCAGGCTGTATCTCATGAACCGTGAAAGTTAGATAGTTGAAATTTTCACAGATGATGTATTTCTATTGCCGCTATAACAACAAATACTAAAAACAATAAAATACATATTTAAGGGGGCTCCCATAGAACAGACATGATTATTTATTATAACTGTTAAATAAATAAATAAATAAATAAATAAATAAATATTTTGCCGTTTTTATAGATAATGGTACGGAACCCTTCGTGCGCGAGTCCGACTCGCACTTGGCCTGTTTTTTAAAACAACAGCATAAAACTCAACAAGTCACTCAATGAATGTTCCAACTTATGTTTCTACTTGAAAAACGGGAAGACTGCTTTTTAGTTCCGTATTTGATCTTGTAAGCATAAAAGTAGCGCCAGGGTTGCGGAATTTGTTCGAAAGAGTCACCGCGGCCCTGGAACGCAAAGGGCTTTAGAAGGAACACGGATGGGTTTTAGTCAGTAAGAGTCTGACACGCCCTTCCGCTCCGCCCAGAGCGGAAGAAGTCATTTGATGATTTCCCATCCTTAAAAAAAAAAAAAGCATAAAAGTAGCGCTAATGATCCAAAGCGACTGAAATACTGGATGAATGAAAAATTAGGTAATACTTTTAAGTGCTAAAAAATGAGTTGCAATTTTCTCGAGAGATGAAAAATTCCAAGCTTTTACAGTTAAGCTGGGCTGGGACTGAAACTTTTATCAACATTTTAGACTATTTCGATTCTTTCGAGCAAAACTAGTCTAAAATATCGAAAATTCAATATAAAATTGTTTAAATAGGGTTCTTGTTTATATTATACTAGCGGACGTCACGCGGTTTCACCCGCGTAGTTCCCGTTACCGTGGGAATACGGGGATAAAATATAGCCTATATTACTCGCTGATAATGTAGCAGTAGTTTTTGAGTTTATTCATTACAAACATACACACACACACAAAAATAGAAATTTTTCCTCTTTATAATATTAGAGTAGATCATGAAGTTAGGACATTGAAAAAGCATTAGGTACTGCCAAAACTTATATCAAGACTTTTAAATCAGAAAAATAAACACCTTACTTACGCTCCCCAGCCAGATGAAAATCTCTTCAAGTTTCCAAGTTAAACAATATTTTTCTTACAAGACGGGGGAAGTCATCACGGCGCGTCATGTCCCGTTTAGCTTAGTAAGCGGCTATTTATGCTAATAAGTTGCGAAGCCCCGGCCGCAGGGAACAATTGTGTCAATTTATGACCTCCTGAATTTGGCGGGGTTGCCCTGATTTAACTGAGATGTTACGTTTTGTCCCGCGGGGGTGAAATATGTGCAGGTACTTTGTATGCTGTGTTGGTCTTCGAGTGTTTTGTAGTGTTTGCTTTGATTTTTGTAAGGTAAGGGTTGATAGAAGGGTTGAACAAAGGAGAAAGCGGGAGAAAAAATCTATCACCTACTAATACAGTTTTTTTTTTAGGAAATTTGTCCTGGATACACACATGGTCTCTAGTTTGAATCAAATAAATTTGATATCATGACGTTTCCACTTCGTTTTAATCATCTGAAGCAAGTTTTTTTTTTAAATAAATATGAAGAAGCGTCTTATAAATTACTAACCTTAGGGTTAATAAATAATAATTACGTAATAAATAAAAATATTAATAAGTACATAAAATAAATTAAAAAATAAACGGTTTTTGCGATGTTACTAAATAAATAAATGTAAATAATTTATAAAACAATAACTATAATTCTTAATTTTTTTTTCCTACTTGGTCTGTGCTGTGCCCGACAGGGTCTATAATTGTGACTAATGTAATTATTTCCCTACATTATGGTACGCAATAAATAATTGACAATTGAAAAACCCAGTTGTATCATTATGGCTTGTGCCATGTTTATATAGATTTTCGTTTTCGTGTAAAAATTTGCTTATAACCGTTCTACCTCTGTCCATAAAAATAAAAAAAATATATTAAAATTAAATTATGAAGCGATTTAGACACGGGACAAACTAAGTTTCCCATTTATAGCATTAGGATAAGAAATCATATTTTTGCATTTCCAATTAACTCTATTAAAAGCTACTCAAAAAAACTACGTTTTTTTTTTAATTTCGCACCCTCCACTATTCTTTTCCGGCAGCCCTGAGCCCTGCAGTTTCGTCCCGAACACACCCACCCAACTTTTTGTTTCAAAGCGAGATGGAAATGGAAATTGGTTGAAATTGTTTCCCGTTTCGTCGTGCTGCTCGGAACACTCCATCGTTTATTGGCCATCAATTCTTCCCCTAATTGGTTCGCGTGAAAAGTAACTTGGAGCACTAGTGCGGATGTAAAGAGAATAGAAACGGCAGATTCAGATTTATTTATTGTTTGTCACAGGTGGAAATTCAGTTCTTAAAATTATTATTGTAACTTGTATCACTTTAACATTCCCATAAAGTGTACAATATTTAAATTTACAATTAAATAGTTCAAATCGTCATAGTAAGTACACAAAATCACCACGGAAACATAATATTAATTAGTACCATAGAAAAAAAAAAGTTATTCATTCATTCATTGTCATTTGTCATAATTAATCATTATTATTGCATTATTATAATATTTAATATCATTTTAGTAAAGAGATTTGTCATTTAGGAATTAATTGATTGTGTAATATACTTCGACTGGCAGGGCGACTAACCCTCATACTCCAAAACATTGCCAATGACTAAACCTTATATTCCATGTTAGGACATGATTTGGAATATAAAGGTTAAGTCATAGCTTAGCAACCGCACTAGTGCTCTAAGTAACTTTTCACTTGAACCAAGTGCCACTCGACTCCATGTCGAATAATGTCAAAAATAAAACAAACTTTCTGTATGTCGGACGTAAAAGAATAACACCATCCCATCACTTCCCGTGGGTGTCGTAAGAGGCGCCGAAGGGACTCACCAGAGAATGGGCAGCAGCAATCTCTGTGCATTGCAACAGCTACACTGCGATCGCAACCCGCCTGCCAAACGTGGCCATTATGACATACCTACCTCCTTTGGGGGAGGCCTATGTCCAGCAGTGGACGTTTTTCGGCGAATAATGTGATTGACAGTAATAGCTTGAGCAGTAATAACATTAATTGAGGTGTTGATTCCGCTTTAGTAGTTCTGTGTGCAGTAGTGTGTTTAGGCAAGTGACTGCCTGATCTCAATTTGGTTGTTGTGGGGTGTGTGTGGATTGCCTTCCCGTGACTTTAAGATAGTAAGGAAATAATTGATAAAACTTTTTTACAAAAAAATACAATCGACTTCCAAATTTTTGTTTTTGTTCCCTTTTTGGTGGTAACACACATCTAACAAGCACTGGAAAGTCACAGGAAAACAAAACACTGGACGATATATTCTCTATTTTCCCCAGCTATTTTAAAATCAAACTACTGAACCGATTTTGTTGCAATTTCTATGGGACCAATCTAAACGTTTGAAAAAGAATTTTTCAAATCGGTTCACAAATGACGGAGCTATGATGTAACAAACATTAAAAAAAATACAACCGAATTGAGAACCTCGTCCTTTTTTTAAAGTCGGTTAGAAATGAACTAGTGTGGTTACGCACACAATTGAGGTATCTCTCACTATGATGGCTGGTGAAATTGGCTGCTATTAGCTAAATTCGATCAGGTGGCGTATTTCCTGGAGTTTTGGTAATGCCCAACCAAGAGACTTCGGTCTTTGGTAGTTTATAGAAAAAAATCTGTGAGATTTTCACATTTTAATCTATCTTGAACTACTCAAATTTGAAGTTTTATCAGCAAAATGAAAAAAGTCCTATTGTAAATTAAATTTTTCACAGCTCTTTCTTTAGGGTGTGTAGAAATATTGTTACGCGCCAGAATTAATGCCGGGTACATTTCGACATTACTTACTACTAGCGCCATCTAGTATCGAGTAGCAGTACTAGTAGAGTCAAGTACCTTCTAGACATTTATATGTCAGAACATTCTACACTTCTTGATATCTGGTTAGTCGGCACCGGTAGTTACGAGTACTTTCCAGATGCTTGTATAGTAGAAGGTTCTGGAATGAATTGACCTATATAAGGCCAGCGTAGTCCGCGACCAAGTCAGTATTAGATTTGCGATATAAGCGAATATTTCGGAAGCGATCTTCAAGTGCGATTGAAGTGATCAGAAGTGAAGTTGTGTTTTATAATTAGTGAGTTTAAATTTGAAATTAGTGCTTTTTAATAAAAGTTTCATTTTGGTTATTTAATCGGCTGTTTTTATTGTCACGAACCCCAAGCTCGTAACAATATCATAGTTTGTTTTACTCAAAGGTTCCTTAAAGTTATAAAGCTAAGCAATAGTGCGACACATCAACGACAGTTATTACAAATCATTGCCTTTAAATACCGATCAATGACCATAAAAATGTCGCTTCCAGTAACGCGATACCCATCTAACTCAAAACCAAATCCCTGATATTGAATCCTATGTCCCTAATAATAAAGTTGAACGTCCTTTGTTTTGAAACTGCATTGTATCGGTTACAGCTTAATTGGAAAATTGTCGCTGCACCTACTAATTCAGAGTATGCACTTGAAGTAGATTAGGAAAGCTTTTTAATTAGGAACTTTTTCAAGTACCATTAGGTACTAAGCGATAGGGCTTTAAGGCTAGGGAATTTGTTCGAAAGAGTCACCGCGGCCCTTTTTTTTTTTTTTTTATTTTTTTATTTAATATGGGTTTGCTCTTGACTCTAGTCTAGGTTGAAGTTTGCCCTAGAACGCAAAGGGCATTAGGAGGAACACGGATGGGTTTTAGAGCCTAGAGGGTTTCCACCCAGAGCAGAAGGAGTTATATGATGATTTCCCATACAAAAAATAAAAAATAGGGTGTCCATGTGGTATGGCAGGGCGAGCATACCAAACCTCAAGCACAGTGAAAGCGAACGGCTTAAATAATAATAAATTCTTTAAATTCAGACAGAGTCCATTAATTGGTTAGTATACAAAAACTTAACAACTAGTGTTAGTGTTAGAACGTAACCGGAAAAAAATACAATCATATACCTACACTACACTCACATGCAGGCTCATCCAATGCCCCAGTTTGGGGCTGTCCCATCTGTCCGCTATAGCTCTCAGGATGCTGTTGGGGCTGGCGCGTACCTGACGCATGGCGGAGGCGCAACTTGCGCTATGATGGCATAAAAACCATCAATCTCCGCCTCCGTAAACACAAACTAAAACTGACTTCACTTCCTATTATATCAGTGTAAGAGTAAGTAAGTAGCCTATGACTCTGAGAAATACAGCTTTATATAAGTTAAAGAATTTTCGTTGTCGAATCCAATAAACAAACTGTCTGAACATCTCTTAACAATGTTAGTACGGTATAGATCAGTAAAACATTGACAAAACGACGAAAACATTTTTCCGCCATCATGAAATTAGTATTTTACAAACTCAAATCCCTCATGCACAGAGCAATTCCATCCCGCGTTATTTGCAGGCCTTCGTATCTTTACAAAAATGTGCCAACATTTCCACGATTTTCTTTCATCAAGTCTTCCCCTCGTTATCATTAAAAGTTTTCAAGGCAACAATGGGATCTTCAGCGACAGGAGAGTACAACACCTGTCCAAGGAGTACTCCCAAAATAAATTACGTAAACACCCAACAAAGGCCACTTCAATGCATTTAACAGATTGCGAACATGAAAAATCTTAACACCTACCAAGGCACAAAACATGCTACTCCCACCAGTATAACTTTACTCCTCAAATCGAAGATAAGTTTAAAATTTGCAGGTCTTTGAGAACTGGTTGTGGCACGCCCTTGAGGTTCATTATTGTAATTGCTTTTTCCTTCAGAACTCGAAATCTCTTCACTTTCGAGTAGCTCTCGAGTAGCGAGTGAAAACGTGGTAATTAAATTATTTTTCCCTCGTTACGGATGATGGGATTAGTAAGGGATAATGGGTACTTTCGTTTGTTTTGTTTGGTAATTCATGGTTTTTGGGTTATGATGATTATTGCGGCATCAGGGTGGGATTGTGTTTGATATAAGGTATGACCTGCCAGTTTATTCTGGGAAAAACTCACCTTTAAAATTTAAGTGTAGTGAACAGTCATTTAATATTTTATCACACCTATTTGGTCTGATTCCGTCAAAAAAACAGTCTGAAATAACCGTAGAAACCAATCTATTTGTTTTATTATCAATCAGAGTGTGGTAAAATTAGTTCGTATAGTAATCCCGTGGGTGTCGTTACAGATACTGAAGTTTTTCTTCCAAACAATTTAATTGACGAATGTGTAGACTCCCATTGCGCCTTATTAATGAAGATATCTTTTCTAAATTACACTTTAAGGATTTTTACTAAAGGGGTACGAGACCCTGATTCAATACTGTCTTTAGAAAGAGTTGCATTATTATCGTCATTTCAAGGCGTCCACAGCTGGACGTAGGCCTCCCCCAAGCGTCACCACATCGATAGGTCTTGTACCTAGCGTTGGTCTCGTGAGTAGTCGTCAAATTACCACAAATCTATTGAAAAACTTTGGTTTTAAGTCAGAAGGGCAGTTCTCTTTTTTTAAGAAGTGTTGTCTGTCAAAAATACCTATAGTTTTGACCTGCATTTTGACAATACTAATAGACAAAACAAGGTTTATAGGGTTCCGTACCCAAAGGGTAAAAACGGGACCCTATTACTAAGACTCCACTGTTCGTCTGTCTGTCTGTCTGTCACCAGGCTGTATCTCAAGAACATATTATTAACTTAAAAATTAAAGGTTGCTCTCATAGAAGAAACGTGTTTTTTGGTACGAAACTCTTTATGTGAGAGTTCGACTCACACTTGGCCGGTTTTTTTTGACATGAATTGATATTTTTTTATGTACGTGGCCGCCTGTTTAGCGCCATGTTTCATACATAAATTAAGTATCATACACATGCAGCAAGCTCAAACGGTAAGGCGTGTTTTCCTCAAGTCACGTTACCATATCAAACTGAAAAACAAACAGTAAATTGCAAACGTAACATTAAACGTTACGTTATTATTTATCGCATTCGCATAATCGTAACATAAACGGCTCGTCATAAATAAGGCGGGGCGCACACGGTACGGCAATCCGCTAATGTTGAACATAACCCAGGAATTATGGATGTCGGAATGTGGGCGATTTAGTGGTCGGTGTGTGAACGCCCTATGGTGTGTGGGCAAGTGGGTTTTTGGCTATGGTAAAAAAAGATTTTGAATGGAGAAGTCGATGATAGTGTTTATTTTTTTTAACGATTTCCAGAGACGACTTTACTACAAATAGTTACTATGTAGGTGCTATGTTCCCGGACCAACGCCAACGGTGCTTTGTAGAGGTAGTCGATTGTATACAAAAATTGTTAGGGTTAATAGGGCATCAAAAGAAAGGCCGTATTTAGGATTTAAATATTATAATAATTTATCATCCTTTATTTAGCTGAGGAAGGTCGTGTGACGCGTATACGAACTAAAGAAAAATATCAAGAATCTCTCAAGTGGCCGACCATTTCATGAAATGGAAAATATCCGCTGCCCACATCATGATATGGTCTGGCCAAATCAATGATAACTCAGCGTTTAAAGATATCAACAGTTACACACGGCTACTTCATGATATGAAAACAATCATGATATGAAGTCAAATATTAGTGATCATATCGTGAAATAGTTACATTACACTATGGGTGGCCAGTACTATAGGTGCAAGAGCGAGCTCGGGACTTGCGGCAACCCGACTTGGACAGGTTGGGTTAGAAGGGAATGGCGGGGTCTGAAAGACCGGGCCAACCACTGAACCACCTAAGTTTTGTTTGAAGTTTTCATTTCATGATGTGGCCAGGTATTTCATGATATGGCCAAACGAGGATTGAAATATCGTTTAAACGACATTGTCACTTTTTGTTGGCCATTTCATGAAATAGAACCATTTCATGAAATTTCGCCCGCATCATGAAATGGCCAATTTTATGACATGGCCACGACATAAATATAGTCCGTTTATTGTCTCGATTTTTTCCGAGTATACATTACAACTATGAAAGCACTCATTGCTCTGATGAAAGTACGATTGAAGGACAAATTTAACCTTTTGAGATACGGAACCCTAAAAAGAATATGAGTATTACGTATCTCAGTTGATATGACTAAATAATCATAATGCACAAATAATTAACAATCCCTTTCTTTTTATGCCGACTCAATTAGAGATTAACCTCCATCTTGCAATAAACTAGAGATTCACATAATGACGTCGCGTCACCGTCTCCTATAATGTTCGTTGTAAAGCTATTAAATTATTTGTGTCGCCCCACGCGGTGCACAATTTAAGTCGGCCCGGTACCGATACATCAGCGGCGCGGTACGGGCTTGTGCTGCGTTTGCTTAAGGGCTTGTGCACAATGTGGAGAAGGAGACATAAGAAATCGGATCTTATTTACTGCGGTATCCTCTGTAGCCTAATATAGAATTTCTGTAAGTGAATCTGTATCTGTTCTTAAGATTGGTATAAAAGATAATAAATTATTTTTCCAAGTTATAGTGGTTTAATAGTAACGGCCACACGGGTCGATCTCCCAAGTTAAGCAACGCTTGTCAAAACGCAAGTTGGTTGTAGTTTGACATTTTTTTTTAAGGATGGGAAATCATCAAATGACTTCTTCCGCACTGGGTGGTGCGGAAGGGCGTGTCAGACTCTTACTGACTAAAACCCATCCGTGTTCCTTCTAAAGCCCTTTGCGTTCCAGGGCTGCGGTGACTATGTCTAGTTGTTTATAGTTAAGTTACTCTTAAGTTGCCTATATGTCTGGACATTGACATATATAGAGCAAAAATGTTTTTTTTTACTTTTGATAGGCACGCGTTTGACCACTATCTCACCTAATGGTTAGCGATGATGTGGTCGAAGATAGAGTACGCTTACCTAGAAGTAACCTATTCACTCTTGACTTAAAGACTCCCAGGTTGTAGCTATCAGCAAACAGACTCTGGCAAGGAATTCCTCTCCTTATCTGTACGCACAATGAATGTGTTCCCAAAACGTTTTGTGCGTGTGGGTGGGTTGTACACCATGTACCGGTGGCGCATCTAGGTCCGATGCTGGAACGGGCTTGGCGGAATTAAACTATGCAATTTCGTCGCACACTCCCCAAAATGCAACCGATTGAAAACCGACAGGCTAGCAACTCGGTGTCGATGCTCAAGACTTTGGAGCTTCGACTCGACAAGCCTATCATTGACGATGATCCTTATTTAAATTTGATCATCATCTGACGAGCCTTTTCTCAACTGTGTTGGAGTCAGCTGTCAGTTGCAGCTGAATACCAGTATTTAACATGGAGTAACTTCCTATTTGATCTCACCTTCACGGTTACTGGGTATCCATTTATTAAAAACAGATAGCCATACTTGCGAAAATTGACGGGGCTTGGTAGAACCAGTGCCTGCCAGGGTTGTGGAATTTGTTCGAAAGAGTTACCGCAGCCCTGGAACGCAAAGGACATTTGGAGGAAGAGAAATATTTCTAAATACATACATATTATAGACATACTACACCCAGACACAGAACAAATGATCATGCTCATCACACAAAGATTTGTCCTGGGTGGGAATCGAACCCACGACCTCCGGCTAAGCAGTCAGGGTCACTAACCACTCGACCAACAGGCCAGTCAAATCAAAATCGATGAACGCCGGCTGCACGCACGAAAAAGGATGACTCATTGTAACGTTATGCTCATTGTAACGTTACGATCGGTGCGAGAGCGCTGCACGATTCAATGTTATTCATAAAGAATGCAAGATTCATGCTCTTCTTTTGACGTGACAACGTCTAATAAATCGATGAACGCCGGCTGCACGCACGAAAAAGGATGACTCATTGTAACGTTACGCTCATTGTAACGTTACAATCGGAGCGAGAGCGCTGCACGATTCAATTTTATTCATAAAAGTATGCAATCATTTCATCAATGTTTTGTTAATACGTTGTCACGTTAAACTATCGTCCGTAAACCGACTTTACAGACAACCAATTTTTTTTTTCAAGGTTTCAGCATTCAGGCAAGCTCTTAGACTTATGTGTGTAAGCCGAGCTTATACCAATACTAAACAGTGCAGTCGTTCTGTGTAGCCTCTGAGAGCTAGCGCTAACTAGTTTGTACTGTGTAATAATGAAATTATTATTCAACACAGACGCGAGCTGCAATATGTCAACATTACCAAGTTGTATATTCATATTGTGTATGTACTGTATCCTTTACATAAACACCAGCATACATTAGGATTTATTTATTTAATTGTAGGAGACAAACAGCTATAACAGATGGATAACAATTGAACATATATGAGACATAGAGCCAATTACAGGTTCTCACGGGTTAAAACAGAAAAAGTAGTAGAAAACGTAGATCACTAACAAGCACGATAAAAAACAATAATATTTATATATATCACTTAGGTACAATAAGCACTATGCTGGATATTGGTCTGACAATTTGTCTGAAACCGTTGTTTCTTGTTCAGTTGTAAACTAAGTTTGAAATTCATTAAAACAAAGGTTATTTATTCAAATTACGCTGAGCCTAGCTCTCAACATAATTTGAATAAAAAACCTTTGTTCAAAAATGCTTGCCTAGTACTATTTTCGGTTTTATTTAAACTTGTCTCGTGTGACCCAGTCCTTATAATAAGTATTAGTTGACTCTCCAAGCAAGTGTTTAAAACCCAAGCTGAAACTTTTCCAAATCTACTCTCAACATATATATTTTAAAGCTTCGTTCATCGAAACTTCTTTCCAAACTACATTTCACGAGTACAATTTGCACAATGTGTCTGCACCTTAAGTTACAACTTGATGATTTGTTATGATCGCCTCGACTTCGCTCAGCGGGCGGCCAAAAACTGCATTACCGACAAACTATATCTATCCAAACTAAATCCAACGTTAACAACCAAACTTTACGTCACAAATTCGCACACACATACTCATACACAAAATCGCAAAACAAACGAAACTAAACGCTGTTGCTGTTACAATTAAGGAGACGATAATGAATTGTTCTGCACATGACGTTTTAAACTTTAGCACTTACGTCATTAAGTTGAAGTTCCTTTGTGTGATGTTATTCTGTATTAAATGCAGCCGAGTAACATCTCTGTTCCGTATAATAATTTTTCGATGTTAAGACAAGGGTTAATAATTTATTCTATTTTAATCTGTGGTTGTTTGTGTTTTGTTGATGGCTGCCGGGATGAAGTCTCGGAGATGGTGGCGTTATGCTTTGACTGTACGTTTTGGTGCTCTATCATTCATTGTAGCACTTTGTTTCGTAATTTTTTAAAGGTTCGGCAAATGCGTCAGTCGTTATTTGGGGTTTGAAATGTATGATAGTCAACCCCAAAAGTAGAAATAATATGTTAGTATATTCTTATAATAAAGCTCCTACCTTATTATTATTTTTTTTTTTTGATGGGGACCACTCGCAGTTCAGCACGCTAGGGCTGGTGACTGCTTAACCGGACTATCCTGTGGTGGCCTTAAATGACTCTAAGGCCCCCAGCCAGGGCTTACAAACTAAATTACAACTACATGAACGCTCGCTAGGGCATCCCCTGTGGGATACGGACCTCGGCTAGCGGCGTCATTTTGGGAGGAACAGCAAGGGACAGGCTGGGTCATAACCTTATTTGGGGAGTTTAAAACTACTGGCTCAGCGACACGGGCTGGCTCGGTAATCAAAGGTCGGGAAGGATCTTTACGGGGGCGTCGCGACGGGCCCCGCCTGAATACGGAACGCGGTCTGTTTTTGTGTTTTCTAAGAGTGCTGGTTTCCCTACGGCTCTCTTGGATCTGGGTGATGGCGTCGTCGGGTTTGACGAGGGTATGCCGCGGGCGGCGAGTCCTACTGATCTGTGAGGCCGCGTATCGGGTAGCCGATGCGATAAGGGGATTTTGGTGTTTTGAAGCAGTTTCGATGAAACGCTGCGATAGTCGTTTCATGAACTGCTTCATCGTCGGGATTTTGAGGTCGACATGGAGTCGTTCGTTCCTAATGAACCACGGGGCGCCCGTGGCCTTTCGGAGAAAACGATTTTGGACTACTTGCATCCTATGGATATGATGCGACTTTGCGTGCGCGAAGGTGGCGCACGCGTACGTCATTATGGGGCGTATGCACGTCGTGAAGATGCGCAGTTTGCATCTTAGGGACAGCTTGCTGCGTGCATTCAGCATGGAGTGGAGCCTACCGAGAGCGAAAGAGGCACGAGAACGTACCTTCTTTATGTGCTCAGCGAACGTAAG
>NDFZ01005152.1:186644-218099 GCA_002192655.3 Mamestra configurata
AGGGGATTTTGGTGTTTTGAAGCAGTTTCGATGAAACGCTGCGATAGTCGTTTCATGCACTGCTTCATTGTCGGGAGTTTGAGGTCGACATGGAGTCGTTCGTTCCTAATGAACCACGGGGCGCCCGTGGCCTTTCGGAGAAAACGATTTTGGACTACTTGCATCCTATGGATATGATGCGACTTTGCGTGCGCGAAGGTGGCGCACGCGTACGTCATTATGGGGCGTATGCACGTCGTGAAGATGCGCAGTTTGCATCTTAGGGACAACTTGCTGCGTGCATTCAGCATGGCGTGGAGCCTACCGAGAGCAAAGGAGGCACGCGAGCGTACCTTCTTTATGTGCTCACCGAACGTAAGTTGTCGGTCGAGGATCACGCCTAGATATTTGGCTTGCTTCTCCCAAGGGATCGGCTTACCAAACATGGTGATCGGGCTGGGAGTGGGTCTGGAGGAATGGCCTCGCGTTTTGTCAAACAAAACCGCTTGGCTTTTCTCGGGGTTAACTTCGATCCTCCACTTTCGGAACCAGACGCCTAGGGCGTTGGCCGATTTTTGGAGGACTCGAGTTATGCACTGTTCGCTTCTGCTGGAGCGATATATGGCCGTGTCGTCGGCGAACAGGGCTACCTTATTCATTTCTTTAGGTAAGTACTTAAACAAATCCTCCTGAAAATTTAGGATTTTCCGCTCGTTCAAATTCTTTTAATTTTGTAATTTTTGATTTTTAGGGTAACCAACGGAAGCCTATTACTAGGCCTCCGCTGTCCGTCCGTCTGTTTGTCAGCAGGCTCTATCTCTAGAACCGTAATAGATAGATATTTCATCAAAATTTCACAGTGTGTATTTTAATAGTTTTTCTATGCTTAGTATTAATTTTAACAACAAATAAAAAATAAAATAAAGGGGACTTATGGTAACCCTTCGTGAGAGGGTCCGACTCGCAATTGGCCGGTTTTTTAAAGAAGTTTCTCGTATGCTCCGGCTGACATGTTGTCTGTAGTTTTGTCCCAGTTCCTAGTTGGCTTCTGCTAGTCTTCTCCTGTCGCTGGTACTGTTTTAGGGTCTAAACTAGGTGATGCGCAACAGTAAAAACTTTGCCACTGTATTGTAATTTGTAACTGTGTACAATAAAGATTTTTTATTCATAGATAGATCTTAGATTCTTATTGACGTGACGTTTAGTTAAAACGACAGGGTTTTATAAGTGGGACGTGTCTGTGTGTGTGTGTCTGCCTGTGGCATCGTAGCTCCCGAACGGATGAACCGATTTTGTTTTTTTTTAATAACGTTCGCATTCGCATGTCAGTCGCAATCTGTCAAAAATGTATGGAAATTGAGGCTTTTTTGACAGATTGCGATAGAGATGCAAATGCAAACGATGCTTAAAAATTAGTAGAGTTATTGGCCATCTTATTAGCAAGGAACTCATTCCAATTTTCCATGCACTGCTAATCAATATTTTAATTTAAGGCTCCGCGCAAACGGGCCACCGACCACAGCCACCGGTGGCTGTCGCGCGCCACGTCCTTTAGTACCACGCAAACGAAGGTGTTTGGTGGTTGCCATGAGTGGTCAGTGATCGCGCTCCAAATTATTCGTAAACGACGTAGACGATAACGCCGATATTGGGTACACCCAATTTTAGCCACAGTAAAGTAGCGAGTGGCCGCCACCGCACCGGTGACATGTCGCGGACACTGAGTCGCGAGTGGTCGCCACTCACTACACGTGTGCGGCGATTAAATACAAAACGTGTTCACAATCTAGTAAACAGCTTGTCGCCAACTACCGGTGGCTGTGGTCGGTGGCCCGTTTTCGCGGAGCCTTAGCATGGTTAGCGAGTAGTAAATTGGGCTGTGTATGTGTTGATTAAGCCTTAAAATCATTTCAATATAGACTCCATCCACGCTGCAGTGGTCATTAATCAAATGCATCTCGGGATGTACTCGTATTGACAAATGCAAATGAAGCCTTATTGAGTGCCCGTTGTACGATGCAAATACGAGAAATGGCTTACTGTAATATTCATACATAATTAATTTATGACACTCTATGATAGTTTCATGTTAAAAATTCACTAGATCAGTCACGAGATCTAAAAGTATATGCAAAAATTTAGCTCAATCAGACACCAAAAAATGGTCGAAAAATGGTTTGCAAATTTTGACGGACAACTTCCATACATGCATATTACATACAAACGGTGCAAGTTAAATAAAGCTTGTAATAAGATGGTGGTTCTCCGATGAGCTACTATATGATCGTCGAACCATACCACAAGCGATACTTCATCCTATTATCCTTCTCTTTGTGCACTAACACCGTGCACGATAAAAGATCTTTGCGAGACCATTGCTAAGGTGGTCGACGTGACTGAGTACTGGGTTGAACCTCTTTAAAAATACGTTAATATTTGCATTGTCTGCACAGGTCCACAAAAACCTATATTTCCAAATAGCCCACTTCTGACACTATCACCTTTACGGTTCTCATATGATTTGGCCAGTAGGTACGGATTGTATGGAATTTAAAAGAGACCAGCAACTGACTTTGTTTCGATGTTTCTTCTCAGGGTTTTCAACTGAGAAATTTCGGCATCATCAAGTTAAAATTGACAAGAAATATTGACGGATAAAGGTGTTATTCTGAAACAATATACAAAATAATAAATAGGTATCAATTATTACTTAGTATTAACCTTCGACTCTAACAAGAGGAAAGCGATGTCTGCAATAGATGTTGAAACAAAATTGGCCAAATTTTTATTTATTAAATTTGAAGGTATGAGATTAACAGAACTATAGAATGAAAGCCTCTGTCATTTAACAGTCGGCAACACACTTATTTGCTCAAAGAAATTCTAAAGGCATCACGACCACCACAAAATCAACTTTACGCTGTCCTAAACAACTTCCAAAGTAATCCTGTAGCAAATATTATGCAGACGTGACATTGACATCACAAATTGAAAAGATTTATGGTCTCCGAGCTTCCACTACGTCTGCACTCATCCAAGTTGCCCGCGAAGTGTCACTATTCTTTCCCAACTATTTTTATATGATTTAGAAGTTTCCCGGGCAAGTTAGAGCCGTCCCGGGCCAGATTTATCCGGGTATGTTAAAGTTTGACTGCGATGTTCGATTTTTGGTTCGACTTCGTGTTGGTTTCTTTTGAGTTTTGTTGTGGATTATCCTTTGGTTCTGGTCCGTTTAGATTTTTATTAAACTTAAGTGGTGGCTTTTGTTTTTACGCTAAGTTTTTTGGCTTATAAGATTAAGCGTAGGGTTAAACGGGTTTTATTGTGCGATAGGTTACGAAAAATCAATTACGGAGAGTGAGTCCAAATTTGGGTCCTTTTGTTGGTTGACTGGAAATTGTTTTAATTGTTTCCAATTTTAACTAGGTATATATACACCTATATGTTGGAGTGTTCAAAATGCCCATACACCTACACTTTTAAGAACCTAATGAACGCTATTGACGCTGCCACTAACATAGATACTTATTGCGCCCAAATTATATAAAAAGCTCACCAACATCTCGAAAACAACTAGTTTGAAATGGATGACACTCCTTCCCCCAGCAGTTATTTTTAAAGGTGACTATAATTTCGAAACTATGACGCACTACACTGAAACCACCTTTTATTTTCACATTTCAGCAAACTCCCATTTCTTAGTACTTGGCAAGCACTAAACTAAATATAATCCGTTGCGGAATTCGCTTAAAACGTTACATGTGTAGGAAGATTAATGTCCGCAGGATTGTCTAATATTTTGCAGGGAGGCTGAATTTATTACTGGCGGGTATTTGGTCCAGGTCGCCACATTTCAAATCCTATTTACGGCTAATTGCTTTACTGTGTTTTCTGCCTGTATGAATATAGGGAGAATTATGATCGGGAAATCCTGAGTGTGTAGATGTAGATGTAAAGTGCGAGTTTCTGTAATATGATGTTTTAATTTCAAATTCTGTAGTTGATCTTTGCTATAGAAGTGGCAGGTCAAGTGCCCACACAAAAGGCTGTGGAAGGGGCCATTCCCATGCTTAGCTGTGGCTAAGTGACATTTTAACAGTGATTTCTAGAAGTCAAAATAGAATGACCTCTTCGCAGCGAGAGCGCATTCACCTCCTAACAAACCAAAGGGAAACATTCAACTCCTTCTGCGAAGCAGCAATGCAAGCGAAGGAGGAGGTGGGATGCATGATGGAGAGGCAAACCTCGCGTCCCAGCCGCCGCAGCAGAAGAAGACGTTCTGAGCGTCGAGAGTCGCATGGCAATTCTGGCCACCGTAGGCGCGGGCCTGCGGATGGCGAGCGATAAGACCAGGCCCGGGTCGATGGTGCGGTGTTTTCCACGCGTGCTCAAAGATTTGTCAGAAAAATTGACGGGGCCTGCTAGGGTCAGTGCCTGCCAGGGATGTCAAATTTTTTGAAAGAGTATCGCGTTCCTGGAACGCAAAGGGCATTTGGAGGAACACGGGTGGGTTTTAGTCAGTAAGTCTGACACTCCTTTCCTCTCTTTAAAATCATCAAATGGCTCCTATTTGATAATAATAATAATAATACGTTTATTTTCACCAAAATATTTAACAGAAACATTTACATACATATTTAATTGCCAAGTAGAACAAAACACTGAAAATACTGTGAGGACTGGTGCCTTAGCTAGGCCCATGGCCTGTGCTGCAGGTCACCAGGTAATGGTGATAATTTCCCATCCAAAAAAATAAGGAATTGACCTTTCGGTAGCGCATGTCAGTCTTACACATTTTTGACTATTTGACTGCCGTTGTCGCTGATGAAAAGTCTGGTTGCTTTGTTTTTGTGTGATTTAAATAGCACTCGTGATTAACGAGGCATTATAACATATTGTAGTAGACAGACACATCGCATAATTTACTGCTTAATACCAGACGGGCTAGCTGCCAAAGCCTTCATTATTCAGGACAATAAGACTATCACTGAAAATTAAATTGTTACTCTTGCATTACCCTTTACATCCCTAGAAAGATGTCAGATATTTTAGAGCTGTGAAAAGGTGAATTTTAATGCATTGAAAATCTTCAGGAGGTGGAAGAACTTATACGAATGAATCTCTTTGACTTTTAGTCTAGCAGTGAAATAAATGCCTGTTGAAATGTTAAGTAAAACTCCAATAACTGATTATTTTTTCATATTTTACAGTTGACCCATATTGAAGATGGTTCACTCATACGCACTTTGTCCCCAGAAAGTTAGACAGCGGTTTTTTTTAATTTTTATTTTTGATTGGCTCACGTCCGGTCACAATCTAACAAGATGGTAAGCGATGATGTGCTCTACGAAAGAACCATAGCAAGAAAAATTGTAACCAGAATCTAAATCTTCAATCCTTATCCACTAGTTCATACTCAATGAACTGCCCCAGATCTCTACTTCACACTCCAATACAAATACCATCTGGCCTCCCTGTTCATTTGCCACACCTCCAATATTTAACCCAGTGCGATATTGGTTTAATTCACTAAAGTCCCAGCTAAACAGAGGTGATAGATGGGATGTTTATGCAAGCTTTTGCATGATGTATGCGGGAAATTGAGAAATGAAATGTTACATGAATGAGGTATGGGCGGAGGTATGGAAGAGGAATATTGTGAATGATGAGACAGGTAGAATAGAACAGAATAGATCTTTACTTATATAAAGCTGAAGAGTTTGTTTGTTTGAACGCGCTAATCTCAGGAACTACTGGACCGATTTCTATATATGTACTACGGGCGAAGCCGAGGCGGACCGCTAATTTACAATAAAATTTATTTGCAAGATACCTTATAGTAAGCAAATAACTCACTCTGACGTATAAAAGAGTTATTTATAACCTATTTAAACAATAAATATTATTACCATTAATCAATAAACAGCCTTTTTATAAAAATTACCCACCTGCTTGATTTAAATATTGACTGACCCACTGAAAATAATTTTAATAATTTAAAATCTGCTGCATGTGGTTAGAGTTGATTTTAAGAATAAAATAACGAGACAATGCCACGACGCGGTTCCATAGAAATTATTCAACGGGTATTTCAAAAACAGTTTCTTTCGAAAAAAAAAAGGTTTTCGCATTTGTCGTAATGTCTCATCGCGACCATAGACAGGCTGTGGATAAGTTGGAGATTGGTTTTGAATGTGCCTTACGATTTGACAACTAAGTATGCAATAGCAAAAATTCCAAACTGCCCCTTAAGTTTTAATTTTTTGGAGTTTACTCCTTAAGAAACGATTTTCATAGTAAGCCCGCGGTACGAAAATTTTATGAGGAATAAAATCGAGCGTTAACTAAAAGTGAAGCGTTACGTTCCTTTGCGCAATGTACTTTGCGCACCTTTCACTACGAGATTATGTACATATACTTTGTATATGTCACCAGAAAATTGCAGACTCCGTAAGATTGTAATAAATCTTTATTAGATTATAATTTCTCGACATATTATGAAAAAAAAAACGTTTTGTATACAATAAATCCCATCCAAATTCAATAGTTTCCAATATATCCGTGTGTATTTAGAAAAAAACAGTATACAATTTCACGCGATATTTTTCAACTTACGGCGTTTGCTATTTTCCGGTGACATATACAAAGTACCTATACAAAGAGTAAACTCAAGTCGTGCGTCGTAGCTGACACTCACTTTTTCTGTTATTAAAGTACCCACGGTTATTTGTATTTAAATACATCGCTAAACACACAAGTTTATAAATAGTTCTTTTAAATAATTATCGAATCATTCTTTCGCATTCAATTTTCCATTTATACCAAACAACACTTCGCCGTCTCAATAAAGATTATTTTTTTAATTCCCCCAGTAAGTTTGGGGCCCGGATCGATGGGCACCTGGCCCCCAGGCCCCGATAGGCCGACCTTTCAGCGTTGTCGTGATAAATTGATTCTTTTGTTGATGGGGCCCACTCATCGAGCTTCAGCGCTGGTGGTGAGTCAGATTGGTCGTTGGGTGATAAGAGTGAAAGGACTATTGATAAGGTTCTTTTTTAATTTCGTTTTTTTTTTGTCCAAGTTTGAACAAGTGTCGATTATTTAGGGTTGAGGAACTTTGGGATTACAAAATGTCTTTGGAAAAATGAGACAATTTTCCGAATTAAATTATGAATTAAATGTCAATCTATCATTTAAATAAGACTTATTAAATTTTATTTATTTATTCCGTTTTCTGATGCCTGAAAATTTAACGCATGTCCTCCAATGCGATTAGTCTTTAAGGATTTTTAGTATGCCTGGGAGTAATTACTTCACCGTTTAGATAACTACACGTACATTTGATAAGTGGCAAATTTAAAAAAAAACTCAAGTTAATCATGTACTTGATGTCTTTTTCTCTCCGTTGCCAAGCTTCTATAGCTATAAATCTATCAGCACAATTCTTCAGACCAGGGGAATGATTATTTTCTATAGAGCAACAACAATGGCCTCTCCACACAAAAGTCAATCCTAAGAGCTAGTTCAGATAAGAGCTTTTCGAAAAGCGTTTGATTTTTATCTGGTTGAAGAAAATGTTGCTTTTGTTGTTTTGTAAAGATTTTTGCTTAAAAACTTTTGTCGTGTTTAGTCGGTGTTGGTTGTTTCTGCGTTTTTTAACACCGACTTCCGAAATTAAAGTTCTTTTATACTTTGTGTAGTTTTTTTTTATTTGGAAGTCGGTTGTATTTTTTTGTAAAAAAGTTTTTTATTTTTCACTTTTTAATGATATCCCACACCTAACAACACCACTGGAAAGCCACAGGAAAGTTAAATACGCAATTTCGTTTACATGGATGATAATTTTTATTTTCTATTTCTTCCAGCCATTGTGATTTAAAAACCAAAATAATGAGCCCATTTTGATAAAATTTCTATTTGACCAATTGGAACGTATATCTTTTCACATGAAAGAAGATTTTTTTCAAATTGGTTCATAAATGACACAGTTATGAGGCAACAAACAAAAAAAATGAACCGAGTTGAGAATCTCCTCTTTTTTTTTTAAGTCTAACCGACTTCAAAAAAAAGAGGAGATTCTAAAATTCTAAAGGCGGTGAGATAAAAAATAAAGAATACAGATGAACGAGGTCAATAAACAAACGCTAGTGATTATCTAAAACGATGAGAAAATATTTTTTCTTCGCTTTGGTTTTTAGTACGAGTAAAAGTAGACGTTTAATAGCCTAATTGAAATAAACGTTTTGACTTTGACTTTGACTTTCAGCTCCTTTCCATAAAAAGCTCCTATAGACAAGCGGGACTCGATAATTTTTGACTTCAAACTTTCACAAGTAGGTACTCCCCATTGCTTCGCTGTTTACCCGAAAGCAGCCAGTTATTTTCAAAATCACTGATGAAACCTGACTGAACATTCGTTCAATAAGATTTTAACAGTAATTCCATCTACACCATAATCTCAATTATATGGAAGCCCACTACTGTTTATTGGACTTATAGAAAATAACGGGCCTCAATAAAAATCCAGCGACCGTCTGTCAATAGCCATAGCAATAAACTAAATGCCTAATAGCCAATTATATCATAAACACTGCCATAAGAAACCAACAGTGTTGAGATTATTTTATTACTGGCTTTCTACGCGATGGAGTATGAAAAAATGGAGAGCTAGTGGAATGGATATCTTCCCATCTACAATATGTCAGGTTATGTTAGGGATTCAAGGCTCTCACACACAAATGCGAGCGATAATTGAATGTGACAACGCGTTTTCATAGAAATTGTTGTACAATAAGTACGTTTTGTAGTCTGTCAAGTCGCGTGTCATATGTACTGTTATTTTTAAATTTGGCTGTTTTGTGCTTCATGTCAGAAACGGTAAACATCAAAATGCACTGTTAACTATAAATTAAGGTAAATGCATGTTTCGAAACTTTTACAAACACTATTTATAGTTACGATCGCGGCAAATATATATATATATATATATATATATATATATATATATATGTGTTTTATCAATATTTTTTTGGGTTGTCCGTAGAACAATTTCTATGAAAACGCTTTATCGTAAAATGTGTTAATTTATGATTTTGTGTGGCGTATTTCTAAAACGACAGATATACTGTAAATTCACTGTTAACAATAATATAAATTCAATGCTTGGTCAGAAACTTTGACAATCACTGTTTCGAATTGTTGTTTGTTTGTTTTGTTTTGTTTCTGCTTCATTTCTTAAGCCTAAAGCAGTTTCAGATATATTTTTGATACAAGCGTGAGTCTTCCATGTTTCTTTTTACTCCTAGGCCAAAACGGAACCTTTTAGCGACTGAATAGATTTTATAGCATGTATTGAGTGAATTCGAATAAATTATGAGCCAAGTGTATGTTTTATGACCAGATATAAGCTTTTGTGATTGAAGGCTTGGGTATTTCCTAATTGGTATTAACTAAGTTGGTATGCCTTTGAGTCGGGGATACGAGATGACCAATTATTTTTTATTTCTTGAGCTGCTTTTATGTATGATGAAGAGTCTTCTTTAAGCTTTTACTTTTTTATTGAAAACATGAATATCTGTAGGTATGATCGGTGTTTAGTTGATTGGATCTTATGAAAAGATTTGTTGATGGGATCCGATCCTAAAGAGATTAAATAAAATAACTCAGACTTTGAAAGAAAGTGAAATTCTGCATTAAATTAGCGTTTTATTACACTAGACTTAATTGTACCGACATATGCGGGCCAAAATGGAAGAAAAACAGTGACAATTTGTACCAAACTTTGTTAACTGTATTCTGAATCTTTGTACTCTGTGACGCAAGTCTTAATTGTCTATTTTGAAATGCTTCCATGTTCACTATTCAAACAGAGAATATTCCACAGACCATAGATTAAACCGGAGCGCAGTGACTAGATACACGATAATCGACATAACACAGATAACACAACATTTCACCTTTACGTTGATTGCCATATTTCATTTACACGATTTTTTTTTAATCCATTTATTTTATTACTACTTTTTATGATGCACCGGTCACCGTCATCTATTGAACACCGACTGCCGCTGAAAACCAGTGATGTAGCTCTCGGAGCAATGTCGATTTTACGAGGGTGTGACACATATCTTCTCAACTTGTAGTTTTGACAATGCTACTTCTAACAATGGCCGTCAAGGCGCCTCTGAGTTCTGTGATTTAAATAGAACAAACTGTAGCGGCATCTAAACATGAAAAACTAAGAAACGAAATTTGTACGGCAACAAAAAGAACAACAAAAAGACGAACTACCAACGAAATCCTGCATCGCGCAAGCAAAGTTCTCCGTGCAATTTGAACATATACCTACAACAGTCCGAATATCAACTATCGGGCAGTTGCCCACCAGACACAATAACCGAGTGGCTCGGAGGATCCTCCCCTTTTCTGTGGAGGTAAGCGGGACTTTACTCTCTGTACATGCTTTGAGTAACGGACTCTTTGTAAGACACCGATCATCATCATCATCATATCAGCCGAAAGACGTACATTGTTAAACATAGGCCTCCCCCAAATGGAGGTTGCCAAAATCGCCACGCTTGGCAGGTGGATTGGCGATTGCAGTGTAGCTATTGCAATGCACAGAGAATGCTGTTGCCCATTCTCTGGAGTCCCTTAGTCGCCTCTTACGACACCCACGGGAAGTGATGGGATGGTGCTATTCTTTTACGTCCGACACCATACAGAACAGACACCGATACATGCTTGCAACGTTTTTAACACACACAAAAACGTTATGCAACTATAACCTTTATTGATCAAGAAATAAACATTAACTTGTTTGTAATAAAGACGTGTTTATTCCAGGGTACTTAGATTTTATATTTGGTTCAGTATTTGCTCTAAAAAAAAAATTGTGTGCAATTATAACTTTTAAGAGACAGGAAATAAAGGTGAAAGTGGCTTGTTGTAAAGAGGTGTCTATTTAAGGGTAGTTAGATTTTGATATTATGAAGGGCTGTTGTCGTTCTCGTGGGTACTATCATTTCAATTTAAATTAAGTTTTCTAATAAAGGGGTTATTAGCTTTCCCTTTATGTCAGTCGTTCAAGGTTAATGTTTTAGTAAGAGGGTTGGGGAGCTTCGTCATAGAATACTAAGCGTTTCTGATTTTGTTAATGAAATTTTAAGAAATATTTTAGATTTTATTTAGATTAAAAAACCACTGTTGGAAGATTTTAAAGGAATGTTTTTGTATCTGAATGCCTGAAAGTGAATGTGAACACTACAATATAGTCAACATTTTATGAGAATAATGAGGTCCTGTGTGGATGTATTGTATGGTGTCGGACGTAAGAGGCGACTAAGGGACTCCAGAGAATGGGCAGCGGCATTCTCTGTGCATTGCAACAGCTACACTGCGATCGCCAACCGTCCTGCCGAGCGTGGTGATTATGGCAAACCCTCCCTTTGAGGGAAGCCTATGTCCAACAGTGGACTTCTTTCGGCTGATATGATGATGATGATGAATGAGGCTCTATTTAAAAACATATGGCCCCAGTTTCCTAGACCCAACTTCGGACAAAATAACCCAAAACTTTAATATCAAAAACATGATCCAAAGCCTTGACCTTCACGCATCCCAAACATCGACTTACAAAAAGACTTTCACGACTTTCAATATTAAAGCCGAACACGTACGTAGCCACAATAAGGTTTTATATAGCCCTTTATAAACGTTCAGAAAGCTAGCGGTTTTATAGGATGAACCGTAAAACCCGGACACTTAGAGGTCCCTGTTATCTACCCATCTAGCATATTGTGCGTTTCGGCGGCTTGTTACGATCTTTAAAGTAGGCATGGAATGTACGGCCCGATATTGTGTACGGGTACGCTACGGGAAGATAAGAATTTGATATTGTTTTAAAATTCAATAGCACCATCCCATCACTACCCGTGGGTGACGTAAGAGGCGACTGAGGGACTCACCAGAAATTGGGCAGCAGTATTCTCTGTGCATTGCAACAGCTACACTGCGATTGTCAACCCGCCTGCCAAGTGTGGCGATAACGGCAAACCCCCCTTTATAGGAGGCCTATGTCCAGCAGTGGACGTCTTTCGGCTGATGATGATGATTAGCATTCAAAGGTCAGCGACTTAAGGCTTAGAAAGTAACATTTTATCTGCAATGGCGATTAACGAAATAGCAAAATGTTTTGAAGGATCGGAAAATAGAGAGGAAGATGAAGGTTTTGAGTACTGAAAGCGGAATGTTGGGAAGCCTACTTACTATCCTACTAAATAAATCAGTCCAGTCGATGCTTAAGGCACTGAACTAGTCAATGAGGCGACGCTTGATTCCCCATATCCAGGTGTGAAGTGACGAATGACTGGTGAACTATGACATTGCGTTGATGCTAGAAATCTTGACTGCAACGCAAATAATGTCATACTGGAGAAACCATACAACTATCGTCAACAATGACTTATTTGATAGAAAGAAAGAAACGAAAATAGTTGCAGCAACCATAGAGGGAACATAGTTTTTTATAGAAGACAAAGAAGAAATCTTTTAAACAGACGTCTTCATGCCGTACAGCTAACGTACAAACAAACAAGACATCTAACGTCACACAAAGTCCTTGTAACCGCAACTGGAAAAGCCACAACATCCTCCCGTACAATCCACCTGATGCTCTTCCTGCAATAAAATTTGCATAACTACGCTCCTTGGCACGGGAGCGGCGTCTTATTAAATTTCCAACCCCTCCAAAGTCATTAATGGTTTGTATTTAACCACCTACCAGTGTTATCTAGCTATAAATCATAAGGTATCAAGTGTAATGGTCGTGCGTGGCTGGCGATGACTTTTATTGCTCCTTCAAGATGGCAGTAATCCCCGCATCTCGGGATCCTCGACGCTGTAGGATTACCCCTAATCTTTTGTTTATACGTTTTCTTTTTCGAGGAAATATTATGATATTAACGTGGCTAATTCGTCGCGGTTTTGTATTCGCGGAAGGCAATATATTACTGTTTGCTGGTGAGGTTATTTAAATTAGATTCTTTTGCTCAGTGATGGATTGTTTTCGCTTCTGTTAAGAATTTCTTTTGAGCAAGAAATGTAATAAAACGAAGGTTGAAATCATACTTATCAGCATTTCTTGTCATATTAAATGTTTTGTTTCTTCGTCTATTCATTTTCGCGTCGTTTTCGAATTTCTAGACAAATTCTTATCAGAATAACAAACATTTTAAAACCTTCTAAGAAACAGTTAAAATTCAAAACAATAAAAATAGGAACTTTATTAAAGCAAATTATGCCTACAATTTACAGATTTAGGACAATACGAACACGTCACTAATCATTCCAGTAATTAACCACACAATGCATTCAACTGATTAACATGATTCAAAGTGTAAATCTACACTCAAATAACGTTGATTTGTGATTGCATGTGTCACGCACATCAAACACAACACAGATAATAAACGACCAGACATCATTTAGTGTCACATTACACTCCGGCTGAACCAGATTGGCATTCATTAACATACGTCGCTCCCAACATGTCACCAATTTTGGTCCTACAGTGTCTCGCTATATTCGGCACAACTTTAATATCAGCGGCAACTGTCAAGTGGCTTCCAAACTCAAGCTTCAAGTTGCCAGAAAACTTCAAAGACAGAAAACTTCCGTGTTCAAAACAAACAGTTGTGTTTCCACAAAAGATGTCCGGTTCAATCAAAATTGCAGCTGGAACTGAAATTAGCGAATTTATTTTACCAGAAGACGGCGAATTGATTTTAGAAGGCTTATTGACTTTTGGAGAAAATCCCGCGGACACCAATTGCACAGAAGGAAACGCTTATTACTTAGATACAATAGAATCGTCCTGGAACCAAGCGGATGTTTGGAGCTCGCCGAACTTCAACAAAGCTACTCCTGACTCAGACAGGGTACCTTGCTTCAACGATGTTGTGGAGTTTCCAGCAAATACGAAATTTACCGTGATCCTGCCAAGAGTCACACAATTTGTGCAAGGTCTCAAAATTGGAAACGAAAGTTTTACCTCCGGTGATTTCATTGATCGTGTATCATTTAAGCAATCACCTGATGATTCGCAACAATTTGTTTTAAATGACTATCAAAGTACAGGTGTAAAGATCGGTGAGAACATGCGCTGTTCACAATTCGGGTGTGCGTGTCAACTACTTCCAATGACAGTTGATTGTACTACGAAGTTTTGTCCAAAGGCTCCTTGTGTGCATCCTGTCAAGCCTCTCGGGTTCTGTTGTGAAATCTGTGGCGGTTACATAGTGTTTGATGCGGATGAAGGATTCGACATGAAAGCTTTTGGTGACCTTGTCGAAGATAATGTCAATGATTACGGTAAAGACCGTATTGACTATCACATTGGTTTCACTCCGGAAATTCCGTTCAGAAGAATTCAGCTCGTGGTCGTTGATAAAGGAGAATACGAAGGTTCAAGCGCGGAAATGATCAATTCTATTAGCTATGCTTTCCGCGATCCTTGGGTGAAAGGGCATAAGGTTGCCCAGATAAGCGGGAGCCCTTTGTCGAAGTCGGGTATGGGCGGCAAAATCTTTGTGTCCATGTTTTTCGCAGTGGTTTTAACATTCGGGGCGTTGTACGTGTATTATTATAAAATTCCAGGTCTGAGGATCCCAGTCTTGTCTAGAAACATGCCTGGCAATATATTTTCGAGATTCGAGAGGAGGTCGGACAGTGTCGTGAGTTTAACGAGGAGGGATTCAGTGATAAGTTCTAGAAGTAGTGCCGGATTTAGGAATCCGATGTATGACTCCAAAAGGGGGCGTGTGCAAGTGACGGAGTCTTTATTAGAGGAATGATACGAAAATTGAAATATTATTTATTTGGATCTTTCAATTGTAGGGGACAAAGTTTATTTGTCTCTCGTCCATGCTAATTATTTTACATTGACAGTGCCTTTATTTAGAAGGTGGTTTAGTATGTGGTTAATTCATATCTATATTATACGTATACTACTTGGATTTTTGAATGCATGCAAAAACATGTGTAATTTCTAAATTGTTTGTCATTAAATGCTCTAATAAAAATAAATTACTTTAAATTTAAGAATTGAACCCATAAATCTACACACAAGTGCCGCCTCTACAACAACTGAACTGTAGAGCCACTTTATATGGACTATAAGATACTAGAAATTATATGGACAACCTATAAAACATGATACCCGTCGGCAATATTTTATCGTCTCTATTGACTTAGTAATAACTTTCAGATAATCGCCTCTTAGCATTTTTATGACTTCCGCGCTAACATTTAAATGTAGGCACTGAGTCCAGTTACGGCCAGTTATCGTCGTGAAAAAACTTAAATTCACAATAGATATAATATAAAATACATACACACAGTCAGCGAGCCTGGTGATCACTGTATTAAAAAAGACCATAGAAATATATAAAATTTTGATTTGCAACAAAATAAAATAGATTATTAACTACAACCATTGGGCCGGTTTCCTAATCGAGTATTTGACTAAAAAAATCTATTTAGTCCGTCAGATAGATTTCCAAAAAAAAAAACATGGTCATGTATTTTTGTTTTGTCACGTAAACAAAAAATTAAGACGATACCGTGCGTTGAAAACTCGTGTGACGTCACTTACCAGTACACTTTTTACTGGAAAGTGACGTTCCACCCACTCCTAATCTTTGATGCGTTTTATCTTCGTATTTTTTTCATTGATTTGATAAAATAAAAAATACGCTTCCAATATTTTTCGATAATCTGACTAAATAAGTATAATCAGATTTTTCTAACCCAGGCAACATCTCTGTTGTGTATTTTGAGTTTAGAACGAATAAACCACAGACTAGAAAAAAAGTCTAAAATATAATTTAGAGTCATCCACAGACCCGCACTGAGCCCAAATACAACTGCTGCTTCCCACAATTTCGTGCTCTAAGGAGGTCTATGACCCAGCAATGGGGAAATTATGCTATGCAATGCTATAGAAGTGAAAATAGGTGTATTCCCCAAATAATAAGAGACTTTTTCAACACGTTTGGAACCTATACAGGGTGTAACAGACAACGGATATTCTGAAAATATGTGTGTTAGAGTTCATGTTTGTATAGCTCGACAAAATTTACTGAACAGATCTTTTCGATTTTACTCTCGATCGGTTCTATTCTAAAAGTTATTCATAATAATGAGAATAATGGCTCTTTTTCAGAAATTTCGTTTTATTCTGTTACACCTTGCATTTTTTTTCTACTTGGCTACAATCATATAAAGAGGTCACTCATATCAATAAAATAGTTCTAATTACACATAACGATATGCCAGTGAATCACAGACACCGCCCGCGTGGCTCGATGGGGCGTCTCCTCCATATATATCACGTCGCCACCGTATTATGTTGCCTGCATAATTTATGGTACACGGTGATGTGTATAGTCTACAGATTTGGATATAGTCTGTGGTGATACTAGTAAGTAAGTATAATATTTATAATATATATATATATATAATATATTATAATATCTTGGGACAACTCACACACGGTCATCCGATCCCAAACTAGGCAGAGCCTGTGCTATGGCAACCAGACAACTGATAAACATACTTATATATTTCTAAATACATACATATTATAGACAAATTACACCCAGACATAGAACAAATGATCATGCTCATCACACAAAGATTTGTCCTGCGTGGGAATCGAACCCACGACCTTCGGTTCAGCAGTCAGGGTCACTAACCACTCGGCCAACAGGCCAGTCAAGTAGGTTAGGTACTTAAGTAGTGGTTACTGGCCAGTTACAGCCCAGTCTCCGAAGATGAACTTGGCTTGCTAGATGTAAACAAAACAATTGAACATCATTCATAGGACAGAGTACAAAAGGAAGTAACTTGACGTACGTGAAAAAAGACCTGACACCTCATTCGCATTTCCGTACATTTTTGACAGATTGCGACTGAGATGCGAATATGAACAATGTTTAAATATTAGAAGAATTGGCACTCTGTTGTAGTTGCCATGATAAAACAAACGAAAGACAGTGCCTGTATTAGGGTAAAGTTCTATGCAAAATTTCAGCTTTCTACGACCAGTAGTTATGGCTGTGCGTTGTCTGTCAGTCAGTCAGAATAACGGAAGAATTTTATATAATTATTATGCTATGGTCGACTGGGTGCTGTCAAGACACTAAGACACGGTTGCTGAATTGTACATTTTAAGTTAAGGACCTCATGAAATTCTACTTTTAGGCCAAACTCTGTGTTGACAAACTTTAGCATAAAAGCAGAATTTCAAACGAAAACTTACAAACTCTTAATTCATAAACTGGGCCTAACTTTGCATAGATTTTTCATTTAGATTTTTCTCACTGTGGTCTACCGTTTCAGAATCTTGGACACTAATCTAGGTACTTCTTTCACATTTCAGCTAGGAAAATACCACCCTGCTCCTCATATGGACTCAAATTATAAACATTTTTACTAAAAATAATGTTTCCTAACCAAAACACCACAGGCAGACACCAGAATCCAGCTGTCACTACCAAATACTAGCACGACTTCACAACATCCAACATTTCGGAAGCTCACCATTATACGTCTCGTCAAAGGGTTATGAAACCGAGCCGCATTTGTTCGTCTTTTGTTCTCAATCAATAGTATCAAGTTGCATCAAATGGCTCCAAGACGCAACTGTCACGATCGGTCGTTAATCATTTCCTTTGGTGTGCGATGAAATGGAGAGAGGGTGACTTGGTTGCTGTTGTCAGTTAGTAGGTCTATTTAGTATTCGTCGGCCTACCGTTTTCGGGTTAAGGTTTGGAAGAGTGTCATTTACAGAGGACTACAAGATTTAGTTTATTTCATTGTAAATAATTTCTATGGTAAATAAATTGTATTCTGCAAGATAATATTATTACGTCCAGCCGGTCGATTCTGTAAAGATGTCGAAGTGAAGGATTGGGTGAAGTGATCACGAGGTGAGCTGTCAATCCATATAATCAAGATATCACGAAGGGAGTTGTCATTCCATCAGAATCGACCGGCTGTTAACCTGTTTGCAAAACTTTTCTTGTAGATTCAGGACATGATGATTCTTTAGATCAATTGCATATATAAATTAAGTAAACAAACGCTTATTTTTAGGTGATATCTTAAGGCAGCAGATGGATCAACAAAATTCTTGCTCTTCAAAGAAGATACTTACTAGTAATACAACGTGTAACAGAATAATTGTACTCATCATTATGAACAACTTTTATTATGGGATAAACACAGAGATCGCGAAAAAAATAAATCGACTCTCCCATACATTTCTGTGCGCATAACTCGACAAAATGTACTGAACAGCTGATTTGTTTTTCGATTTCGGGGTTGGTCCCATAGTAAAAGTTGTTTATAATGATGAGTAAAATGACCCCTTAAGAGGTATTCAGTTTATTTTGTTACACGTTGTATATTCCCCGAAGGGTAAAGCAGTGTAGGTACCACCGTAAACTTACATTTCGCCATTTATGTTTAAGTAACAGAGGCGAGCCCACTGCCATTCCAGGACCTCATACTCAGCAGTAGTGCTTGAAACCACTGGACCAAAGAAACATGGTTAAGGCAGTCCAGTCCTTATTTGTACTAGCTGAAAAAGTAGCGCCAACCCAATTCCGTTGCCACGAGTTCTCGATAACAAATCGCCTGTTCACGACATGTTCTGAGCTATTGTGGAGCAACCATTGTTTTTACCGATCGCCTGAGTTATACGTTTACTGTTCCATGTCAGGAGCACGATTTGTGTGATAAACACGTGAGTGTGCGTTTGACACGATGAATAGGGATTCTTATTTATTATAGGATGGGATAACCTGTAATTGGGGCAGTATGTTAAACTATGATTTGAAAGGCGCCTTCATTGAATGACAATTTTACATAAACATGGTATAAGTAGAAGGTCGTATTTTATTTTTTCTAATTTAGTTCCTAATGTATTTAAACTACTTAAGACATTTAGCGTTGAAAGCTAATTAATTAATTGATTATTTAATTATATTTCTATTCTTAAAGGAACACCTTTAAGGATATATTCAAAAGTAGGTTTGTTTAGGCTAACAAGCCAGAGTTTCCACCTGCTTGCACGATAGAGCGATTGATCACACATTATAGGTACCTCGGTATCTCGCTGAAACTTACATGTGAGATGGCTCCAGGTGGAAACGTGGCCTTAGACCCCACAGTGTTCTATGTATCAATAATAAAAAAGCCAAGAGCGAGTTGGACTCTCACACGAAGGGTTCCGTCCCATAAACCGAAAAAAAACAGGTTTTTAGTATGGGAGCCCCTTTTAATTTAATTTAATTTTTATTATTTGTTGTAATAGCGGCAATAGAAATGAACACTCAGTGAAAATGGACGGACGGATGGACGACTAGCGGAGGATTAGTAATAGGGTTCCGTTGGTTACCCTTTGGATACGGAACCCTAAAAAGCATTAGTATGTTTAACATACTAAGTACCATTATAGATGTTCTTTTAACAGAAATAAACATTCATCGGTTGTTTGTTGCTAAAAACATTTTCGTACATTATAACATCAAAATAAACTAGGTGCAAAATTACATACACTCCTTATTTCAAGTATCAAATCCTTCTTGGTGCATTGTCGGACGACCGTAAACGTCACTTAAAAGCTATAAAATAAATAAACGTTGCACTAAAACTATTTCTGAGTAGCAACCCTAAAAACACATATATCAAAAGTGTGCTAGCAGGGTTGTGCCTGAGCTCTATAAATCAGGGTTGGCGATAACTCATGAGAATCAATTGGTATTTTCGTGTCGTTGCCGAAAAGTTTCGCTAAGAATTGTTCGGGAAGCTAGATTTAGTAATTTGATAAGCTATTGTTTATGAGCGAAGACGAAATTAACGTTAGCAAGTTTGTTTGTGGTTAGACTTTTCATGAAATGGTAAGTTCTGTTAATGCTATTCGTAGTAATATTATAAATGCGAAAGAAAGTCTGTCGATCTCTCTGTGTGTCTGTTTGTTTGTTGAATCTTAAAGGCTGAAAGGATTTGGATGATACTTGGCTCATGGCACACAAATTACAATACTTTTATCCTGGGATTATGTTCTCTTGGTATAATTTATATTTTCATGCAGGCCAAGCTGCTAGCAAAACTTTTCTAAGTTAAGTACGTCAAGCCGGATCTTTTTTCTAGCTTTTGCCCGCGACTTCGTTCGCGAATATCCCATTTTTCCCGTTCCCGTACAAATTTCGGGATAAATTTGATACATCTAAACCTTCCTCATGAATAACCCCATCTATTGGTGAAAACCGCATGAAAATCCGTTCAGTAGTTTTTGAGTTTATCGCGAACAGACAGACAGACGCGGCGGGGGACTGCTTCATAATATGTAGTAATAGTGACATGGGGCCCATAATTAAGAACTCGTGGCTAAATAATAAAAGCCGCACGGGCCGATCATCAAGGAAAGGCAACACTTACCGAGGTCGGACTGTGGATGGTGACCATCTTAACATACCGAGACTTCTCCGTCGGAGGCAAGCCTCCTGAGAAAGCACGTTAGGCTGTTGATCCCAGCTGTTATTTGTAGAGTTTTGGCAGGCGTTACGGATTGTCAGAAGCTAGAAAATCTCCAGTCATGCCAAGAAGTACCGTGTTATCCAGTTACTGGGCTGTGGAGGTCTGGTAGGCAGCCGCTTCATGTAAAATACTGGTATTGCTGGCTTGGCAGATGATGATATGGAGCCCATTGCATACCTCTCAGGAAACGATCAGCCTTTTTGGTCTACAGAGGGAAATTAGATTGACAGATGGATTTTTCAATGCGAGTTTGTGGTGTCTTTGGTCTTTTTCTTATTTATATATCTGCCCAGGGCATCATCAGGGAACTTTAAATATAATCATGGCATCGCAAAATATCGCAAATTACGTTTCGAATGTGACCAGTCCATAAAAACACAAGCACTCAATCCAACCTCATTCGTATGCATTAAAAACGTAATGGCTACCTAATAAATGCCTTTAAAACAATAAAACTGTGAAATTTAAATTTTTCCCCATCTTTTTAACGTAGTCGTGTGCCCGCGACAGCCCTGTCATAAATCTCATGGCATGTTTGTCAAGTATGGCGCTGGAACGCGCCCGGTCGCACATTTACGACGCACTATAAAGCAGTGGAACGCGATGCACTGACATTTCTGATTTTTTGGCGCGCTTTTGTGCAGAGGTAAGTGAGGGGAAAATGAGCTGTTTCATTAAAATATGTAAAAGTGGCAAAGGGTTTTGCATTTTCTGTGCTATTTCGCGGTTGTTTGGCTTGAATTTAGTATAAACAGGGATAAGCTAGGTGGATTAGTATTTTAAAAAAAGTCTTCTAAGTCAGCAAGCATTTTGGTCAAATATGACTGCCGACTTCTGTGGGAATCGAAGGTCGTTTTCTAGACCTTCGGTTCCCATAGATTTCAAGCAAACTCCGATTCTTCTTTGCCCAGATGAAGATTTAACAAGTTTTCAGTTAGATAACCAGGACCTAAAAGATGTTTCAGCGTTTGAAAAATATAAGAACAGTGCATTTTTCATTCTCAAATTTTACTAAAATTCCAAACCCAATAAAATTAATCACCACCACATCAAAATTCAAAACCAAACCTTCCACTGCTGCAAATGCTTAAAATCATCTAAACACAAAATGTCTTCCAAGAAAATACATCACTTTTCAATCCATCCTTTGTACGATGGCAACACGAAACTATTTCATTCACTAAGGGGTCGTAACTCGATTACTGCTCGTCTCATTTCTCCCGAGATGTCGTGATTCGCAATAATTCGAGAATGCATGCTATTCAATGGGAATTTAAGTGAATTAGGATGTATGGTGGAGAGGCCACTGTTTATTTTGGTCGTGATGGGTGGAGTTGGTGTTTCAATTTGGGGTGACGTTGTTATGTTTAGTGTGTGGTAAGTTGAGGTGGTAATTGCGTTAGTCCTTGTTTCTATAAGGTGCCGATCTTTACTTTGGAAATCGACTACTCGAAAAATGCTTGAAGCGAGCTTATAAAGTGGAAAAAACCGGTCAAGTGCGATTCGGACTCTCACACGAAGGATTCCGTGCTATCAAGTTAATTATAATAATTATTAAATAATAATAAACCTAAAAAAATACGTTTCCTGTATGAGAGCCTCCTTTAATTTTATTATTTGTTGTTATAGCGGCAATAGAAATACATGCTGTAAAAATTTCAACTGTCTTTTTCTTACGGTTATTGAGATACAGCCCGCTGACAGACAGACGGACGGACGGACGGACAGCGGAGGCTTAGTAATAGGGTTCCGTTGGTTACCCTTCGGGTACGGAACCCAAAATATGTTTTTGGGGTCATTCTGTATGTAATGTTGTGTTCTGCTGAAATCAAAATGATTAGATTTTGATTTCAGCTAACATTAGGATCTAAACAGACACTTCAGGTGAGCTGCACGCCAGCTGGAAAGATGCAGTTTGAGTGCACTTTTGTGTCTTTTTATAACTGCATCAATGGCTAATCAGTTGCGAATGCCAACTGGAAGTGGAAAAGGTTGGAAAGGCTGGAAAAGCCAGTTAAGTAAGATAAGTTTTGTGGCGTTTCTCACGATGTCAAAACATTTTTCACAAAACTAGAACCTGGGGTCTTTAAGTCAAGAATGAAAAGGTTACTTCTTTTGTTCTTTGTTCTAACATTAGTATTTTTTAGAGTTGACATTAGTAATTTTCATAGTTTGACATTTTTAATATTCATAGTTTGACATTTGTATTTGAATTCTTGACATTTTCCTATCGTGACATATTTGAATTATTCCAATTATTATTGGATTCATAACAATTATGTCACAATCTAAATTTGCATGCTGAATTTAGTAGGCGGAATATGCAGTACTATAGTTAATGTATTTTAAGATCTGTAAGCACCATATTTCATGCAAATAAACGATATTATTATTATTATTATTATTAGTACTTCTAGGTAAGCGTGCTCCATCATCGACCACATCATCACTTTCAGTCAGGTGAGATTATTGGCCAATAAAAAAAAAGTAGAACTGTTTCTGAACAGTCTATGAGGTTCTATGCAATTCACTGGAACAAGCAATTAGGCAAAGGTAATTCTAAAATTAAATAATAGATTGAAACTGGCACCTAGCCATGCATAAGAGAATGACGAATAATCCTTTATCAAATATCAGACATCCAACTAGAATGCTGGTGCTCGTGAATTGATGTCAGCAATTAATTGTCGTCGCGTTAGATGGCGCTAGCGAGCTGGTCTCAAGGCTCTCGCTGGATCCGCTGGAGTAAGCGTGTCAGTACCTAGAGGAGGTTTTGATTTATTATGTTGGCATTACAGAAGGAAGCGAGTTACTTATGTGAAGTAGGATTTTATTGCTTTTAACTAAAACTATGCACAACGTGTATCAGAATAAACGCAATACGTCTTAAGGGGTCATTGTACTCATTATTATGAACAACTTTCACTTTGAGACCAATCCCGAAATCTTGAAAAAAAAAAACAATTTTGTCGAGTTATGCGCACAGAAATGTATGGGGGAGTCGACTTTTTTTTCGAGATTTCAGTGTTGGTCCCATAGTGAAAGTTGTTGTGACACTGACCCCTTAAAAGGTATTGCGTTTATTCTGTTACACGTTGTATATTGCGGTCTGCTACAAAAGTCGATGGTTTTTATGTTGTTTTATTTTACATGTCCTATTGTAATTTAATTATCAAAATCTAGACCAATATCCGCTTATTCAGCATTTGATTAACATTTATTTATTTTCCGTTGTAGCACTATACTACATTCCTACGTCTTCAGCAATTAATTGTCATCGCGTTAGGTGGCGCTAGTGAGCTGGTCTCGCGGCTCTCGCTAGATCCGCTAGAGTTAGCGTGACAGTATCTAGGGGAGGTTTTGATTTATAGTTTTGGTATTACAGAAGAAAGCGGGTTGCATCTGTAAAGTAGAATTTAACTGCGGTAAAACATAGTTTTCGTTTTCTGAAACGAATCTTAGCTGCCGTAAATATGGAGAATATGCTTGAGCTAGGACCAGATAGGTGTAAGTCAGTAGTGCAACTGTTAGGTTAGAATTGAATTGACGACCCTCTCTCAATAGTAAACGCTTCAACTGCTTGAATATTGCATTAAAGGATCGGTTTATGAAAAAATAGGGTTGTTCATTTCAAGATATATGTATAAGTATAGTAATTTTTTAAGATAATAACATTCTATTTAACAGTCAAAGTAATGAAATCGTGTACCGATTTATACTAACTTTTTAATATTTTTAAATTAAATATGTTGGCACTTTCAAAAGCAGCTTAAATGGTTGCCTATCCGTCAGAGAAGATCCCTCAGATCCCTCTGCATGCTCTTCACTATCATGAACGATCCTTGTGCTCCTGATTATTTAAAACAATATTTTAAAGTGTTGGGCAGTTCTCACAGTCTCAACCTTCGAGCATCTAAAAACTTACTTCTTCATATCCCTTCTCACCGCACCGGGTTTTTGTCTAATTCCTACGCTATTTCTACAATTAAACTCTGGAATATGCTTCCCCTTGACATCAAGAAGGCGGAGTCAAAATTTTCCTTTAAGCGTAAAATCCGTAAACACTACTTAAAAGCTTGTCATTCTTAGTCGTTCTTCGTCATGATTACTATGAATTCTCTTAATCGGTATGATTATTATATATCATATTTATTAGTTTATTATTTTAGCATATATATGTATTTTATTAGTATTATATATATTATCTGTATATTCTTTCCGAAATGTTAAAATTCAATTTTGTATCTTAATTTTATTTATAACCACCACAGTATAGTCTTTATAACCCAAAGGTTGACTGGTAGAGAATGCCTTGATGCATTAGGTCCGCCCATGTACCACTATTGTACATAAAGTTTAAATAAATAAATAAATATAATTAACTTTCTGACACAAGCACTTATGTCTCGCGTATCTAATTCGCCTGTCCTCAAATTAGACCACGAGATCCTTTTGTGTATTTTTGTACATAGCCTGTACATTAGAGGACCATTGTGCCTCGTTTAATAAGGCGAGTGCGCTTTCCACTTGCCTTATACGGTGCCGTCGCACAAACGAGGTTAATTCACACGATCTGAGCAAGAATGGACGTTAGAAATAATGGACGTGGTATTTAGCTGGTTTAGTGTTATGTAGATTGTTATCTACAAGATGGATTGTTGTTTGCTAGTAGCTATGTGTTTTCACGAGATATTTATGTCATATTGTCACGAAGTTATTGTGGAGAAAGGAGAATTGAAACTTCATTGAATCGAAACTCAGTTCAATGGAGTAAAATAGTGTCCTTGTTTCTATTCAGGTTTCCAGTTTCATTTGCTTTGTTTACATACATTATCTACACGTGTCGAGATAAAGATGGAAATAACGCACCTTCTTTAAAGCAATCTTTCTATCAGCGTTTATAACGTAGATAATTCCGATTCACCAATCTGAAAAAGCATTGCATTGAAAAGTTTAATATATGAACAGTGTGTATGAGATTGGACCAATACTAATGTATTCACACAATTTTTCTAGAAACATAAGCGATTAACACATTTTATTTGATGCCACACAAAAAAGTTTAGTAATACCGACTCCATAACTTCGTAGCACAACAATGGTAAATTATCACGACTCGACACACCCGTAAGAGTTATTTTTTTGTTTGTCCAAATGACCGCGCCATGTTACTTCCGTTCACTCGCCCGATTAGTGGAGCCAGTACTACGCTGATTATACTCGCCGAAAGCGGGCAGTGTTAACACAGCATGTACGATAATTTAAATGAATGAGTAGGTGATTATGGGATTTTAATGGAGGCTGCTGGTTGCGGCTTTAGTTGTGATGTTCGTTAATATACAGCGGAATATAATGTATTAATATTCTGTGGTTGCGATGTTAAGAGAATAATTAAAAGGTTTTGTAAGTGCAAAATTGTGGATTTTACTCAGATAGTCTTTCACACACTATGCATGAGTCCGTTTGTTTCATAGTACGTCACCAATTGCGTAAGTATTTTTTTATCTAGTTAATAGTCTGATAATTTTACGTGAGGAAAAGTTCGATTTAAGAGCTGAGCTGAGCTGATTGTTTAGTTAATAAATATCTGAATATTGAAAATTCGACCTTAACCTTATACGAATGGTCATTATGGAATTTTTATTTTTCTGGATTCTGATTAAGTAAAGATAACCACAACCCAAGGGCAAATAGACGCTGTTCACCAAAAAAGTCCTTGAAAAATCCACTTGCAGTGCCCAAAAGACCAACTCCACCCTGTGATATACCCAGTGGTACATAAAAATATTACATAAGTATTAATATTCCATACAAATCGCTTTGGGCTTTAAGCGATTTGTATGGAATATTAATACTTACCTCACACACTCAACACGTAATACAAAAATCCTCCGTTTAAAGCAAGCCCCTCGCCACACCGCGCGACAGATGTTCGAGTGCCCTCGTCTGAAGAGCCCTTAACAACTGCGGTCGACTCTCTACAATGCGTGTGCTGATTACCGCTGCGTGCGTGTGAATGCGCCTTTACGAATCTAAAGAGGTTTTAACTTTTTTGCTACTGTGTAAGTATCAATGGGGAGAATTTATTTGTGGAAAATTGTTGGTGGAATTTCGCGTTTCAGGATTGAAATATAAGATGCTGAGGAATGTCTCGATTTTGGTGGTAGCATGACTAGGGCATGCTAACTGGATATCAGAATTATCCGGATATCATGTATCTATACTACTATCTGGATATTTAATATCTAGTATGTACTTGGGAGTGGTCCATGAAAGCAAATTGCTCTAGAAAAGTCATCTCGACTACAAACTCAATAAAAACACAGCCATACTTAAACAATGCATCAAATTTTAGGCAAAACATGGGGTCTCTCCCCACAGATTACGTTGAGGCCACACAGCCGCGATCAGGCCAATGCTGGCCTATATCGCATTAATTTGGTGGACGAGGACGGCACACTTGACCATCAGAGGAACTGTTCCAAAGACTAGCCTGTTTCGATTTTGAGAATGCAAATAACTCCCCTAGACTTAAACATTCAGCAAGAGGCAGCAGTAGCGCCTAAGCATATGGCGCATGAACCACTAAAACGGACTGAATGAGTAGCTATTACTACTAACATGTTCGAACGTCTTATTAAGAAAATAAGACTTTCAAACACGTTTTAATATCCAATAACAATGTTTTCATGAAATTGTTTATATTCGTATTTTCAATAATTGAAATAGAAAATATTGATTGATAAATATTCATTTTATTTAATTATTACGATGACTTCCGGAATATCCGGATTATCCAGATTAATCCGGATAGTGTTTGGTAGTTTCCGGACTATTCGGATAGTAAAATGAGCCGGATAATTGCCTGCCCTAAGCGTGACATATGATTCTGTGTATGTTCTAAAGCGTGCGAGATATAAATTGTGATAGATACTATCACAATTCACCTGCTGAATCTTGCAGACTATGAAATGGAAATAAGCCAATGGCTGTTTCTTTGGCCGGGTAAGCTAGCAGACGTAACTTTACACTCAGGTTTTAACTTTATATGAACATAACCTTTCAGCAAACTTTTAGTGTCATGCGACAAAAATGAAAAAACCACGACATTAACCTTTAAGGTAAAGTACGTGCTAGCTCCCACAGCATCCTTATCCTTGTGTGATAGGTGGGACAGCTCCATGCGCCCTCACTGGATACGGCTGCACACGTAAGTGTCAGTTGTTACAATATCACATCACTCTAATATTAAAAAAGGCGAAAGTTTGTGAGTGTGTGTGTATGTTTGTTACTTATTCACGCGCAAACGGCTGTACCGATTTAGATTAAATTTGGTATAGAGATTGTTTGAGTCCCGGGAGTTTATTCCCTTGAAGCTAGTTGTATATAAAGTGAAAGAAAGAAAAATGTTTATTTGGGACTCGCACAAGACAAACAAACCAGTAAAATAACATTATTAACTAAACAGTATTATAAAATAATTATCTGCGCGAGGCCAAAATGGTCCCTATCTCAGCTTATGCTGCGATATCTAAAAAATTAATAGCGCAGCGCTGGTTTTCTGATAGGGCCAGTCAGTGGTGCCACGGATACACTCACGGAGCATATATAAAAGAAATATACAAATAAAATAAAAAGTATAAATATGGGTAAAAATGCAACAATTATAAATAGAGTCACGTGGGGCAAGTGTGTTTTTTACTAATATTAGGTTAAGACTTTTACTAACGATATATGGATCTTGTAGGTTTGTTATAAAGTATTTATTATTATTTGCTCAAAACTATAACTTATAAACCTCGAATCTCCCGTTGAAGATCGCCAATTCTTCTCCAGAAAAATAATCTAAACCAAAAAGCACACATTTAGAAAAGACGCCTACCTATACCCATATGCAAGTCTATAGATTTCAACTGCCAGCCCATACCATTACCCCTCCCCCAAGAAGTACTTACCCATTTCCCATTTTTCGGCCATTTCATTAGTGCAAGCACTTACGAAGGCTAATTTATTTTTATTGTTCGTAGTCTTGACTAGCAGTAGGACCAGTAAAACTTACCTTTGTAGAATTTATGCGCGCGGCCGCAACCTCCGGTATAAATAAAGGGGAGGAGTGTATGTGCTATTGATTCTGGCTGTTTCTTAGAGCTTTAGAAAATTAAAGGAGATAGATGGGTTCATGGCTTTCTTTTTTTTGGCAACTGTCCATTTTATTCGCTCTTCCTTGTAAAGTTTTCAGGGTGCTAATGTTTGTTACAGCAAAGTTCGTACTGCCTCGGAATAATTTTTAGCCGTGTTTTGTTTTTTTCGTGTATCAGAAATGGCGTTGTATTTGAAAACAATTTTTGGACGTCATATTTTTTGTTCTTAAATTTTTCAATGTGTTAGTAGTTATTCTGCTATTCGGGGCAAAGACAAAATTCAACAAAACAAAAATCAAAATGAGTCAGCTGTTCTTGAGTTATAAATGGTGTAACTAACCCGAATTTGTTATGTATTATATAAATATCGGTAATAAGTAATAATCGTTATTAAGGGCCAGTTTTGAATTCAAATCGCCTAACCCTATCTAATTGCTGAACAGCCAGTTACAGTTCGCTGCCAAAAATGAGCTTTTCTATAATAACAATAACAATAAATAAATAAATAAATCTTTATTCAAAATTCAAATTGGTACAATAGAATAATAAATCTTAGATAATAATATAGGTAGAACAATGTTAGATGCCTGTACTAGGAGGATCCTGTATCACAGGCGGCAAGAGCTCAGCAATGTACTAAGAATCGTATAAAAATGTTAATAATATTTACTTAATATTAAAATAGTAACTGAGTAATATTAATTTATTTGATTAATCTAATTTGATTATTTAAACATATGTCACATATAATTTATAATAAAGACCATAAATGGATGGTTCTAGCTAAGTTTAGTTTTCGTTAAAATGTTTCTAACACTTAATTATTTACTCATAGACTGGAAGGTGAACTGTTAGCGTCAGCAGAAATTTTAACTGGGTTAAAGTCAATGTTACATAATTTGTTTGAAGCAACTCATGTGTTCTATTGTATTTGATTTTTGCACAGGGCGGCGAATTCACTAAGACAGCAACAAAATCAGGGGAAGTAGGTCATCGCAGTGGTATGTTCTTGTTGAATCAGCATCACGTGTAAGTACGAAAATCTGGGCACTGGGCGCCCAGATTAATAGAATATGAATAATTTAGAATATGGGGAAGTTATGATGAATACTAGTCGGTAAAGCTGCACCTGGTGACTATGACGTGCTAATGCCATCCAATTCCGATCATGTAAAAGGGATAGTGCTATTATGGAGGTATGCGGTACAGAGAGTAAAGTCCCGCATACCTCCACTGAAAATAGGAAGATCCTCAGAACCAGACGGTTGTTGTGTCTGGTGGACAACTGCCCGATAGTTGATATTCGGACTGTTGGATATGTTCAAATCGCACGGAGAACTTTGCTTGCGCGATGCAGGATTTCGTTGTTAGTTCATCGTAGATGGCGCTTCGGTTCTTTTTGTTGCCGTACAAATTTCGTTTCTTAGTTTTTCATGTGGCGGCATTGATGCATCTACACTATTCGCTATGTATAGCTCCGTCTCTCTCTTAGAGCGGAATCATGATCGTTTTAAGACTTCATAGTAGGACCCCTGCTTGCTGCATACCTATTCGGCTTGATACCTGGCTTACTGGTCCATAGACTATACACTAAACAAAGTAGATATTGGTCTATCGACAATCTTAAAAGAGAACAAGCTCAGAAGAAATATCATTATTCTCCAGTTGATACTATGAAATATTTATCCTAACTTCTATTTTAGCTTCAACAACAATTTTCCTCTATGGTTTTCGCAGACAATTTCCTTAGTACCCAATAATTCACACTCGACGCAAAACAATATAAACTATGGACATTATGATAGATGATAATTTGTGTAAATCACACAACGGCTGGCCGTTACTCAGTGTAATTGGCTACCAGACTAAATTATGTAAATCTCCATTACTTATGTTCAATTTACATAAGTATGATTTGTTGAACAACTAGTACCTGCTAATGTGGCCGGTGGGCTAGAGGTCATATATTTATTAGTGGTACTCCATAGGTAAACCGTTGTTTTTTGTTTGTATCGAAAGAGCTTTCACTCAAGTGATCATAATATCGAGTATCTACCTACCTTTTTTTTTAAGGATGGGAAATTATCAAATGACTTTTTCCGCTTTGGGTGGAGCGGAAGGGCGTGTCAGACTCTTACTGACTAAAACCCATCCGTGTTCCTTCTAAAGCCCTTTGCGTTCCAGGGCCGCGGTGACTCTTTCGAACAAATTCCGCAACCCTGGCAGGCTCTAGCCCTAGCGGGCCCCGTCTTCTATGCTGACATCTCTTTGAGGCACGCGTGAAACATTACGCGCCATCGACCCGGGCCTGGCGGTGATCGGACAGCGAGCCACCCAACGCTCGCCGTCCGCAGGCCCGCGCCTACGGTGGCCGGGGATCGCCCTGCGACTCCCGACGCCCGGGGCGTCTTCTCCTGTTGCGGCGGTTGGGGCGAAGGCCTTGCCTTTCCCTCGCGCGGCCCGCCTCCTCCTTCGCTAGCATTACTGCTTCGCAGAAGGAGGTGACCGCTTCCCAAGCCTCCTCGCTCCGGACCATGGATTCAATCAGGGCCGGACGCGAGAGGTTGCCGCCGTCGATCGCCTCGACGAGGATACGGCGGTGCTCTGCCCAAGCAGGGCAGAACTCCACTGTATGCTCCACCGTGTCCTCCGGGCGATCCTCACAGTGCTGACACCCGGGCGTGTCCTCCCGCTTAATCCGAAACAGGTACCTCCCGAAACAGCCGTGTCC
>NDFZ01005152.1:218175-266524 GCA_002192655.3 Mamestra configurata
GGTTGGGGCGAAGGCCTTGCCTTTCCCTCGCGCGGCCCGCCTCCTCCTTCGCTAGCATTACTGCTTCGCAGAAGGAGGTGACCGCTTCCCAAGCCTCCTCGCTCCGGACCATGGATTCAATCAGGGCCGGACGCGAGAGGTTGCCGCCGTCGATCGCCTCGACGAGGATACGGCGGTGCTCTGCCCAAGCAGGGCAGAACTCCACTGTATGCTCCACCGTGTCCTCCGGGCGATCCTCACAGTGCTGACACCCGGGCGTGTCCTCCCGCTTAATCCGAAAACACGTCGTAAACTTAACAATCAAATTAATTCAATTAAAATATTGGTACAAATAGAGATGTCAAATTAAACTATTATTGCATGTCACACTATATTTATTGTTATATTATTCAATGTTTAAGCAATGTTCGCATTCGTAGCTCAGTCGTAATCTGTTAAAAAAGCGTCAATTTCCATACACTTTTGAAAGACTGCCACTGACATGCGAATGCGATAGAATTGGCACTGGTATTTTTAAGTTCGTCGCGGACCACATTTACCTTAGCAAACGGCTGCTATTTCAAAAAAAGAAAGGAGAAATTCTATATGGCCAGTGTATTTTTTTATTTTCTGTCTTGCCTGAGTTATGAAATATTGGAAGCCTTTCAGCATCAACTTTGAATGCCACCAGAAACTTCGATAACCCATTTCCAATCTCAAACTTTTTAACAGCCTCGGCACCTAAAGCAATCTTTTTCCAATCGCAAAAAGGCGAAAACCCATTACGCCCTCATAACACGGAAAGCAACATCGTACGCAACGAAAACACCAAGAAAATCTATTAGCAACTCAAAAACCAATCTTCGAGCGTTATTATCGTGCGAGAGTTCGCTAAGAATGTCGGAGTTCGTTCGAAAACCGCTCAAGATCTAAATGCCTACGAAAGCGAACCCACCTTATTACATCAGAGGAATTTTAACAAGACGCTAACTTGTATACAAATTGAATTTTCTGAACGCAACAGCTTGCTTGCCTACATTAAGTTTATCCAAAAGTTCGATGATTTTGTTCAAAATTTGTTGGATCGAAGTAATTTTATTAAGAGGGACGTTTTAAGTTGTTATCCAATTTGTGGGTATTTTGTTTTTGTTAATGGTCCCGGTTCAATACCTCGTGAGGGAATTTGAATTGTTAACTTGTAACACTCAATTATATAAAGTTTGCGATGGTGGAATTAATTGGCATTTAAATGTATTGGAGTGGTCTTGTTAGTAAGTTTTCGTTCTGTAATTGAAAACTGTGTTACTCAATAGTTAACATATTTCGGTAAATAATATTGTGCCTTGATGTAGTTTTCGTGGGAAATTATTATTAAAACTGAATTCAAATGTAAATTCCTCAGCTTAATGATACTAGTGAGCTTTACTTTTTGACATTAAGACTTCTAACAACTCGTGAAATGTGATATAATTATTGTTTTTATAGAAAATATTTACGTATTTGACACAATCTCTGAAGCATTGTCGCATCGCTTCTGTCTTCGCAGTATTAAAAGTAAATGATAATTCATTTGCTAATATTATAAATGCGAAAGTTCATTTTTTTATTTTCTAAGCTCTCATGTCTAAATCGCTGAACCAATTTTGATGAATTCGATACAGAGATACATGGTATCCTGGAGGCGGTTATGATAGGCTGCTTTTTTGCGAACTTAAAACTTGAACGCGAGCAAAGTCATGAGCAAAAGCTTGTGGTTTAAAAATAATAATAATAATATCTTGGGACCACTCACAAACTGTGATCTGATCCCAAACTAGGCAGAGCCTGTGCTATGGCAACCAGACAACTGATAAACATACTTATGTATTTCTTAATACATACATATTAAATCTTTTACAAGTCAAGTTTCATCAATTCACACTAGGTGAGGTTGGTGGTTAAGAAACACCGGCCTCGTTTAACCAGCTAACATCTATTTATAAGAATAATAAAAAAAACAACGGGTTGCACTCCGGGAGTGCCGGCAGAAATGAAAACTTGAACATTAACGTTGTGCATTTTTGATATTTTGGAATGGTTAGGGAATAATTTCGCACGAATTGCTTTAATTTATCAATTATGTGGTGAAATACAATATTTATTTATTGCGCTATCGTACTCAAACACGATAATTTATATTACACTAAAAATTTAACACTTCAGAACTTTCCCTCCGTCTTACAAATTTTCGATCAGGTCACGTGTCCTGACGCGAGAACATTTTTGAGCCATCCCAAAAAGTGCACAACGCCGCTAAAGAAGTTTTCACTTCAAAAAAAACAATGGTCAATAATTCTGATTCTCTAATTTTGTCTGAAACAGAACCTGGCATACCACTACACAGCCCGTAGGTAACACTTAAATAATTTCACAACAGCACACACACTTACGACCAACATATCCCATACAAAAACACCCAAATTAAGGCCATAATAGTCATCATAACATGCTATTGCATACAGTGTATAAAATCATTATTAGTAACAAAATTACAATGGCGTTCATCAGGTGGCCACAGTAATTGTATCCTCTTGTACCATTATGGGGCAAAATTGCTCCCGAGAAAGTGTGCCCGTAAAAGGAAGGGACTTTCTAGAGGTATGTTGTTGGTGATGTTAGAATTTAGGATTTTGTTATTGTTTCTAATGGTGGTCGCAGCATATGCCCAAATGGTCGTTTAACAGGAGATATTGTATTTGCTGTAACATAATTTCGGTAATACAAATGTAAATATTTGTAAAACGCGTTTTGGCTGTTGTGATTGGTTCAATTAATCTTCAACAGCCAATCGTATCATTTGATTTTGTGTGGGTTGATACCTAGTTTCTTTTCAGAAACCATGGTTAAATCTCTGCCTCATAATTTATGAAATACCTACCTTACATAATTTGAATTAACTCTTTGCTTTGGGAACCGGGGGTCAATGCAAGCAGCTTCATTAAATCCTTATAAAGTTTGGCTCATCGCCGCAAGGTTGCCTGCTTGTCGGTCTTCTACAGATTGTACTTCGGGGAGTGTGCAGGAACTTCTCATCCCACCGGCCCCCTTCTACCATCGGACATCTAGACGCACTGCAAGTTACCATCCCTACCTTGTTGCTATTCCACCAATTCGTACTAAACGTTTCCAAACGTCTTTTATAATGCGCACAGCAAAGGAGCGGAACTCTCTGCCTGCGTCTGTGTTTCCGAACGCATACAACCCTAATCTCTTCAAAATTAGAGTGAACAGGCTTCTTCTGGGTAAGCTCGCTCCATCGTCGACTTTGTCTCTGTCATCTATGACCTAGACTAGAGTCAAGAGCAAACCCATNGCTCGAGCTCCTAGGCATGGAGTTGACAACCAGTCTCAACTTTGGTGCCACCATTGAGCACAAAGCCCAAACTGCGGCCAAAAAGCTGGGCATCCTAAATAGAGTGAAGCGATACTTCACGCCTGGACAGCTTTTAACCCTCTACAAAGCACAAGTCCGATCCTGCATGGAGTATTGCAGCCACCTTTGGGATGGCTCAGCTAAATACCAACTTGCCGCGCTTGACTCGGTGGAACACAGAGCTAAAAGGCTCATTGGCGACGTAAGACTGGTGGATGCCAAGCTTCACAGCTTGGCTCATCGCCGCAAGGTTGCCTGCTTGTCGGTCTTCTACAGATTGTACTTCGGGGAGAGTGTCCAGGAACTCCACGATCTCATCCCACCGGCCCCCTTCTACCATCGGACATCTAGACGCACTGCAAGTTACCATCCCTACCTTGTTGCTATTCCACCAATTCGCACTAAACGTTTCCAAACGTCTTTTATAATGCGCACAGCAAAGGAGCGGAACTCTCTGCCTGCGTCTGTGTTTCCGAACGCATACAACCCTAATCTCTTCAAAATTAGAGTGAACAGGCTTCTTCTGGGTAAGCTCGCTCCATCGTCGACTTTGTCTCTGTCATCTATAACCTAGACTAGAGTTAAGAGCAAACCCATATTAAATTAAAAAAAAGAATGTTTAATCTAGTCAAGTTTCCAATAAACGGATTTGAAACATCACTCGCAACACCGAAACATATCGAGTAATCCTAATTTGGTATCCAATCCACCCATTGATTCATGGTCACTTACCCATGCGTTCGAAGCTAACGAATACTTATGCTCAAACATTTGACATTGAACCCACGCTTTCTCTTTATAGAAAAAATAAGGTTTGTTGAAGAAAAAATATATACCAAGTAGTTTTAAGTTAAAGATTTGTTTATTTCCTTATTTATATAACGGATTTCCGAGTGGCTGAGACACCACGTGTCGCTGTTTATCCGTCATCTGTTGGTCCACCATTATGGGGGTGTAGGTGCAGGTAGTTGAAAAATAATATTCACAAAATATCACTTTTAAAAATAATCGATTACAACTTATAAAAATGTTAAAATAAATCAACTAAATTATCGCGCGCCTTTATATATATACTTTATTGTACCCCAAATTAAAAATACATACAGAAAATCTTGAACTAAAAAAATATATGGGAAGCGTCTGTCCCAAATACGACTAGCGCTAAGGGTTAGAGTGAGAGAGGAAGAGCCTGCCTACCGCTGCCGTATGCGTGAGAGAAAGGGAAGCCAGACGGACTGGCACCGTAACGCGTTACGTTACGAAGCGGTTTACCCTCCCATAAGAAGTTATCACTTCAAAAACAATTGGCGGCATTATCCATTCTGGATTTGTGTGAATTCTTTGATGTATCAAACGGATATTTGTACATCGCAATCAAAGAGGCTTTGGAAAATCAATACATGGGATCAATACATGGGAAAGTCAGATTTGCTCTAGGTATGCATAAAGTATTATATTTAGCCTAAAATGGATTGGTAGGTACTTCATTCCGCTATCATCAGAAAACATAGCAGTGATGTAAGGTTTTTTTTTAGGCGAAAACTTCTTTAGGCGCGTTGAGCACTTTTTGGGTGAACAAAAATCATGGAACTCACGTCATCGTCACCGAACGCTTTCCATGAGCTATATGTATACTGTGTATATATGTGTATTCTTTTTGGGTGAACAAAAATCATGGAACTCACGTCATCGTTACCAAACGCTTTAGCTTTCGCTTAGTTCTCACTTCTACCGGCATTCCCTAAGACTGCCCCGAATGTTTTTTTTTTATTAAAACATATTTTCAACAATACAATATGGCCTATTGTATTGTTGAAAATAAGTTAGCAGCTGTTCCAGTCCCCTATAACTATGACCTGCATCATGATACCACTGTGAAACAGGGATAGTGTCATGCGTCTTGTGTACCTCCACCTCCCTCCCCAACCGGAACCATGATGTTTTGAGACATCAAGCACTATAGCCCATAGCATCATAGCTCCTGTTCTAACTCTCATTAAACACAACATAAGCTTATGCTAAGCTTCTACTTAATACATGTATTTGATATCTCACAACCTGACAAAACATGAAACATTCCATTTGTAACCGAATCTAACTCACCTTCCAATTAAACCAAACGACACTTAAACTTATTCTAACTAGCTGTATAAAACGATAAAGACCTCTCTTGTCACTCACCTAACAGCCCCATAACAATTTGTAACAAATATGAGCGACATTCAGGGCTCTATTTAAAATAATACGATTGTGTCACCCCACAATTACAGTAATCATGCAATTAGCACGCGATTACGTGTTTCAGGGCTAGTGTAAGTTGAACTTTGACGAAATGTCAGAATAATACTCGGTGCAAACTCTGTCGTTCCTCGTCTTTGCATATTGTTAAATAGTTGCAGCTGTCTCGTTGATTTTTATTTTGGCTCATATGCCAGGTTCCATAGAGCAATTAATTGTAATATTTAATTTTATTTTATTCTTTTCTGTTTTGGTGTGTCTTTGTTTGTTTTGTTCTATTCAATTCTACTTTTATTTTTTACTAGCGGACGTCACGCGGTTTCACCCGCGTGACGTCCGCTTTCATTTATTCATTACAAACATACATACACACAAAAATACAATTTTTTCCTCTTTATAATATTAGTTTAGATGTTAGTTGTATATTCCAACACGTAATGTTGATTTAAACTTGTTTCTTGTTTGTAATTTTATCTAATTAGATATTAATTTTATAGTACAGTGATTGTGGCACATCTAATATGTTTATGGGGCATGCGGTGCTAACCTGTAAGACATTTTTACACCAACTTTAAACCTTACCTTGTGTAGTTAATAATTACTTTAAATATTTACAGTGTAGGGAATATGCATGCAATTTTTTTATTTGCAAAATGAAATACTTATTATCTCTAGTAAACAATTATGATAGATTTTTTAAAATACCTTTATCAGCGATGAAGTTATTAAGCTTCAAAGTTGACAATTAGAAAGAGAAGCCCGATACCAACTGTGACGTCAAATACTATGTCATCTATACAGCTGCCATACAAAACAGCGTTTTCGCGAGAGGGACAGACATATGTATTTGTTTCAATAGTTTTATCTCGTTTGTTTTTCGGTCAATTTCGATTCTATTTTCAATGTTAGTATTATATTTTTGTATATTTCTAGATTAACTGTTTAGATAATTAATAAATATTTTTTTTATGCATATTCCCTATTGTTAGTTGGCCATTAAGAAAAATAAAATAAAAATAAAATTCTAACAATACTGTGTGCGTATTATTTTGGGAGCTCGTGGCTAAATAATAATGACTGGACGTGTCGACATTACTTACCTAAGTAACAAAATTTGGTAATATAAGGGTCGTGAGAACGTTTTGGAGCGTGCTAATTAGTGTTATTGTAGGCCTACAATAGTAACCACCGTTATGGGCCTGCTGTATCACTGTTTGTTGATACAACGCCTTGGTTATATAAACTTTTGTTACTTGGGTATTTATTTATTTGTCATTTATTGTGTTATTATTTAGAGTAACAAAACATAGTTATTATTATTATATATATATATATATATATACCATGCGCAAGCGGTGCGCGTCCTTGGTGCGCAGGGTGCGGGCTAGCTCCAACACTGTCCTGGCTATGATTGCCAAGCGCTTTGATTGTCCCTACATTGGGCACTGTTGTGGCAGGCATGTCTTGGCAGTATAATTTGTGATGTTGAATTTCTGTTCCCTATAATGTATTTTTATCAATTCTGTGTTTTGTTGTTATTATTGTTTATTTTATTTTATTACCTATTTAATCTATTGTAGTTGACATTTTAAATCTCATTCTGACATTCACTTTTGACTACTAATGTGAATAAGATAGTAAGAAATTGATAATATTATTTATGTTCCTGTATTAATCGAACACCTATGGGTCTTTACCTGAAATAAATGAATTTTATTTTTATTTTATTTATTTATTTTGTACTATTTTTTTTTTCACTTTGAGTTTTGTTTTCACGTATTTTAGCCTATATGTACCTTCTGTACCTATGTAATTTTAAAACTTGAAATATGTAAGTACTGTACACACCTGTATGTGACCAATTCACTCTAGATTCTAAGTTTAATTCTTACAGTACCCCAAAAAATGTAGTAATATTCAAGGTTAAGCAACGCTTGCCGAGGGCGGTTCGTGGATGGGTGACCAATCATTATATGGTCCTTTATGCGTTGGAAAGCACGTTAAGCTGTTGGTCGAGGCTGTCATTTCTAAATCTAAGACATCTGTTGCGGTACAAACAAGAAAGTCTGACACCAGTCCAGTCTTGTGTATCATGATACCCAGCTACTTAGTTATGAAGGTCGTATAGCCGCTCCATGGAAAAATATTCAGATCCATCCGGTTAGACTGGACCCCAAGATAGTTGGGAAGATTGTCTTGGTTTGCTTTGTAAGGATTAATATTTGTAACCATAACTCAGTTGAAATCGAGACTATTCCTGTGAGAGACGTACTATTTACATACGAGTTTGTTCGGAACCTTCGTTGCACGAGTCAGACACGCACATTTCCGTTTTTTTTTAATCTTTATTCATGACCATGGATACAGAGTCCTTCAGTCAAAGTCTTCGTTACAATACTAATCTAAAATCACTTTGTTTGGTTTAGAATGTGCATGTAATTAATGTTTATTGGAGTATTTGGCAGCAAATATATCAAGTCAGCCCTCTCGGCAAGCTTCGCTGACGTAATACTACAATCAAATTTTCAGTATACTAAGATCACGCCTGTATCAATGATTCCACATATTACCCAGTTATATTAATTTGAGTGTGGATATTTGAGACACCAAACTACACCAATTTTACATCACAATATCCACAAGGGATCAATTTGCGAGTAATTAAAATAGCCGCTGAACTTCACTCAAAAAAACCCGCCAAAAACTCCGCAGAATAGTCGACATCGGATTTGTTTGACATAAATAAAAAACCGGCCAAGTGCGAGTCGGACTCGCGCACGAAGGGTTCCGTACCATTATCTAAAAACGGCAAAAAAATCATGTCTGTTGTATGGGAGCCCCCTTTTAGTATTTGTTGTTATAGCGGCAACATAAAAACATCATCTGTGAATATTTCAACTGTCTAACCATCACGGTTCACGGGATACAGCCTGGTGACAGACGAACAGACGGACAGACGGCTGGGCAGCGAAAAAAAAAAAATAGAAATGAAATGAATAAAATAGAAAGGGCCAAGATACACCGGTCTCTGTGTTACACAAAATGTACCCATTAGGGTCCGGTTGTCAAGTAATAACCCTTTGCACAGTTGGTTAACACCGCGAACCAAGTGAGCCTATGTTACGTGATACGCGTTATGAAGCTTTCAGCAATTATTTCACGTAGTTTTCATGTCGAAATGGTTACGGTTTGTGAAAGTGAGACAATTATGTGGTTTTAAGTGGTGTTTAATATGACATGAGTGTAACGCCGTGTTAATTATGAAGGCTTTTGTATAAAGATATGGTGATGTTGATGAATGAGGTAGTAGTAAGCTGTCTTGGCGGTATTTAAACGTCAGAAATGATTTGTTGATATTGGGTTGGCTCTAGTTTGTCTCTTAGTTTAAATATGTCTGTACTTTATATAGTTGTTTTGGGTTTATTGTTGTTGTTGTAAATAACAACCACCATTTCATATGGATCAAATAAAAATAACACATTTACGCTAGATAATAGAATACTCCATATAAAATATTAATGATTTTTTATATAAATATTTAAATTGTAGTTAATATGTAATATAGAATAAATAAATGGAATAATAATAATAAATAATATAGCATTTTTGTTTCCTATAAGCTTCATAAAACATTTACATGGTATTCTTAGTCCAGTGTTAGGAAGTATTTCTAATGTTAGTTATAACTTACAAATATTATTATTAAAGAAACCGGAGTATAGAAGAAGTGACAGAAAAGATAGATGAAAAAAACATTACATAGGGTAAAACAATAGGTGAGAGATAAAATCCATCATGAAATATTCGTTTTGAAACAAAAGAAAGAAGTCAACATTAAATTAATCGGGATCCTTTAACACCATCATCTGCCTAGCCTTTTCCCAACTATATTGGGGTCGGCTTCCAGTCAAACCGGATTCAGCTGAATACCAGTATTTTACGTGGAGCGGCTGCCTACCAGACCTCCACAACCCATTAACTGGGTAACACGGTACTCCTTGGCAAGACTGGTGTCAGATTATCTGGCTTCTGACTATCCGTAACGACTGCCAAAGATCTACAAATGACAGCCGGGACCAACGGCTTAACGTGCTTTCCGAGGCACGGAGGAGTCTCGGTATGTTAAGATCACCCATCTACAGACCAACCTCGGCAAGCGTTGCTTAACCTTGAAGATCGACCCGTGCGGCTGTTATTATTTAGCCTCCTGCTTAACACCGTATCTTTTAACACCGTTTAAAAGAAAAGAAAAACATTTTCACTCCCATTTCATTACTCAATAAATTGCTAATGCACCAACAGACAATCTGACAGATATCACACAGATTTGACTTCAAAAGCTTATTATTCTCCAAGCAACGCTAAAACGCCAATCCATCAAAAAGTTTTCTTCAGTAAAAAATAAGTAGGGGGTGAAATAAGGTGGAAAGGGGGTGAATTTGCATCCGTCATCTAAGGGTAAGTTTAAGTTTCAGGGGGTGGGTTATAATCAGAGTCGTGGTGAGTAAGCTGATTGATAGACCACACCCCTATGTTTTCGGGGTGCATTTCAACCCTTGATTGTCGAGGCAGTTCACTTGGCTTCAAGGAAATGGTTCATGAATCATTAGTAGAGTTCAATGGTTAGATTAATAGGTTTTTTAAAGACCCTGTTTAGGGTTCCGTACCCGAATGGTACCTATAGAACCCTATTACTAAGCCTCCGCTGTTCGTCCATCCGTCCGTCTGTCTTTCAGCGGGTTTTATCTCAAGAACCGTAATAGGTAGAAAGTTGAAAATTTCACAGAGTGTGTATTTCTATTTGCTGCTATAACAACAAATAATAAAAATTAAAATTAAAGAGGCTCCCATTCAAGAAACGTGTTTTTTTAGGTGTACGGAACCCTACGTGTGAGAACTCGCACTTGAAAAGTTTTTTCATTGATACGAAATTTTTCATAATTATATTACATAATTTTCTGTTTTAAATGGATTATAAGGGTAACGTACTTAGCATAATAATATACTCAGCATAGCTCCTGGGACACAGGACACGTCTCTAAGAGAAGATATCTAACCAACCACGAGGAGACAGTTTGTGTTGGTGTATGTATCATGAAGTCAAATTGGTTCTATGACTTGCTGGATTCCTAACAATGTTTTTCATCTCCGTGATGAGGGGTAGTGATGATGAAACAAATAACTCTAAAGTAAAGTACGATCCTGCCGGTATATTCTGTAAACAAAATCTCACCGTGTAGGTCGGTAAAGTGATCTCACTCACGTCACCATCTCGTTTTTTTTTTTTTTTTTTTATATAACTTTGCCTCACATTAAGAATTTCTCCTGTATCGTGGGTGCGTTTACAAACATATAAACTCACATACACAAACAGCCAGACCCGGAACAACTATCTGTAGGCCATACAAATATTTGTTCCGTGCGCGGATCGAACCCGCGACACGCAGCGCAGCAGATAATCGCTCAATCACTGCACCAACCGTGTCGTCAAATGTCAATTGACAGCTTATTTCATATTTACGTCACCTAAGTTTATACGGTAAGGTTTTCATAGAATAGTACCACGGTTTTACGTAGGACATGTAAATCGGGATAGTTACTACTAAGCCAGAGCTTACCTTTACTAATAAGGTAGCACCGAAAACCCCAAGATGCTGGAAAATACTTCGACATACCAAAAACCGCTAAAACAAAACGCTTCGCCAGCTCACAACATGTTCATTACTGTACATTACATTCGGTTGCATCTTTATCTGACAGATTCGCCCCATTAACCCTGCCACTGCCGCGACGGTGATAAATCAAAATGTCATCAATCCACGTTCAAAAGTGCAGCGGTGATTAAGACGGCACTTGAGGGTTATCATAGGGATAATTTATCGTTTCGTATCCAACGAGCGGTTTAAGGTTTTGTTGCGAAAGAACTATATTAATGGTAGGAGGCTTGAGCGTGAAAAGAGTGGATCGTCTTTTGTTTTGCTTTTTCATCTGTGGAAAGAGTACTAATTAACCCCGTTTTTACTTTGAACACAGAGATTGTTTCCAGTTCCACAATATTATCAAATTAACTGCCCTGTGGTCTCGTGCCAAACTGAGGGTGAGGAATAAGCTTGTGGTCGATAAGACGTGTAGGTTTTCATATTTAGAATTTTCAGTCGATCGTATCGGATTGCCGTGTCCTCGGACAATGAGTGTATCACGACACATGAAATACCCCATAGTAAATTCTGTTACCTTTTGCGCCATTTATTTCCTGGATAGAATTACTAAATTTAGGTCCTAAGTAGGAAGAAAAATATAACCTCATTTTCACATGAATAACATAATGTACGAAAGCCTTTGCATAGAATGACTACCTATTTATTATCACGAGTAAAAGGATGCGAAGAAAACAGAATAATATTATGACAAACGCTGTACATAATACAGAGAACGCCAGCTGATGCGGAACGCAGTAATTCACAAAATTCGCAAGTTTTTCGCACAATAACATATCTGAGACGATGAAAATGTGTAACCATATGTACATAATATGTATTCCTATTAAAGCACACATGTACATATATTCACAGCTAAAATTCTTGAGGCAATACGGTCATTACATACATAGGTATATAGAACGTGTAAGAGAATAAACGCAACACCTTAAAAGAAGTCATTGTACTCATCATTATGAACAACTTTTACAATGCGACCAAACCCAAAATCGTGAAAAATAAATTAGCCGTATATTTTGACGAGTTACGCGATTTCAGTGTTGGTCCCATTGTAAAAGCTGTTCATAATGATGAGTACAATGCCCCTTTTAGGTTCGTGTCAATACGGCTACGGCTCACCCCTACAACATGGAACTTAAAAATAATGCTGTTGCACTACGGTTAGGTACACTTCTGCCTAACCCTTCGGGAAATCATCATCATCATATCAGCCAAAAGACGTCCACTGCTGGACATAGGCCTCCTCAAGTGTCGTCACAAGAACCGGTCCTGTGCGGCTCGCATCCATCGGCTACCCGAAACCCTCACCAGGTCATCGGCCCACCTTGTGGGAGGCCTTCCAACGCTGCATCTTCCGGTACGCGGCCGCTACTCCAGAACTTTTCGACCCCATTAACCATCTGTTCTGCAAGCAATGTGCCCTGCCTACCACCACTTCAGTTTGGCGATCCTTCGGGCTATGTCGGTAACCTAACCGAGGTTCTCTTGCGGATATCATCATTCCTGATTCGAGCACGCAAATATACTCCGAGTGTTACCCTCTCCATTGCCCGTTGGTTAACCTTAAGCTTTCTGATGAAGCCCATTATGAGCGACCATATTTCGATTCCAAACGTCTTCACTGGCAACACGACGAAAGTCTATGACGATTTTCGTCTTGAGACACTGTGGTATGTGAAACGAGAAGATACCGTGCATCTTCCCGAATTCCAGCCAAGTCGAATTCGACGGTTGACTCTTCGGGAAAAATATCAACATCGTCGACATTTTTAATAAAATGGACAGAGTGGTCAAACTCTGTCCGACAAAAGTGCGTACCCATATTTTCAAATTTTCAAACGTCGGATTGGTTTTAGATTCGTCCCAGCTCTTCTTTTTCTGTTCGCGGATACACGGAAGTGTGTCGGTGGGTTTTTTAACTACTGGCTGGTATGGTATTTTGAAAGGTGTTCGCAAAAGCTCTCTAACTTTTTTTATTTTGGTGTTTCTTCTATATACTGTATGGCTTTGTTTCTTTTGCAGTCCGAATGTCAAATCACATTTTGATAGCGTTTGAACTTTAAAAATATGTTGCGAATAAAGTTGCCTTTGAGTGTATGTTTTGTTTCCATGGTTGTATTGTTTTAGTGTGGCAATACTGGCCATTGCTCTTTTCTAAATATCTGTATAGTACCTAACATAAACAATAAACTATGCATCATTTTTCATGGGTTAAATATTGAGGTTATAATAAATTAAGAAGGGCTTTATGACTTCACGTTCCGTTGTAATTAAGAATCATTTTGGGTGGGTCGATTAAATACTTCTTTAAGATGCATTTATAAAAAAACACTCTCTGAACAATAACTTTCGGAATTCTTCCAAAGATGCGGATATGTTTACAAAAGGTGCATAGGGCCAATCACAAATCCGCAGCGCAGATAAAAACAAAAAAAAAACACAGACCGAATTCGTCTACACAACAGCTACCACAGATAATTCAAAAACAAACGTCCAAAGACATCCCAAGCCGTCATTAACCGACCAAGCCAACAAAATTAAAAACCATAATTTATCTTTATTGCAGCAGTGCAGGGAAAAGAAAAAAAGAAAAATAAAACACGGAGCTTCCCTGATCTTGTTTAATTGCCGAAAAGGGAAGCGGTCTGGACGAAAGTACCGAATGGTACAGAGATGGTACTTTGGTACATTTAATTTCGCAAATCGGTTTTAGCGGTACAACCCTCTCGGTAGAAATTCTTGACAGGATGGGAATGGAGGATGAAGTGACGTTTAATGGAGGGAAATGGGTTGCACGTGGTGTTCGGAATTATAGTTGTTTATATTTATTTTATATTCGATTTTAATCTAATATAGCTTGAAAATGTTTAGTGTCTTGGTTCCAGTCTGATAGTACCTGAATAAGTCAATTCAAAAACATATTCGAGTTACCTTACTGTAAGTTGAACATTAAAGTGATATTAAGGGTATTGGAACAAACTATGACTTATCTTTGTAGTTCTTTTTAGCGTCTCGATGAAAAAAATATTTTTAAATTATTTTTGGTCCCTTCATACGTATAAGCAGGATACATAGGTCTAAAAAGTAAGCAGAGAACATTTTCGAAATGTTTTATTTAAATAAATATATTAGGAAAATTTAAAATCGTTCGAATTTTGCTACAACACTATTTTTTGAAAATGTTCTCTGCTTTCTTAATATCCTGCTAGGAAGTTTCATTAAAATCGGTTTATTCATTTAGAAAAATAATGACTTGAAAGTTTGTATAAAATGCCGTACGGCGTATACGCTCTTAACGGTCTCAATGGATTTGGACGAAACTTGGCACTTAGGTATACTTTGGGATGACATCCGAATTTACGCGGGCAAAGTTGCTGGCAGAAGCTAGCTACTAGATAATAATTCCTCTACCTAAAACTTAATACAACACTATTAACATGACAGCACATAACACACAACTTAGATTCTCGAAACTTGTAAGCTCATAAGACTTGAACAAAGTTAGTTCTAAGCAAAGGACAGGCTCGTAGAACATCTCTAATGAAAGGTCACTTAAGCTCACACGACACAAATTAACGTCAGCTTAGGATAATTACTGTTGTGGACAGCTAGCTTAGTTTATGTTTCATTAATATTGCATGGCTAAGTGGTTATTTCACTGGAGGATATATTCGGTTATTTTTTTAAATAAAACGTTATGCTCTAGTAAAAAGCACTGCGCAAAGGCGGATTTAATGCCTTAAGCATTTTCTACCAGTCGACCTTAGGGTGGTGCAGAGACAACATGGCAGGTTTTTTTTTTTTTTTTTTTTTTTTTAATATGGGTTTGCTCTTGACTCTAGTCTAGGTCATAGATGACAGAGACAAAGTCGACGATGGAGCGAGCTTACCCAGAAGAAGCCTGTTCACTCTAATTTTGAAGAGATTAGGGTTGTATGCGTTCGGAAACACAGACGCAGGCAAAGAGTTCCACTCCTTTGCTGTGCGCATTATAAAAGACGCAACTTAGAAGAAAGAGAAAATAATAAATACACACTTAGAAACATAAACAAAACAATGGTTTAGTTCGTACATTAGTGTATACCAAAAACGATGGAGTAATACCAAACCTGGTTAATTAAGTGCAGCAGAAGATTATATTAATTTTGGTTGTTTTAATTTGATAGTTATTATATTGAGGCTGGATTAGTTTGGAAATTTGGAAGCATGCCATTTTATGTACACAATTAAAAGATGAATCTACCTGTTTTTTTTTTCACATCATAGTCACACCATGAAAATCTTAAATCTTCTTAGGACAATTTTACACCAAATCAAAAATCATGAGATTGGAATTTTTGTAGTAAGTTACCTTATTTTTAAAAAACCTTGCTAAATATCCTTCTCATTTTGAAAGTGACAGGTGTTGGTATGATTTCACGTCCGGTTTTTATTCCCAATGAGGATGGTGTGCGCTGCATCTAAGTACGAGCTGAAATACTCGTGAAAATGAACTGCAGCATACAAATGTGGGTTTAAACTTGGAAGTTCATTGGACTTTTCTGGAAACATGTTTTCCTTGGGACGACTTCTCATTTGGTTTCAGAAATACGAGTATCTTGATATTTCAACCGTCTGAGTTTTACGTTATGGTTCCTATGCTGTGCCTCGGCATGACAAAGTTATGGGGTGATTCGAATTTACTTTATGTTTATTTAAATATAATTTCTCGCGGCCCCCATTGATTAACTACTCGTGTAAACAATTAAGTAGCCATACTATACATGAGCTACGTCTAGGTATACTTTAAGACCTAGTATATCACACTTATATTATAAAGGTGAAAGTTTGAAAGTGTGTGTGTATGTATGTTTGTTACTTCTTCACGCGCAAACGGCTGGACCAATTTTGATAATATTTGGTCTGCAGAAAGCTGACACCCTGGATTACCACGTATGTAAATATATATATACCGCGGGTTTCACCGCGGGGCGCAGCTATGCATATGCATTGATGTGAAATACCTGTGCAATAATATTGAGCCTGTACGCGGCAGTGATTCGGCAAGGATAATCTTGTCGCGGCCCCATCCATCGTCCATCACTGAAGAAGAATACATTGTTTTTTTTTTTATATTATTATGCCAGTACTATACCACGTCTGTATGTGGGAGTGTAGGGATCGGCGAGGCCACTGTTTTGTCGCAGCCCCTTATTCATTCTCTAATCACACTCACTACATTGTTCCCCTTAGTTATTACTGGTATTTAATGTAAAATGCATGTACTATATAGTGAGCCTATATGTGCCATGTATCGGCAAGGCTCTTGACAGACTCTTTTGTCATGGCTGCCTATCAATTGTCTATAGTCTCATACTATTAATACAGGTCACTCAACAAAACTATTTGGTATACAGACAATTTTTTTTTTCCACTGCACTGCCAATATTTATTTCTAATGCGTGCATTATAACTTTTTAAGCTTATGATATGCTTACGAGTGCGGTGTACAGTAATTGTCTCCTCAGCACACTCACAAAATTGTTTAAAAGTAGTTGCAAGTTAGTTGCCTGCATACCAAATAGCTTTGTTGAATGTACATCGTTATCATGAGTTCATCATTTTCTTTGCTAAATACTGGTATTCAATGTGAAATACCTGTACTATAGTGAGCCTGTATGTGGCATGTATTGGGGGGCCACTCTTTTGTCGCGGCCCCCTATCCATTGTCGGTGTCGTACGACAAGTGCTTTTACCTTTGAAAGGAAGACTCGTTCATATGCGGGGTCTTGGTCGTGTGTGGAGCTTGAATTACGAGATGAAGGTAGGAAGGAATTAAATGTTCTCAAGATCAAAGTAAATTAACTAAACAATTTTAACACATTTTTTCATTTGAGATGAGTTTGCTCTTGACTCTAGTCTAGGTCATAGATGACAGAGACAACGTCGACGATGGAGCGAGCTTACCCAGAAGAAGCCTGTTCCCTCTAATTTTGAAGAGATTAGGGTTGTATGCGTTCGGAAGCACAGACGCAGGCAGAGAGTTCTACCCCTTTGCTGTGCACACTTTTGTAAGGCTTGGAGATTTACCGAGGAAGATCTATAAGGCCTATAAAGCTGCGGTATAAGCAATATGTTAGTTCAAGCCACCGTTTATACCGAAAACCTTGTATGTCGCCACTGTTGATTCTGGCTGGAGGAGTATCGTGTTATCCGAACTTACCTCGACTTCAATATCTTTATTATGGGTCATAGGTTGGTACATAATAAAGGTCTTAAATAATTAAATTGCGATCAGCTACGTCCCGCCCTTAGGGCATACAATAGATTTTACATCAAATTTAGAAAAAAAAGCGTTTCTGGGTTCTGGAGGTCAGGCAGTCAGCCCAAGTAAAATATTAGTTCGCCGCTGTATTCAGTTAAATTGGAAGCAGATCCCAATATAGTTGGCAAACGATGGGCAGTTTTTTTTTTTTTTTTTTTTTTAATATGGGTTTGCTCTCGACTCTAGTCTAGGTCATAGATGACAGAGACAAAGTTGACGATGGAACGACCTTACCCAGAAGAAGCCTGTTCACTAGACTCTCAGAAGTTGGGTATAGTGTGGCGGGCTTACCCCATGCTGCATGTAGGTAATGCTCATTTTTTTTTAATATTTTATCCAAACCAAAGTCACGAAGAAAGAGAGAATATGAGGTAACTCCATTCCTCCAAAACAAACCGAGAAATTCAATCTCCAGTTTGATAAATTTTTCTCATAGTTTTACTTACAGGAAAAGGAACCTCCATTTTCCCTAACCTTGAATGCACGCACACCGTACGCTCACACAAAGGAAACATCTAGGGTTGTCACACGGCGAAATGGCCTGTCATCTCAGACAACCATTGTGCGCACTGTGTAATATCACTCAGGGCTGTGTTTAAAAATATATATCTGCACATGAAAAGCACTTGTTTTGTGTGCTTATGGTGTGGGGTTTTGGTTTTTAAGGAGCATTTGCTTGGGTAAGAAATAAGAGCCATTATTTAGGTTTAAAGAACTATTATTTCTCATAAGAACAACATAGTTCACTTAAAATGAGACTTATAAATTAACTTAAACTAAGAAACACTTTTTTGCTCTAGTATAGGTTTACAAAAAAAAAAAATATATATATATATATATTTGTTCAAAATATAACATGGCAATTTTATAATAATAACATTTACATTCACATCTTCCATTTTAATTTATTTTACAAGTTGCCACCCGCGGCTCCACCCGCATGATTGTCGAAAATTAACCCAAGGGAACATAGAACATAACAAGGGATAAAAACTATCCTATGCCCTTTCCCGTGACTCAAACAATCTCTATACCAAATTTCATTTAAATCGGTCCAGCCGTTTGCGCGTGAAGAAGACGCACACACTCACAAACTTTCGCCTTTATAATATATAGTGTGATGATATAACAATATAGTGAATTTAAGTTCAAGTAAAATCCATTCAAAGGTTGTCTGTAAACGATCGCTTTTAGACTTAAGACGGCCATTTAATTTTGTTACATCCTACAACTTTTAAACTCCTTTATTGTTATTCGTTATGGTGTACAATGAAGAGTTGTTCTATTCTATTATTATTTATTTATTTATTTAACAGTTTATGTACACACATTTAACAAATAGATAAGAAGAAGGGAACAGAAAAATAGGTACAAATCTTGAGTCTAGAATATGAATGAAGATCTGAGAATTACCTCAGTAGCACTTTGTCCTAACTGGCCTATATTGAAACTACATTGGAGTGCTATACGTGCGCACCAACGATCAACACAGGGCCCAAATAATGAATAAACAAACAATTATTTTTTTAAACTTTGCCTCACACTAGGCAATAGGAACAAGGCTTAGTTTATTTTAAAATCAGACGGAAAAGTTCTGTCGGTGGCATTTGTAAGGTATCAAGTAACCGACTTGACTACACAATGATGAACCAACTTGATTGAAGCGACTGGCTTATGATAAAATCCTAGAAAAGATCGCGTTCTGTCTACTACATGAGAAAAATCCCCAGCTAACACAACAACAAAATATACTACATAAAATGATACATGAAAAGTATGCTCAATAGTAGTAAAGGTGGAATGGATGAATGTAGACATAACTAAGACTTCTAGACAAGCAAACAGAACCTTAAGGGTTACAAATGACATCCTCCATCGAAACAAAACAAAATGGAAAATTAATACAACCAGCCAAAGCTCTGCTTACTCCATTACAAGTAAACCAAAACCGTTACGTCACATAAAAATAGAACAATAATCATAAAAATCGCAATAATATGTAATTTATATCTATTATTTGAACATTTCTGTTCCATAAAAAAACCACCTTAATTTCAAATTCATAGAGCACATTTTTGAATGGGTGGATAGAAGTATGCTTAGAGCCACGATTAGCGGGCTATATCTGTATTTGCGCTATCCTTCGCGGAGGATGAGCAGTGCGGGATGTCGGGGGATGTCGGGGGCGAAGGGGATGTAGCACACCCCTTATGTTTCATTAACGACTGTCACATAGAGTGGAGAACGTTTAGATGTTTTAGAAAATAACTGGTCAACATTGTTTGATTTAAGTTAAAGTTCCATCATTCTCATCGTAATTGCATGAGACATAAGTAAAAAACTGGCCTGAATTAAAACTAGCTGAATTTTGCACTGTTTACTAGGATAAAAATTAGTTAGCCAATCTTCTGTTGAGGCTTCCATAGCCCACTGTTCCACTCATTAAGAGTAATGTAAACTTGATTGAACTTAATTAAAATTTGGTTTTTAATGTGAGTGTCTGTGCTTGATTATATATAAAACTAATTGCAAACCGCGGCTCCGCCCGCGTAATTGTCGAAAATTATCCCAAGGGAACATACTCCCGGGATAAAACTATCGTATGTCCTTTCCCGGGCCTCAAACAATATCTATACCAAATTTCATCTAAAGTGGTCCAGCAGTTTGCTCGTGAAAAAGTAACAAACATACATACACACTCACAAACTTTCGCCTTTATAATATTAGTGTGAAGTGTGATGTGATAAGCAGCTTCACAATTAAATAAATATTATTAGGTGCGGTACTTGTCACGGCATTTTATTTTTTTAGATTTTTAACTTTTTTTTTAATGGACCTTGTATTTTCTCCAGGTTTTGAAAATAATCATATAAAAATCCGATCAAGTACCCTATTTTTATTTTACTTACAAGTTTAACTTTTCAGTGATCACAATTAATTTTGAAGGAAAAAAAATACAAAAAAAAAATCTCACGAAAACACCGTCTACACTTTCGACCATAGAAATTAACCGCCCCTGTCTATCTATCTTTTTCTAAGCGATGCGTATCGTATCCGTCGACACAATGACCCCGCGTAAATCTCCTAGCCTGCCCGGACACCGGAATTCATAAATTATGATTCACTTGCTCACTGAAAACCTTTTTTATGGTAACGCTTATTCCGTAAAAAAGGGCGTTTTTATTTCACCCGTTTGTCGCTTTACGTTCCTATTGAAGGGGATTGTACGTATTTGAATGTATGGAGTGTGTCCATCCTGGTTTGGGTAATATTTGTTGGATAAATTGTAGAAAAGGTTTTTCCCGATACGAAAATTATATTGAGGAAATGGAGTTCATTGATAGAAATTTTCTGCCGTTTCAGTTGTCGTGTTACCCAGTTACTGGGTACTGGAGGTCAAATAGGCAGTCGCTCCATGTAAAACACTGGAACTCAGCTGCAACAAGCAAGACTGGAAGTCGGCACATTAATTTTTTTAGTTTTTGATGACGACATCAAAACCGTAAATGTTTGTCTTGAATATGCACTTGGAAATAAAATAAAACTGAATATATTGTTGGTTCAAATATATTGTTGGTTCTTTTCAAAAATAAGCTGAGATTTTTTTTAGTTAATAAAGTGTACTACAATGTTTTAGATTTTTTGAATGAAAAGGACTTTTCTATTCCGACTTCTAATATATATGGTTGAATAACAATTTAATAATGTGAATTTTAAATCAATTGACTTTAAGTGATACTATTTGACAGCATAAAAATGAATATACTGGACATAATTTAATTTATTTTTGACTATAATATGCTTATACGTACTATAATAGCTTGACATCAATTATTATCTATTTCTTGAGTATTGTAAAAAAAAAATATTTTTATACCTCTAAAATTTGTACGCCGTTATTGGCAAAACATGGACGCTCACAACATAGTAATTAATACCTTGCATGTCTGATTTGATTAGTCAGTTTATGTAAACGCATGTTTGACAAATAAATTATCTTTTATCTTTCACTTTTGTCTTAAAATAACACGAACGTGTAGTCGCAGGAAAACCTAGTATCTCATATTTACACAGCCCGGAGAAAATACAAAAAATTAAAAAAAAATACGAAGACAAGCCTTATAAAAATAAATTTTATAATTTCAGTACTCAACGTTGTTGTTTTAATATTCCTGGCTGAAGTTATTAACCGTGCTTGTTTTAATTTACGCCGTGGAAAGGATAATTACTGGGTGCCTTTTGTCCAAGTGACGTGTAATATCGTGGGCGTGATAAATTGAGTTTGTATAAGGTATAAAGTTTAAGATCGCGATGCCAATCAAGCTTTAATTATGTGATGAAAACCTGTATTACAAGGTATAAATAAAACTTGTTTTAAATTTGTGTGCTGGGTTGGTTATATGGTAAAAATATTAATTTGTTACAGTCTCGGATGATCCGCAAGAGTTACCGACATAGCTCGAAGGATTGCCAAACTGTAGTTGCAGTGGACAGGGCACATTGCTCGCAGAACAGATGGTCGATGGGGCCGAAAAGTTCTGGAATGATGACCACGTGCCGGAAGGCGCAGGATTGGCAGGCCTCCCTCACAAGGTGGACCGATGACCTTGTGAGGGTCGCGGGTAACCGATGGATTCAAGGCGCACGAGACCGGTTGTTGTGGCGACACTTGGGGGAGGCCTATGTCCAGCAGTGGTCGTCTTTCGGCTGATATGATGATGATGACAGTCTCGTTTGACGTCATGGTTTAGCGATTAGCTTACGGAAATTAAGATATTTATCTACACAAAAAGAATAGGTTTCAGGTATAAACGTACCGAAATGTTATACCTATTGAAATTTTTACTTGCTAACTCCTATGAATTCTTTATAAATCTATTGGAGGAATCCCAGTCGAATTTAAATGCCTCATGAAGCAAAGACTATGTGGCCCATACAGTAATCAAAGCTCATCCTGCAAACGAATAAAACCCTCAAAAATACTCGATCCTTGATAAATTCCGACTGCGAGTCAGACACATAAAAACACGAAAAATATTTTACGATCCCCAAAAATAATGAAAATGTATTAGACGGAACACTACTTCGTCACCATTTTATTACTATGCAGACGTTAACACCCATTTATAACCCATAGTCATATCTTACGATGTAAATGTCAACAATGGTCATAAAACATATGACTGACTACGAACGGATAACGCCTTGACATGAATTTTAGATCTACAGCATGTGTAAAAATGTATATGCAGATAATGTTTATTAAAAGTATAGAACAGAGTTCCTTTTTTTGTCTGTTTGTGTGGCGGTTTAGATCTTGTAAAAAATACGGTTAAGATGCCACGTTGCTGGAATAAAAACAATTGCAAAATTGATGTGTCAGATAGTGAAATGCGTGTTAGACGCTGTGATTGGTTGAATTAATTTTAACAGTCAAAGTTTGAAATAATTTGTGAAGCATTGATTTTATTTATTTCCAGAAACTGTAGGTGAGATAAAGCTCAGTAAACTGGCTGTTTTGACTCGGGTGAAGTAGGGGCGTGCTGCTAGTATTCTTATTTTCAATGCGCACAGTATTTCGTACGTTAAAATGAGAGTGTGTTTGTGCGACGTCATAAAATTTACGAACTGTAAGGATATTCGCGAGGAGTTTTATGCTACATGGGTTAATATGTTTCATGTTTAGGTAGAGCCAAAGTTGAGAACTGTACTTTTTTATGTGTGGAATTAATTTGTTCCCAACTTTTAGATATAATATGAAAACAATTTGGCTTGGCCTTCTTAATCCCGAAATGATAAAGGACAATATTGAAGGTTTCTAGGTATTCTGTATTTTTGTTAAATAAGTATTAGTGATTCATTCAAAATGTGTAGGAGACTTTATGTACCTATCCGTTTTTAGTAATTGGTACGTTAAATGTGTGAGTGAAGAAAATTATATCTTTTAAAAATACAAACAAAAAGTCTTTATGTATTATTATTTACTTAAATCTTGGTATTATTGCGCATTTTCTGAACCCTAATCTTAATTTTGATATTCTGGCTTATTTTCTGTAGTTAATACATATGTAGTTGTCGTGAATGTCCATGTTGAATGGTAATGCTAATTCTTTGAGCAAAGAACAGCCCTCTGGTCACGCAAAGTGTCGATCAGTCGGCGAGATATGTCCTTGAAAAAGAGACGCGCACTCGGATCCCATGATCCAAGCGTTGCGACCCCAAACGGCTCAAAACTGTAATTCCCAATAAGGGCGCGTTCCCACTATGTCGTGACGACAGATTATCGTGTCGTTTAAGGCGTCGTGGCTTGTGTATTTAAATGGAGATGTTCACATATAGGACGACACGATTAACCGTCGTCGACGACTTTTTCCATACAAAATGTATGTGACAGTCGTCCAATGATAAAATCGTCACGACATAGTGGGAACGCGCCCTAAGGTATTTGCGCCGCTTGAGGGCCTCAACAGCCGCAGCGGTAGCGCCGGCACAGCCTGCCGTACTTGGAACATTGTTAAATGAAGCACATTAACCGCTTCAGCTATAGCTCGCACCACAGTCTTCTTCCCCAGAAACTAGTGGTGAATGACGTATTAAGTTTGTACAAAAGCGATCTTGACTTTGACACGTGTCGTACTCGTAAACAAAGTGACGAGTCAAGTTATCGTAAACGTCGTCATATTATGATATATGCGAGCTTTTGCCTGCGGTTTCGTTCGCGTATGAATCCATTTAATTTTTAATTTAATCTTTATGTGCAGTAGTGTCTGTAACACGTGTTGCGCCGACCCCAAGTAACATGGGATAGGGGCAGGGAGATGATGATGGGTGTCTAGATGGTGTCGGACGTAGAAGAATCGGACGCACCTTCCTATCGCTTCCCGTGGGTGTCGTAAGAGGCGATGAAGGGACTCACCAGAGCAGCGTTCTCTGTGCATTGCAACAGCTACACTGCGATCACCAACCAGCGTGGCGATTGTGGCAAATGACTACTTAGCCGTAGCACATAGGCGGACTTATTATACGGACAATAGTGTTACATAGGCGGACTTATTATAACAAAATATTCTGTTCCAGTCAACCCAAAAATATTAAATCGGTAAAAAGGAAATCCCTCAACTTTTCAGAGTTGATCTTTAGAAAATAATGAAATATTTAAGTGTTTGGTAATAAGGTATTATACTAGGTAGAAAAAATAAAATTCTATTTAGTACGTCCGTTAGATTTTCAATAAATATTGGACACGTATTTTTTGCCATTTCAAATCGCTAGAAAATGATTAAGATAAAAAGCATCAAAGTTCAAGAGAGGGGGCTGGTGACGTCACGTTACTAGTAAAAATTGTACTATCATAGTGACGTCACGCGAGTTTTCAACGCACGCATCTTCGTAATGTTTTGTTTACGTAAAAAAAGAAAAAATACGTGTTCAACATTTTTTGGAAATCTATCTGACGGACTTATTCGATTTTTCAGTAGCATACTCTATTATATCAAAGAGTATTAAGACTTTAAGATTTTTGTATGTACAGAAATGTTCCATATAAATTTTGCCAGCCCCTAACATTTTTAGGGGTTGAATTTCGAATGTTGATGAGTCAGTGATTGAGGTATATGACAAAGGAAGTTAGAACAAGTATGATAATATAAAATTAATTTATGCGAGTTTGAAAGCTTGGGGCTTTTGAATTTGTATTACAATTTTCATTCAAAACGTTTACGTGTTATAAAGTCTACAAAGGGTGGTCTGTATTCAATCACCATCTGCCTAGCCTTTTCCCAACTATATTGGGGTCGGCTTCCAGTCAAACCGGATTCAGCTGAATACCAGTATTTTACGTGAAACGGCTGCCTACCAGACTTCCATAACCAATTAACTGGGTAACACGGAACTTCTTGGCCAGACTGGTGTCAGAATTTCTGGATTTTGATTATCCGTAACGACTACCAAAGATCTATAAATGACAGCCGTGACTAACAGCTTAACGTGATTTCCGAGGCACGGAGGAGTCTCGATATGTTAAGATGGTCACCCATCTACAGACCAACCTCGGCAAGCGTTGCTTAACCTTTGAAGACTGATCCGTGTGGCTGTTATTATTTAGCCACGAGCTTGTGGCTAAATAATTACCTAACCCAACCTAACTTTAGAATAGAATACCGAAACCAAAACATCAGCATCATTGCGTAAACTTTTATTGGTTATAAATCGAAGTGTAGTTGAATTAAGTTGTTACAAAAAATATTTTGACTTTGTCACGTGCCAGATAAAAGGTAGGGAAGGGTAAAATTGTCGTAAACGCTTTTATGATAATCTATAACCTTGTAATGTAACAAGTTGGCGATATTTTTATAATAAAACAATGTCAGCACACAAAATATAAAGTGCCTTCGCTTTGTGAAAAAACAATTTCCTTTTTAGGGTTCCGGACATCCGTAAGTAACGGAACCTTTATAGGATCACTCGAGTGCATGTCTGTATGTCTGTCCGTCTGTCACAGTCAATTTTCTCCGCATCTATTGAACCGATTCTGTTGAAATTTGGTATACATGTAAACTCTTGTAACCCAAACACGGACGCATTACGCGAATAAATATATTTTGAGCAAGGGGGTCACTTTAGGGGGAAACTAGAAAAATAAAAATAACAGTTTTTCAAACAGCACCGTGTGACATATCAAATGAAAGAGCTTAATTTGAGGGTGTCAATTATATTTTTGTTCGTAATTTTAAAATTTGGAAGTTATTTAAGAAATTAGACGAAAAATTACCATTTCCCCCTCCGATACTACTAGTCTAAAATTAAAAAAAATTCAGATGGAAAACCTATATTTTTTTTTATTAAAAAATTAAATCATGTTAAAAAAATTAAATTCGTTCGGAACCCTTTGCACGCGAGTCCGACTCGCACTTGGCCAGATTTTTTAAGATAGATTTTATTTATGTTAATTGTGGATGAACTTTTTGATGCCATATTTTAGGGTTAATTTAGTTTGGAGATTTTATTTTTATTTCTAGTGTATATAGTTAGTTATGAAATCATAAATAAAACATATATTATTTACATATGTAGTAACAAATATTTATTATATGTACCCTTTTACAGAAGCCAAATAAACAAAGTTTATTGTTCTTTTGGAAATTCTTATATTATTGTGTACCAAATTGGCAGCCGTGGTAAATAATATATCAAGGCAACGAAGACAGAAATGGGATGCTACATCAACAGAAATTATATTTGTTAGCTACTGTCAAAATACATATCAAACATGTAAGAAAAGTCCTTTATAGTTAAGTACAGCTACGCGGTAGAAATAAACATGACTTCGGAAATAATTTCTGATTTCAGTCATCGTAAACCACAAAATACATTTAACATTTATCCTGACGTAAACCATCATTAATTTCAATAAACTCCACATTAACAGTTGCAGTATTCCTACAATTTCTAATCCTGACGGGTATTGACAAAGTTCTCTCCGGCCAGTATTATCACGGTTTAGAACTAGGATTTCATATACCTGGAGTTGGTTGAAGTTTGAGTGACGCTCAAGCCGTTGGTATAATTTGATAGTCTGATTCGGCTGATCATGTCGTTTAAATGAAGTCTGGGGTTATAAGACTTTGATTGTAACCAATAAAGACAGAATTTATCGTTTGTCAATTTGTCAATACTGTCACGCAGTGTGTGAATAAGAGTGTATGTGCATCAAGAACTTCTCAATAGTAGTCCTGAGCCTCAATTTGTGCTCGATTGGTGGTAGTAGGTGGGCTTTTAATATGGGTACGCTACTGGGTAGAAACTCAAACTGTGGTAAACAGACAAATCGTGCTTTATTGATAATTACCTCGCCGGTGTCGTGGTCGCAAGTGCGGCTGTTTAGCGTGGAGTCGTAAGTTCGATTCCAAGGCCAGGAAAAAAGTTTTATTAGGTTTTTCCATTAGGAATTTGTCAGTAATAGCCCGGAGTTTAGAAGTTGGTGCACGTCCGTGCCTCGGAGAGCACGCAAAGCACAAGAACAGAACCAACGGCTCCTGCGCTGGTTCTACTCTAGATACTAGGATAAACTTTATTTTGACTGGCCACTATCGAAATATTTTTTAGACACAATCACACACAGCCAATAAGCTTAAACAAATAAATTTTATGAAAATGAGCAAATACTACACTATTGACAAGGTTTAGTGTATTATTGTACTAGCTTGCGTAAATATCAAAAAATTTCCCAAAAAAAAAAGTAACAAAAATATCCCAAAAAAAAGTATCCTATGTGTTTGCAGACAATAATCTTTCTGCAAAATATCATCAAGATCCGTTCAGCCGTTCCGACGTGAAAGAGTAACAAACATTCATCCTCACACATTTTCGCATTTATAATATTCGAAGGAAGGATGTAGTTTGTATAAAAAAAAATAGCTACTTCCATCGTAACACCTTTTGTAACATGCAAACATATTAATGTAGATACTGAATACTTTTCCGCGTGACACACCTCATGTTACACCCCCAGCCAAAATTTCAATTCCGCTAAAACAAATTCTGTAATGGATGTTCCATACAATCCGTTCGTAATCAGCGTTTCAAAATGACTATACCCCACCCCTTTTCCGAGTAATGATATATCTTTGTTTTTATCACACATGTGTAACTGTGAATCATGTTAAAAAGTCCTTTTAATTACGCTATGAACATTTGCGAGGGATCCAGTTTGAATTATATGAATTTGAATGTATTTTATGAAAATATTTTAGCTTTAATTTTGGGTAAAATTCATTAGTATAACGTTTGTTTTTGGTTGTTGGAAAATATTTTGGCGTACTGGTATTTTGTTAGGCTGTGACCTGACAATGGTTAGGGAGCATGAGAATAGAATGTTGGGCCTTAGGATAGGTACTCTTGTAACTTTTGAACACTGACAGATGGATGTGTTTTTTTTTTTAAGGATGGGATATCCTCAAATGACTTCTTCCGCTCTGGGTGGAGTGGAAGTGCGTGTCAGGCTCTTACTGACTAAAACCCATCCGTGTTCCTTCTAAAGCCCTTTGCGGTCCAGGGCCGCGATGACTCTTTCGAACTAATTCCGCAACCCTGGCAGGCTCTGGCCCTAGCGGGCCCCGTCTTCTATACTGACATCTCTTTGAGGCGCGCGTGAAACACAACGCGCCATCGACCCGGGCCTGGTGGTGATCGGACAGCGAGCCACCCAATGCTCACCGTCCGCAGGCCCGCGCCCGGGGCGTCTTCTCCTGTAGCGGCGGTTGGGGCGAAGGCCTTGTCTCTCCCTCGCGCGGCCGGCCTCCTCCTTCGCTAGCATTACTGCTTCGCAGAAGAAGGTGACCGCTTCCCAAGCCTCCCTGCTCCGGACCATGGATTCAACCAGAGCCGGACGCGAGAGGTCGCCACCGCCGATCGCCTAGATGAAGACACGGCGGTGCTCCGCCCAAGCAGGGCAGACCTCCATCGTATGCTCCACCGTGTCCTCCGGGCGAAGATAGATGTGTTGCTGGGGAGATTATGTAAAATTGACGTTATTTGGCTGTAAACCTAATTTGAATAAAAGACTATTTTTTTAATCAGTAATGTTACTAAAGTCAGGGAAACCCGCTGAATGAAACCACCGCTAAAATTTAAATGATCTGGACCTTGAGTTTAATTCTTAAATCACGGAATGGTCAAAACTCTAGAAGCAATTTCATCTATGTGAATCCAATTCCAATCCATCCAATTCCAATTCTATCCAATTCCAATTCTATCCAATTCCAATCCATCCAATTCCAATTCTATGCAATTCCAATTCCATCCAGTTTAAAAAAAATTGACAATAATTTAAATAATTAAGACGCATTAAGGTAGTTTTTTTTTAAATACATACATTCAACTTTAAAAGACTTAACGCAGTTTTTCATAACAAGTTTTTGGTATGAAGGTTCATTAATTTTTTAGACTTGAAATTTTGCTTATATACCGCTAGGAGTAAATACTCTTAAGTTGATAAGAAATTGGTACCCTTGAGTATACTTAGAACTTAAAAAAAAACTAAGTTTAAAGGGCTGCCACAATAATATTACATGTTGGAAATACCTATACGAACGAACTAAACGTCTCTGATCTGACGTCACAGAAATCCTACATCGTGGTATCACGTAGGTAGGGCGTGGTAACTTTTTAGCCCATCTATTTCATCTGATCTGAACTTTTTAGCCCATCGCAACCATCAGACGGTTGCCCACCAGACACAATACCCAACTGGTTGGAGGATCCTTTCTTTTCAATTCCACATACCTCTATACCTGCCTGTTTCAAAGTCAAGACAAAACAGTTAAACCACCGTGTACTCATGTACCTACACAAATGTAAAGCTAAACATAAATATGAAGCAAAAGTACCGTAAAAAGAGTGAAGTAAGCTAAGTATAGTAACTAGGTCCGGCTAACGATGAGCTCAGATCGCTTCGGGCAGATGAGCGAATGTAATTTGAGCTCACCTTTATTTTCTTTTAGCTGTAATATCGCATCGTCCGTATAGACCAGCTATTATATTATTAGGCGGTACTTCGGGATGCTGGTGGAGAATTTTTGCAAGCATTTGCGTAGTTTTAACTTAGGATTAATAAAATGGATTTAAGTTGAGTTCTCATTAGCATAGTTTACAGCTATTCAAGATGGTTGATAATCAAACAAAATAATTAATTTGGGCCTGCTTCCAAATTCCATCATATACCCTTGATACTTTGGGTAACTTATCCAGGCATTTTGCTGTGATAGAAAGGAAAACATGCAGGGCAGTCTTTAGGGACTGCCAATAGAAGTGAAAACTAAGCGAAAGCTAAAGCGTTCGCTGACGATGTCGCGAGTTCTTTGATTTTAGCCTAAAGAAGTTTTTACTTCAATAAAGTGAGAGTTTTATTGCGACCAAAATATTACGCTTAAAATCAACTAGCGAATACTAGCGATATACCCTTAATTTCATCAATGGAAAGGGTTTTATCACCATATCCCAGGTTGAAAGGGCCTCGAAGAAACAGCTGAAGATCCTTCAAAAAAAAGGTTGACAGAAATGCCTGTAATCATGGAATCAACTTCGGAATTCGTGCATCGCGAGCTGTATAGCTGGACTGTACTTTGAAGGTGGTGAGTTCAAACTCGTTTTTTTTCTTCTTCTTTAAGGTCTCTCTCAATTCAAAATCCCACCGGCCCCCTTCTACCATCGGACATCTAGACGCACTGCAAGTTACCATCCCTACCTTGCTGCTATTCCACCAATTCGTACTAAACGTTTCCAAACGTATTTATAATGCGCACAGCAAAGGAGTGGATCTCTCTGCCTGCGTCTGTGTTTCCGAAAGCATACAACCCTAATCTCTTCAAAATTAGAGTGAACAGGCTTCTTCTGGGTAAGCTCGCTCCATCGTCGACTTTGTCTCTGTCATCTATGACCTAAACTAGAGTCAAGAGCAAACCCATATTAAACTAAAAAAAAAAAAAAAAAAACTATAAAAAACAACTTAACAAAGCTAGTCAAAAGATCTGCTTGGACCCCTGTTTTATAGGTATAAATTCTTCATAATGTGTGCAGCCATAACATAATGATGATGATTAAACACGAAGAATCAGTACATACAGACTACGAGTGTAAATACTGTTAGTAATGAATAGTCCTGTTTACCCAACTAAATGGATATTATGTTTACTAACCCAGCTTTGTTCGAAATCATGAGGAATCTTTTACCCTTAATTTCCTAAAGGATTTCTAGTCTATTTTCCTTGGCAAGGAGCGGTAAACTTCGTTAGTGGCAATAATAGTGTTCAAAGAAAAGTGCCAGAATGCCATTCTTGACCAAAAGTGCCGTGAATATTTGAGGATTTCGCGCTGGAAATATATGGGAGGGAAATGGAAGCGGGACCGCATTGGGGAAAAATACAAGGGACTGCTCGCTATCTAGTATCTCTGTATGTGGGTGGTTTAACTGCTCCGTTGGTCTCGCGGTCGTATGCGCAACTGTCGAGCGTGGAGTCCTGGGTTCGTTTCCCAGATCGGGCAAAAAGTGTCATCCAACAGCAATTTCTCTGTGACAGACCGGCGTTTGGAAGTCTGTGGTGTGACACCCCCGGGCTGAAGCCGTTAGTCCTTCGCCAGATCTCTCTCCGGTCGTGTCTGGTTGCCGTCTTATTGGAATATGGGAGTGAACCTATGTTTCCGCATACACTTGTGCAATATAATTATGTCCCGCGCCGATGGCTGGTCTCCGTTGATATTGACCGCCATGGCCGAAATCGGTCAGGAGGACCGTATATGTAAGTTTGTATGTATTATTATAGCTTAAGTTTTTTTAGTACCAATATTTGTTATATATCATGATATGTTTAATTCTAAGAAAAAATGAAATACATGTTTTTTCTTATTACTGGCAATGTTCATGAAATAATTTAATTTTTAAATATTTTATTTTTTGTTGGACACTTGCCGCACTGCAGTAGTATTTTTAACCCAAAGGTTGACTGGTCCGCCTATGTACCACTACTATACATAAAGTTGAAATAAATAAATAATAAATCCTTTTTGGTTCCTTATCCAACGGAACCCTATTACTAAGCCTCTGCTGTCCGTCCATCCGTCCGTCCATTCGTTCGTCCGTCTATCCGACTGTCCATCTGGCTGTCAGCGGGCTGTATTTCAAGAACCATAGATAGACAGTTGAAATTTTCAGAGAGTGTGTATTTCTATTGCCGCTATAACAACAAATAATGAAAATTAAATTAAAAATTAAAGATTGAATTAAAAATACAAGAAACATGTTTTTTGGGCATGGCACGGAACCCTTGGTGTGCAAGTCCGACTTGCAGTTTGCCGGTTTTTTGACTTTCAGATTAATAAAATAAAATAAAATAAAAGATCTTTATTTCAGACATCACATCCATATGTTGTTAGTGCTAAGTTAGTAACATAATATGCGTGCTTATATACTATATTAGTATTGTTAGTAGGTAATTACAGGAGAGTTTATTTTTGTAAACCCGTAGCTACCTCCACCCAGTGTCTTTGGATGGGGCAGTCCGGTCTGTCAGCAATCATTTTCAGGATGCTATTCCGACTGTTACGTAAGCGCTGCAGTAAAGAAGCCGCTTTCTTACGCATGATGGCGTGAAAGCCATCCGTGCGAGCTTCTGCAAACATGCCCGACGCACTGCAGCGCCACGGCAGCCGCAACAGCATCCTGAAAGCGTTGTTGTATTGTACACGCAGGACGTTGTAGGTTCGGCTCGTAAATGACACCCATAGGCCGCTCGAATAAAAGGACTGACAGAACGCCTTAAATAAACTGACTTTGACGTCTGCCGTACAGCGAGCAAACCTACGGGCGAGCATATTACTCCTCACCGCCAACGCCCTGCGCTCACGCTCTATATCACTATCGTCCCGTAGGTCGCTAGTGACAACATGACCCAGGTACTTAAAAGTATCCACCACATTGAGTACTATGCCGTTGAGATATACCGGCGGCACACGACGGGGCTGTTGTTTAGGCGCCTTAAACACTAGGATCTCACTTTTTTTCGAGTTGTATTTCAGGCCGTGCGCCTCCGCGTACATCTCGCAGGTTCGCAACAATTCTCTGAGCCCGCCTATCGATGGACTGAGCAACACCATGTCGTCCGCGTAACTTATATTATTAACACACGTACTGTCAATGTGACAGCCGACACGTGTGTTGCTCAGTTGCTCGATAAGCTGGTTTACATATAAATTGTTAATAGTTCTTCAGCTTCAACATGTTCTGCAGCTCGTTATGTATGGCTATATTGTGAGATGTAAAATATTTTGCTAGTTTTGTTGTTAAGGGAACAAATTCGTCTCTATGCCTCGTTGTCATGTTCCTTTACTGTAATGTATCATGTCTTTGTTTGCCCACTCCACCTCCACCAAGTTTTCTTATTCACTGCTACTTTGATACGAGTAACTAGGTGACTATATCATTAACACAGCCGACGTTCAAAATAAGAGTGAACAACGCAATACAATGAGTTAATCTTATGGCCTCACTCCTTCCATCGCAGACCTAATCCATATCTTTCTGGGGCCTAGAGCTGGTTCATCAAGAAAAACACAAGGACACAAGTCTTTGACCGATGTGTCTTGGACTTGGACATATTGACATTCTATTGTAGCGGCATCAATGCCACCACATTAAAAACTAAGAAACGAAAATTGTACGGCAACAAAAAGCACCGCTCCGCCATCTATCCTGGCAGCGATGAACTACCAACGAAATCCTGCATCGCGCAAGCAAAGCTCTTCGTGCGATTTGAACATATACAACAGTCCGGATATTAACTATCGGGCAGTTGTCTACCAGACACAACGACCGTCTGGTCGGAGGATCCTCCCTTTTCAAAGGAGGTTTGTGGGACTTTATTGACTGTCCCGCATCTCTCTATACTATCAACGAGGGCAATATTGTCGAAATGCCAAAATTTTTAGGTTGTCCATGTAACATACCGGTAGCACATGTCAATCCTATACATCTTTGACTTATATACAACAATTGTATCGCTGCCTAGAATGGGCTTTTCTATGGCCATTTTAGATAAGCGTGTCCGCCTCACATACTCCCCCCATATGTTTCCGTATGCCCACAACCGCGCCCCAGGCAGGAATCCGTTTGTCACCGGCCCTTTGACGAAACGTATTTAGGACAAAAAACCCTTTGCCAAGGAATGGACTCCTATCTTCATCTCGTTTTGTGTTTACCCTTGCGGGGCTTGCAAATATACTCTTGGACTACAGAGGATCCTTTTTAGTCGGAATGTTGGAATGTAGCTTATCGTCATATTTTTTCTGAAGTGAATAGAGTCGGGTTTTGTGTCTAGATCCTTTAGTATGCATAAATTATGTAGGTACTATTAGTATAATATTATTCGGGGATGTATTTTTTTGAGTTAGGAAAAATATATTTGAAGCATTTTGATGTTGTCTTGATCCGAAAAAAAGAATGGTAAGAACGAAAAATATGTGGTTTGGATTCAAAGTCTTTCAGGGATGTGGAAAGCTAACGATAAGTTTAGTTTACAGTGCTTTGTTTTATTGACAACCGTCTCTTTCAATAAATCAATCAAATCAAATCGTTTATTTGTGAGACATGGGTTACATACAGGTGTTCATTATATAATTATAATATGATATCATGATCAGCCACTTGGGTATACAAATGATTAAATAATGTATGAAAATAAGATTGTAAAATTCTAATGATTTGATATAAATATAAATTCTATTAATAATATAAGTCATGCATGACATACACAAGACAGTAACAAAAATAAGTTATCGCCAAGCGGACATGAAACATAAAAAAAAATCTAGAAGATAAAAATTCAGCAACAAACTACTAACAATTTTGTATGAGAAATTGGAACAATTTATTTTGAAAGACATGAATATTGCTACATTCCTTTATGTCATTAGGAATCTTATTGTAAATTTTTGTGCCCACAGTAAACACACTTTTCCCAAAGAGGGTTGTTCTATACTGACTGGTGAGTTATAATACAAATGACTTCTATTTCTCGTAAAGTGATGGACGATGTCTAATAAGCAAGGCCATTTCAAAAATAAATAAAGATGGCACGGTAAGTATTCAAACATTTTTAAAGTATTTCTTGCAGCTGTCGGATCTATTGAGACCACACATAGCTCGCACGCACCTTTTTTGACATTAGAAGTCGGAGTTTCGGAGTCGATTTGAGTGTTATGCTAGTACTGCTACAGTTCGAGCTATTTTGACTGCTTACTTATACGTATGTAGAGCAAATTCCACCAATGAAACAGCACATCTAAATTTATTTTGAGAGCTATTCAGTGTCATCATTGTTTAGGAACATTGACACATCTTTAGAACGCTCAAAAATTGTGTCAATATTCCCAAACAATGATTGTACATACATTGTTGAAATCGCTCTTACTTCGCAGTTCGCAAAGTGTCTTAGCAGCTGTTTATCAAAATGCTAACGAAAGTAGACTATTCAAGTTTCTGTGAAATTCCAACATTGAAAGCAAAGCCTAACTAGAGAAAATTCAGTATATCCAAAACCAGTTCTCACCGGTTCTCACCACGTGTAACTATTGATTCCAGCTGCCTTTTATCTTAATTTGCTCGAACACTTGGCATCTAGCGCTGCAACTTGTTCACATACAAGTTGTAACAAGTTAGCCGACTTAGTGGCTAACGTGCCGAGTTTAGCAGGTACGAGTAGCTTGCCTGTTAAGCTTAGTACATACGGTTTCAGAGGATTTTCTTTAAGGTTACTCTTCTTTATTGTATGTCGACGTTAAATTTCATCTGACCGGTGTTAAGGACCTGTACAGCTCTATCATTGGTCTCGTTTAAATTCTGGAAAGTGGTTGTGCACGACGGGCAGCAAAGCAGATGATAGCGGCATGTCCTGTGATAGGGCTTCACACTGGCATTACGTTTGGGGTAGGTGGATGTAAGGAGTCTCCCCGAGCGGCGACAAAAATATCGTAGTGCAATTCTAAACGCTCGGTGTCCCCTGAATAGTTAGTGCTCGATGACGCAGAGTTTAGCTGACTAATCCTTGCACCACGATCTCTCACTTAAACTCTGTTACTCTTGAAAATGTGTGCTGTTAGACGGTCAGTAAAAACTGGGTCGTCGAGGATATAGAGTCAGGGAGATAGAAGTAAGTGTAACTTGCAAGACCTAGTAGTTTGAGCCAGAAGCGAGAAGCACAGGTCTGGCAGATGTTCCTTTCGCTTGAGGAAGGCCCATATCGAAAGCCAGTGGGCTCTGGACATGGGCCTGGACATGGAACCCAACCCATATGGAAGGATATGTTCAGCAGTGGCTAAACATATGCTTCCGCAGCGTTATTTTATTTATTTATTTATTTATTTGGGACAACAAACAGTATCACATTATATCAGCACAAATAATATAAATAAAGATGTTATATAAATGTGAAACTCACACCGTTATCCACAGCATATACAATTCATAAAACTATACTTATAAACAATCTACGCGAGTAAGACTACAATTAGACTGCTCGAATAACTATACATCGGAATCCTTAAGTTTCTTTAACAAGGCAGAACGAAATCCATTTGCTGTCACTGAGAATTCGAATATTGAATATTCGGCTGGAATTAATATAATAACTAGCTTTTGCCCGTGACTTCGTATGCGCATATCCCGTTCTTTTCCCGTTCCCGTAGGAATTTTTCGTTCCCGTATAGCATTTCTCTAGCTATCATATACAAAAAGTATTTTCCAAATCCGACTAAAAGTTCTGGATATTAGCGCGTTCAAACAAACATACAAACAAACTCTTTAGCTTTAATACATGAGTATAGATTTATATGAATAAAAGCATATAAGTATAGATTAAAAAAATGTACGGTGGTACGTGTACCATGATGATTCGTAGTGCTCTTCGATTTCTTTGCGATGCCTATAACGATTCCTTTAAATTAACGACTCCCGAATTGTATAATGCACCTAATGTTCTTCAAGTCAAATTCACAGTTTTTTATACCATTAATTCCATATTCTCCCATGTTCCTTCCTACTAAATGCATGGCCTACGTTGTACGGCAGTGAGTCCCGCAACTAACTCCAGTTACTTTGATTGCAACTAAGTGTACAAGCGTGTTGCAGTTACTTACACTTAGTGGCCGAGTTTTACTAGTTAACTATTATATTCCTAGGGATGCTCTGCGCCATGGAAAGCATGTTTACTGCAGAACAAAATGGAGATATGCATGAGAAAATTTAAATGGATATCCCAAAATTATGAAACTTGGAACAAGGGAGCAGTTCGACAATTATAATTGAGGGTCATTACAAAATTTTAGGTAGGAGACCCAGTTTTTGGAAAATTAACGTGAAGCATGGTCGTGTTAGCTTCTAAGATTTGTTGAATATTTTTTATGAACAACGAATCGCATGATTTGAGTTGCGTTTTTATTCGTGACGCATATTCGACAACTTAAAACACACAATGAATACGGTAGAAATAACAAAATGAAAGCATATGCGATCGATCGCATGAATTTTTCAATTAGCCTACGGGTGCCAGTCAACATCGTGGATGTTGCTAAATTATTATTAGTGTTGGTAAATGTCATACAGGTCGTCAAAGTTAGCTTGTCATTCAAGCACTGCTGGGGTTCACAGCCCACCCCACATTTAACAAAGTTATCTTTATGGTCGGCAGTAGAACTTTCGACAGTAACAGCCACTTCTCATTAAGTGTTCGTCTGCATGCGTGACATAAAACTGTGGCAAGTACTTCAGATATTATGACGTCATAAAGTGCACGCGCAACTGTTACACCATCAACGTGACGTGACGCATCTCTTGTAGAATTGTCAAAAGTGGTCCCAAGTTACCAAAGAGGTACAAGTAGTGGGGTACCTAATATTGTACAGGCCATTGCCTGTTGTCTACGAAGGTTAGAACCGGTTCTTCCCTCATTCGACGGAACGAACTTAGGGAGAGTCAAGTGAAAACTTTTGCACAAGAGTGGTTTCCATTAATTTGTACTTAACAAAAAAAGTTGTTGAAGTATGTATGTTCATATCAAAATTTGTTCTTGTAAAGGAAATATAGAAGAGAAATGATTCCGTGGAATAGATATTCAAAAGTAGAAAGTTAGAGAAATTAATAAAATTGGTCATCAAAAGATTTCTAATAGAAATTAATGCTGTTTAAGAAATGCTGAACGATAAACAGTAAAATCAATGGCACTCGTATAATTTGTTTGTCACATAATGTTGAAAGATATGAATCGACTGACAATAATTATGTACCGGTTCTTACTCAAGTTATTGTTATTGGGTAGCCACTGCTACGATTATTTGTTCCTAAATTCAAATTCATAGTCAACTAGCATATAAATATTAAGAACAGGAACAAAACCAAACAGGTGTGGTGGCTTCGACAGAAATATAACACAAAATAAATGATTTTATACGCTATTGATTGTAAAATATTGCGTCTTGATCAACCAGACCGACATTTTGTAGATATTTGTTTGTAAACCAGCCATTGCTTGCGACTTTGCTCCGAAGTTTGTATAAACTTTTAGCGCTTTGGGCTCGCTAAGGGATTGAGTTTCTAGAAATTTTGAACCATTCAAAGCTATATCTTTCATTTTTCTTTCCACCATCTTAGGTATGGTTTTCTGTTATGGATTTGATTTAAATACTCCTTACATTTTCTTCCGAAGCATTATCACCCTCTGTTGGCTGAAGGAAAGGGGGAACTTTAAAATTCCTTTTTTCTCAGTACTTCATTATCATAATTCTACAATTTTGAGAAAGTAGTCTTGGGAAGGGGCTGTCTATTTTGAAAGGGAAGGCTGTTGAAATCATCTTAAGACTTTACCAATGTGCTGTTACTATTTTTCATTTAAAAGCTTTTGCCTGTTTCCAATATTCTTTCTGTTTCCTTATTTTCTTCCTCAAGAACGACGGTGATGCAAATAGTGTGGTAAAAATAACACCTGCTTTCTGTATTTAGTTTGGGTCGAAATCCTGCATCCTTCCATACAATGTTGATAACTTTTGTAATATGAATATGCTTTCACCAGTCCCATATAGAAATTAATTATGATTCCAAAAAGTTTTACGCGTATGTTAAATGTGTTATTTAAATTTTAATTAGTATTTCTAGCTAACAATATTTATAAATCATTTTTTTTTCTAAATTTTTTGTTGACTTTGTGAAACGTAACATAAATAGATGTTACGTTTCTCAAACTCAAATTTACTTTGCTTTAAAATTAACTGTGTTAATTTGGGTAGAGTTTTGTTTATAATTAGCATCTTATTATTTTAATTTTGAATTGCAAGTTGAATGATTGCGTTAATAAACTATCTTTTGGATCTTTGAATTCGGTATTTCGAATACGGTAAAATATTTGGTTTTCTTATTCTAAGAATCTGCCACCGATACTTAAAGTTCCCCTTCACAACCTCACACCCAACTAACTCAAACCCATCCATTTAAAAAGAACAATCTCACAAACAATAGCCCATAAATGTACCAATATATAAAGGAGTGGCCACTAAAAATCATCGAGCAACTTCAATACAATTGGAAAGAACTTCGCAGCGAACAATTTTAAACTAGAAATCGATGTGCATTGAACGTCTTAACTTGTTTCAAGTCGAACAAAGAAGTCTTGGAAAATGTTGGATTTTAAGCCACTTCGTAGATCTACAGGTACTTTCGAAGATTAGGTCTCGGTATTTCGTTCGATGGTCTTTTTTCTTCTTCTTCTGGTTTTTCAATGTTCGTGGTGGAATTGCGATTGTTTTTTTATATTTGTTGTGTCTATTTTGTATGGCTTGTCTTCGTTAGCTCAGACTACTTTTGAGTAGTTGCATCTTTGGATTTCTTTTCTATTTCTTGTTGTTGTTTAATGTTGTAAGCCTGTTTCTTTCACTTTTTTTCTACTGTTTGTCTTTAAAAAGTTCAATTTTAGAATGTTTTCGATAGTTTTAGATGTTTTCAATTCAATTCAAATATTTTATTTCAGAATTACTTCCATGTATTGTTTGTAGTAGTAAAAATTAGCCTAATCTTAGTATTTAATTAAATTTACAATAATTATCAACTAGTGTGCTCAATGATTACCGTTAATTAAATGTGAAATAATTTGAATGCGTCAGTCTTCACATGAAACATTCACAAATCTTTGCTCGATACTATCGTCTTACTGTAGTCACTTGTAATTTCACCTCATTTTTCTCTCGACCCACTTTTAAAGCCCACACTTCCTCGCGTTCCAATTTGACATAACATCCTCCATCATGTACACATGAGTAATTAGAATCAAAGGTGCGTTAATTAATGTTAACGAACTCATTACCGAAGTTCTCGTTCATTGTTTGTTTCTAACTCGCACGTCGGGTGTAATTGGCGCGGATAAATATTGGTGTTTAATTAATGTTACCGATATGTGGAACTGATGCTCTGTTCGTGTTTTGATAGTTGAGAGAACTGCTCGAAGATATGTTTGCCTGGTACTTGGTACCTATGATGTTGATAGAGGGAGATATGTGTGAGGTGGGTAAGTGTTTATTTTGATAGTGACTGGATATTATATTGAAGCTACTGTAGGTAATTGATATTAATATCGTTTTCTGAAAGTGGTTTATGTTGCAAAACCCTTGTGTATACCTCTATACTATGACGATTTGTACATTATACAAGTTTAAATATGGGATACCTCAAAATCTGATCTAATCTACAATCGCTTCAAATCGGGGAATATTTAAAATTAACACCCCAAAAATTACAAAAGAAAATAATTATAAATAGCTTGTATGATTTAAACTTGTTTCCGTGACATCTAAAGTAATATTATTGTAAACAGGTGTTTCTGTGTTTATTGGTATATGTGTTTATTGAAGGTAATCTCTGGAAGAATTCTTTTGTTATAAAGATTCTAACACTGGAAATAATATACTGCTTCTTTTTGTACCGACGATGGGCTACAGGAAAATACTAGTTTGAAGATAGAGACCCACCTTTATTTACACCTCTGGCCCAGACGATACCAAAAATACCAATCCTCCAATAAACCATTGAAACAACAGCAACACAAAATCAGGAGCCAAACTTGCATCTCCCTCCGCATAACTGAGAAAAGTTGTGCGCATACCGAGGGTTCGCTTCACTGCGCTAATAGTCCGTGACGGTATAAATTGCAGTACGATGGTACGATGGCAGGGGATGACGTAGTAGGTATAAACAAGCTGAGGATGGGCTGTGATGTAGATGTTATTTTTGTTTTTGGGGTGGAGAAGATAGTTTGGGATCTAATTTGGGTAGTTATGACGATTGTTTTGGCATGAATGCGTTTTGTTACCGACAGGACTGGGGGATAAAAAATATTGGTTCATAAACAACAAATACAGAACCTCCTCGTTTTTGAAGTCGGTTGAAAAGATAAAATTTGTTTTGGTCACACCTGTTTCCTCTGTTAGTCCGATGTTGTGTGATGATAATTTGTTCTGTTGATGGCACTACTGAAAACTAATACAGTTAATAATCACAACAGAGTGTGACCACTTTTTTTTCTTCAGATTTTTAATGTGAAAATGATGAAACATGAAAATGTTAGTTTATTAGTATTTAGGATCCAACGTGTGTGGAATTGGAAATCAATGTCGGATTTACCAAGTTTCTTTTTATCTAATTTTTTTAGGGACTTTATGGCCAGCCCCATCGTACCTCATAAACACAAGTAAAGCATGCTTAACTTTTTGCATCCATGTTTTAGGTGTAAAAGTCTAAGCTTTCTAAGATAATAACCTATAACAAGACCATAAAAATCAAAACACCAGAATCCTGGGCGGTCTAAACAGTGACGTCACGTGCATAGCATCACAATTTATGACGTCACGGCCTATTAGCGTCCGCGTCGGGAGGCACCCCACCGCGCAGTGACTAAGTCGGGAATAATGCAGTTGCATCGTAATCACATTTGTTACTGTGATTCCCGTACCCAAGTGGAAAGATGAGAAAATGGGGGACATTTTCACTGGATTTTGTTAGTGATGTATTGTATTTAATGATGACATTCAATAGTTATTTATTTATTTATTACGAACAATTTACATTGTGTTTGATGTATTACATACATACATCATTAATTATCAATAATATTAAATGGTTATCAATAATATAAAAATGAACATGCACACTAAAATTTAAAAAAAAAAACATGATTACCTACTAAAACAATAATTATAAATAGCATTTTTTAGGGAAAATTGGAATATTAATCACACTTCACACTAATACTTCTTCACGCGCAAACGGCTGGACCGTTTTAGATGATTGGTGTAGAGATAGTTTGAGTTCCGGGAAAGGACATAGGATAGTTTTTATCCCGGGAGTACAATCCCTTGGGATAATTTGAATTGAGTACAAGTTTTTATTCAACAGGAATGCTTTGAGCTTAGCCTTAAAAGAGCTAGAGTACAACAGATTTTTTTAAATCCGCTGGCAGTCTATTCAAACTTTGTATTTTAACCTCATGTGTAAGTTAAAGGAGCTTGTGGCTAAATAATTACAGCCGCTCCATCTCCAAGCTCAAGCAACGCTTGCCCAGATTGGGCATGCATGGGTTATCGTCTTACGGCCGGTTTCAATAACGTATCTACCTTTAACCAAATGTCGAATTAGCTATCAACAGTAGCTGAAACGTCATATTTGAAAGGCAAATATACTAAGATTTCTCAGTGCCGCAGAAAACACATCATCGTCATTTTTAGATCTTTGAGAAACAGTCATTAGGTACGGGTAGTAAGAAGCTAAAAATACGATAATTTTAAGAATAGAACTAAATTTAACTATAACTCAAAAGCTCCTCATCTAAATCCGTACTAATATTATAAAGAGGGAAGATTTGTATTTTTATATTTAACGAATAAACTTAAATACCACTGGACCGATTTGAAATATTATTTCAGCAATGGATAGCTACATTATCAGCGAGTAACATAGGCTATATTTTATCCCCGTATTCCTACGGGAACGGGAACTACGCGGGTGAAACCGCGTGACGTTCGCTAGTAATATTATAAATGGGAAATGATCTGCGTGTGTCTGTTTGCTACCTCTTCTGTCGTAACGGCTGAATGCATCTACATGACGCACACAGCTAGGAAGTATGTCTTCTTCAAATAATTTCCAACTTACAAACGGGCAAAACCGGTGGCAGAAGCTAGTACCTACTCCATAATTACCTATCGTTTCACAAACACCCACACCTCTTCGTCCATTTGACAAGCAACAAGCTACGCATTTGACAGCTAGTCAAAGATGGCCCCAGCGCCGCAGAGCGGAACCCCACTGCGGCCCATTTCCCCTGCGAAAGAATGCAGCACTCAGCGAGGATATTAAACTCAAATCATGAGGAGGGGAGAGTGGCCGATGCATTGTAGGCAAGGAGATAGTTGCTGATAAATTGTGTTTATTGTAGTCTTTTAGTGTTAGGTTTTATTGATGTCTGTGTGGCTTGTAAAATTGTGTAAGTCAAAAATGTGACGGTTAAGAATTTTCATGAAGAATTGGATCAGCCATAAATAAAAAAAATAGCTTAATTTATCCTTCTACAGTTTTGATAAACCTAACTAATGATTAACGCCACAAATTTTACTCGTAATTTAAATAATATTATGTTTATTCATTTATATATGTGCCGTTATTTAGATGTATTATGTACAAGGACCGCTAGCAATAGCGGTGAAAGCCTTCTCCATTCGTTTCGATCGGATTCGGATCAGCCATATACATGAATAAATAGTTATTAAAACCTTAACTTTCATCGCTTGTAACTACTGCAGTTTTCGAGTGCACTGAAAGAACGAAAGAAATGAAAGAATAAAAATTATTTAGCACATTGGTATATGTAACGCACAATACGCGTTTATTGATGTTTCACATGAAAAAGCCCTCCCTATCCCCTGGTCTACATCTTGCAACAAACTTACCATGTCCGGCACCACTGAATGCAGCTAATGACCGAGGGTCAGACCCTTCTGTCATCGCCATTTAGGGGATGAGCGATATTGAAAACTGTAGCCTATTTCTATTCTATAGACTAAGGAATTATAGAAGCGCAAATTTTAATCCTAAAGCATTCTGCCTACGATTTCAAAAATCCTTCGAAATTTAAAAAAAAAGCGACACACATTGCTGCTGAGATTGTGAATGAGATTGTTTTAGGTTCGTGTTTAACTTCAATGTCATCTACTCAACTCTCAATTTCAACGTAAGTTATGCTTTTTTGTGCCATTACGCGTTACACCTATCAAAATTACGCTGCTGGAAATTCGTGTTTATGCTTGCAATGTTTTTTATAATATGTTGGCAAAGATTTTTCGTAATGGGAAAGTTCGCGCTTGTAAAAATGTATGAAATTGTGCGTGCGCGAACTTCTCCCACTGCGAAAATCTTTGCCAACTTACGTGCTGATAACTATACTTATGACGCCTCAGACCGAAATTACGTCGAGTATTTTTCATAGGAAACAGCATACGGAATATTTTGACAGGTTTCTGGCTTTGCTTAGCAGTTTAGTGGATAGCATGTTGGTTGTTTTAACTGTTTCAGTAGCTTGGGGGCAAGCCTTTTTTGTGTGGTAAATGACCAAATGACTGCTCCCCTTCTGGGCAGAGTGAGACCGAGTGTCAGACTCTTATTGACTGAAAACTTCCGTGCTGCTCCTTCAATTGCCCATTGAATAAATAGAAAACATTTATTCGGCCCAGATACAAACGCACAGCAACAAAAACAATGGTAAGTACCTACAGAATTGTGCTGTTCGTGCCCGTACCGAAAGGGTTACCATCTCAGCATTTGCTGGGCGTCAGATACCTAGCACTCTTTTAAGTTGGCACCTCGCAGTGGCACACGGACGAAGGTAAATACAATAAACAAAATACTTAATTAAATATTGATAAGCTATGATAGTAATGGTGTTTTCCAGGCCAGACGGTTTTGCGTTCCAGAGCGGCGGTAACTCCTTCGAACAATGCCGTAACCCGGAATGGGTGCAAGATGAATGTCTATTCAAGCATCATTGGCAAGTACATGGGTGGCCTTTCTATGAGATTTTTTTATTCTATGTCAATTTCCATCTCTACTTGCTAATGGCACGTAGCTCTTTTGTTTAAGAACGTTTGAGCCATTTGTTTTTATTCGACGAGTGTTGACTGAAGACTGAAGATGGTCGGTCATTGTACGGAGTTTTTGAGTGACTTTCAAGTTAATGGTGGGCGTTTTAATTTGATTTACTGCTTTTTTGTATTGTCGAATGGGAAGCAAATGGTTTTTCCTTTAATTTGTTAGGCTATTACGTTTTTGGAGCTTAAGGATATTACAAAGTACCTATAACTACGCGAAAAGGTGTAGCTTTTCGAGACAGGGTCGAATTGTTCGAAAGAGTTATATATATGTAGGTATGCGGTACAGAGAGTAAGTCTCGCATACCTCCACTGGAAAGGGGAGGATCCTCCTGCCAGACGGTTGTTGTGTCTGGTGGGCAATTGCCCGATGGTTGATATTAGGACTGCTGTATATGTTTAAATCGCACGGAGAACTTTGCTTGCGCGATGCAGGATTTCGTTGTTAGTTCGTCGTAGATGGCGCCGCGGTTCTTTTTGTTGCCGTACAAAGTTCATTTCTTAGTTTTTCATGTGGTGGCATTGATGCCGCTACAGAGTTACCGCCACCCTGGAGTGCAAAGGGCATTTGAAGTAACACAGGTGAGTTTTAGTCTGTAGGAGTTTGCCCGATCCTCTCGCTCCTCCCAAGGCGTGAGAACTAGAAATATATTTAATTTTAAAATTATAAAAAATAAGAGATTTAACTGTAAACAAACCTAAGCTATTATAATCAATATTTAAAGTATCAATTATGTCGTCAGGTTTTTTAAATTAATAAGCCTGTTAATGTCTAAACATAATTTCGAAACAACTCAAATACATAGTTTGTAGAATGTTTTAATTTATATGTTAGATGGAACTAGCAATTTCTACGTCTCATTCCCTACAATATTTCCAGTAATTCACCTCCCTACCACATGAATAAAACATGAACCAAGAACACCTTTTAATCTCAAAACGCACTCGAAACACGTAACAGTTTACTCAACGCAGTTTCATATTTTAGGAGAACCCACATAAATCTTATTGGAATTTAATATAAAGACTATGGCGCGCCGTAAATCCGGCCGTAACTTATTTATAAGTCGAAACCCCCGCGGTTCAATGAAAGCTGTACATCATGACTGAAAAGCCTTTGGAGATGAAGGTATTGTGGCTAAGGGGGCGCGGAGCGGGTATGCGGTAAGAGGTTAGTTATGCGGTGATGAGGTAAATAGATAATGTGTTTTAATGTGTGGTTCTTGGGGTGCATTGTAGGAGCAAGTAATAATAAATTCAGTAAGTACACAGAGTACTATTGGGACGTGTGTGACCTAACCGAAATTTCATTCATTTGGGTGTGTGTCTATTAGGTTGAATATAGCGATTCTTGCATTATTATGTTGTACCAAATAAATAATTTGAATTTGACACCTCTAGGGATTGGGTCGATAGATAGGATTTCAATATATCTCTTCTATATCCTGAGCGATTTCTGGACAAGTTTGGTCCGCAAACGTTATCAGATCGACCATCACCGCGGTCGACCTTGGCCTCCAGTGAGTGACGGACGTTCTAATATTTAATCACGGAAAAAAATCATATGTTTGCCTAAAACAAATCTATCAAGAACTTTCTATTACCAATAGTTCGAACCAACGAAAGGTTCTTACTATTTGAAATTTATTTTAAATCCGTAAGGTTTTTTTACGTGTAAAATCCATTCATATCCAACAAAATTATAATTACTTCACGACTTCACGAGTATGCAGCGAGACAATAATTCGCTATCGTCGCTTTACAACTGTGTATTATTACTATTTCAGACTAAACAAATCGAAATGATCATAGAGAATAACAAAAAAAACCGGCCAAGTGCGAGTCGGACTCGCAAACAAAGGGTTCCGTACCATTATCTATAAAAACAGAAAAAAAATCAAGTTTGTTGTATGGGAGTTCTTAGTAACAGAGAGTAACAGAAATACATCATCTGTGAAAATTTCAACTGTCTAACTATCACGGTTCATGAGATACAGCCTGGTGACAGACGGACAGACGTACCCTTTGGGTACGGAACCCTAAAAACAAAAAGCCAGATAGTAACAATCCTCCAGATGACAGCTAATTATTTGTGGAATGTATGCCACAAAATAATCCTTAACCTCCCCGGATGCGATCCAGGCCATAAGTCCGCAAAGTTAATGTATTTCTCGTCTAAAATAACTTTTCCTCATAACATTTCTTCCCGTTTTTAAATCCCGGAAGCGTCTTAGCTGGCGTTGGTTTATGCAGCTAAGAGCAAAGTGCTAAACAAAGTAAGTTATAACAAGATGTAGATTTCCGAGGCTGTGCGCGACCGTGACGGTGCATCAGAATGCGTCGGTCTGCACCCGACTACGTTCTTAGGTCGAGGATATCTAGGTTACTGAATGTGGCCTTGGTTTGTTCTTTAGGATTTAAGCAGGTGTATAGGTAACACTTTTTAATAGGTGACGTATTTATTTACCTACACATCCGCGTATTTATTTTAAAGAAAACCAATGTATCGTCAATCATAGTTAGCGTAATTTTTTTAAATATAGATAAATGAAAAATAGACATTTAGAAAAAATAAGCGTCTCAGGACACCCGACAGAAGCGATAACTTAAACTATTAACTATAATATGGGAAGCGTCCGTCCGAAATACGACTAGCACTGTGGGTTAGAGTGAGAGAGGAAGAGCCTATCTACTGCTGCCATATGCGTGAGAGAAAGGGAAGCCAGACAGACTGGCACCGTAACGCGTTACGCTACGAAGCGGTTTACCCTCCCATAAGAAGTTATCACTTCAAAACATAGGTATTTCTATATAAGAATACTTTCAAATAAATAAGCGGCCAGTCCGTTACGGGCCCATACGAAATGCCACCTTCTCGAACAGACACTGCCCTACTCAGAAGTATCTGGCATGTTATAAAAGTTCGTAAATAAATCACTTTTTTTTTTTTTTTTTTTTTTTTTTTTTTTTTTTTTT